>PVKZ01001857.1:0-307780 GCA_004027375.1 Macroglossus sobrinus
TCCATCCATCCATCCATCCATCCATCCATCCATCCATCCATCCATCCATCCATTTGTTCATTCATCCCCCAGGTATTTAATTCAGGGTCAAGCACTGTGCAGAGTGCTGGGGAGACACTGGAGAACAAATTAGAGTATCCTGTCCCCAAGGTCCACAATGTCCCATTGAGACAGGTGATAACATTAAATGCTCCTTCCCAAGGATACAGACAGCACCTCAAGGAGAACCCTCATAAGCAAGAGGACAGTGGGATGCGGCGAGGACAATGACCGAGTTGTGTCGATGGCAAATGGCTGCCCCAGGGAGTGTGTCCGAGCCAGCTGTGGAGGTGGGGGTGTCCAGAAAGGCCCTTGTGAGTCTGAAAGGATGTGGAGAAGTTAGGGCACGTGGCCTTCCAAACTCTGTGAGCCTTGCCCCCAGATGGTCAGGCACCTGGGCAGGCGTGTGCGGGTCGGCAGTAGCGCTCCTTTTGCACCAGGGGGCAGTGTTCGCCCTGAAAGTCTTCCTGCCCCCAAATGAGGCTGGGACTGGGCAGCACCTGGGAGGACAGCCAGCCCTCTCCTTGTCCCCGTGCTTCCCTGCCACTCCCCTGCAGGCCCTGGTCAGCCCTCACTAGCCTCTTTTCTCTGAGCCACCTCCATCCACCCCCCCCCCGTCCTCAGCCCACGCAGTGCCAATCGTCACAGTTGTCGCTGTCCCACTCTCCCTGCTGTCTTAAATCCAGGTTGCCAGGGGCGATGCGGAGCCAGGCTGGTGTGGCTCTCAACCACCGCAGTCGGCTCAGGGGAGAAGCCACCGGGCTGTGCTGTCCCAGGCCCGGTGCTGTTTCCGCTGAAGGTCTCTTCCCGTCTTCGGTTTCTCACTCGCCTTTCCTCCTTTCTTCCCCTGTCACCTTCATTGTTTCTTGCGCCCTCCCTTCAGCTCCCCCCACCCCCCCAGAAGTGTCCGCCTCAGTCTGTCCTCTCTGGGCACGCTGATACCCACCAATACCACCCTGAAAGTCAGGCCATCTGTGCCTTTTGTCTGTCCCCACGGCTGCCAGCCCCGGGCCCCACTGGGCATGTCGAGGACAGCGCAGAGCCGCCTGGAGGGCAGGCCGCCCCTGGAGGGAGAGGCCGAGCAGCCCCATCCATCAGAGGCTCACTTCCGCCACAGCGTGACTCTGCCAAAAACTCTTTCTTTCTGGTTCTGACCTGTTTTTGCTGGCGGCTGCCGAGGCCGGCTGGGGGCGGGGGCAGGGCCTGCTGGGGGTGGGGGGAGGGAGAGGCAGGAGGTGGATGAATAGGAGCCTCGTTCGTTATTTGGGATATTTCTGGGGCCCGCTTCTGACCCGCTCTCCTTTCTCCCCCTCTGGCTCTCCAGCATACCTGCCGAGGGGCTCGGTCTGGACCGTGGGGCTCCAAAGTGGGCGTACGGGCCAGCCTCATCGAAGCAGGGCGCCGGCTAACCCCTTTCCCCTGCCTCCTGCCCACAGCTGCCCTCCGAGGCTCGGGGGAGGCCATGTGAAGAGCAGGGACAGTCGGGGTGGAAGTAATACAAGTACTCAAAGGGACATTCCAGGGCCCGACCCCCCTCTGACCCCAGTGGCCACGGGTATGTCCACCCTGAACACAGTGGCCGTGTTGTCTGGACCAAAACTCGGACGGTGCTGTCCCAACGTGGAATTTTGTGTCGCCCCTACTTACAAGATGTTATCTGGAGGTGTCGTTCAGATCTGAAGCAGCAGGATCTCCAGTGCCATTTTGATGCGTCATTGGACAAATGGAAACTGCCCTAGCTTATCAGGCCACACGATTGCGGGCACCTGCTCTCTGTGGGAGGTGCCAGCTGGAGTTCAGGCCAGTGACACAGTTTCTATCAGGAGTGGGGTTTTTGGATTTTGGTTTCCAATAGCCTGTCACACGGTGCTTCTGATGAAAGCCATGATTTATTCCTTTAGTTGGGTGATGGCTCCATATGCCTTAATGAGCCAGAGCTTCTGGTGTGGACGAAGGCATACAAACTGGGCTCAAATCTGGCCTTGCTGGGTGACCTTGGTGTCACTTAATCCCACCATGCCTGCTTCTTTATCCGTATGATAAAGCGTGAGGGTTACCTGAGTTAGCACCTGTAGAACATTCTACGAGTAGCTGTGTGCCTGGTAAAAAGGAGAGGCTCTGCCAGGCGTGCCAGTCGCCGCTGTCCCCACCTGCTGGCACCGGCCAGGCGTGTCGGAGGAGCTCGGTGAGCACTGGTTGCCGTAGAAGCAGCCTGAGCAGATCATCAGGACCAGGGAGGGTGAGTCCTCATCCCTGCCTCGCTCCCCAGGGCGTGGCAGGCACCCTCCCGACGACGCTGTCACCTTCCCTTCTGGAAGGAGAACACTGTGCGAATGGATCCACTGCTGGAGGACAAAATTAACGCCAAAGACAAGTAGACACCTTCGGTGTGGTCATGCCCAGAGGTGGGGACAGGCGATCCACGCACTCCCTGCGTCCCTGTCTCGCTCCTGCTGGCAAGGCGTCGTTCACACGGCCCAAGTGAGAGGCGAAGCCATCTTATTCCCCGTCTCTAACGCACAACCTGAGGCCAAGGGAAGAGATCTGTCAGCTGGCATTTGCAAAAAATAGCAAATGGGCGTCTCCGGGACTGTCAGCTCTCTGTCAGAAAGGAAACCGGGATGAGAATCTTCGGGCGATGGTGGTTGCTTTTCCCTTGCTCGTCATTGTCCCCACCACCACCACCCAGGGGTCAGAAAGGGACACTCTTGCTCATGCACACCAGCAGCACGGAGGCAGGCACTGTGGTGCCCGAGTCGGGGCAGCTGAGCTCACTGCATCTGGGGCATCAAGGGGCCTTTCCCCCCGAGGACATGCAGACACGGTGAGCACGTGCTGGCTGGAGAGCAGCTGTCCTCGCTCAGGGGCTGCCATTCCCCCGGACAGCTGATGCGACAGGACACGAGGGCGTCCTAGATGCCCAGTTTGGTTAACGAGGCCGTCGGAGTTTTTAAGGAAGATTCTCAGCCAATTCTCAGGTGACCTTGAGGACCTCTTGGTTACCACCCACCAACTAAAAACCCAAAAAAGCAGGGCACAGGGTGGCCCCATGGTGGCAGCCGGGCCCCCGCCCACACCTCTCTCCTGGGACTGGCACCATCGCCTGTGCTCAGCCTCAGTGTGAGGGGGACAAGCATGCCACCCAGAACAGTGCCCAAGGGAAGGCCAGCACTGTAGAGGCTGTTTCTGGAAAAGTGCCTCTGAGGAGGGCTGTCACTCAGGTCACTTCGGTGTGCCAGGGCTTGGCCTTGGGCAGGGCTCCTGCTTCATGCCAGAGACACCAAAGCCCCTCTAGCAGGGTTTCGGGAAGGGGCTTTGGTGCCCTCTGCTCCTACCTCTGCTTCTCTTGGCGGGTCTTTCCAAGTGTCTCCAACCGCATGGCTTCCCGCCTCTGCCACCCCGAGTGCTGCTCAGGGGCCCCTCATCCCTCCAGCTTTGGGGAATGGGGCAAGATTTAGGGAGCAGTGGGACTTTCCTTTCTTTGGCCCAGCCAGAACCCCTAAACTCAACACACACACACATATACACATGTACGCACACACACACTCGCACGCACGCACCTCGCAAAGGTCCTGCTTCGGTAGGAGAGGGTTCTGTGAAGGGGTCCACATCTGTCCTGCAGGTTTTGTCCCAACTGAAGCCGATTCTGGAAAGGCCCAAGGAAGCCTGAGACAGCTGAACCCTCCGGTGTCTGGTCTGGGAGGGCCGTGGGGTTTGACCGGGCTCGGTTAACTAACTTCCGAGAAGGGTGGGGACGTTCTGGGGATGAGGTGGTATTTTTACTCATCTTTGTGTCCCCAGGTCCCGAGCCTGGCATGGGGGAGGAGGTTTGTGTGACAGCTGGGGACTGAACTGCAGGGGTGTGTTCAGGCTCTGAGGGGCAGTGTGACCTGTGTCCTCTGTCACTCACTAGATCCCCTCCGGACCAGCCTCTCCGGGCCCCACGCTGCTGGCTGATGTTTCTGTGCCTTTAACCTCGGTGGCAGCAGGACATCTACTGTCCCTAGCCTCCCGCTGGTGTCCTGCCTCCGACACTCCCCTCCCAGCACAGGGCTGTGAATCATCCACCGCCTGCATGGCCAACCTCCCGGCCTGGCCGCTGGGTCCCAGAGCAGGAGCAGGCCACCCCTTACCCTGATTTCAGCCTTGGCCACCGCCCAGGCCTCCGGCAGCTTGACGCCCGAGAACTGCGCCGTCTGGGGCCAGTGGCTTCAGGAGGAGCAGCCAGCTGCCTGAGGTCTCCCTTGGTGGAAGCAGCACTGGGTGCTCGGCTGGTGCAGGGTGAGTCTCGGGGAGGGTGCTTGAGTCCGTCACGGGTCTTCTGTGAGCATGGTCCGGGCTCCATGCTGACCACTGGTCCCACGAGGCCACGGGGTGCCTGGCTCTGGCCAGCGATGGGGGCGAAAGTGGGTTCACGTATGGAGGGGCACAGCTGTGTCAGTGTGGGGCCCCCTTTTGTTCCCTGCACCCATCTGGGAGGGAAGGCTGGTGGGAAGATAGTGAGAGCAGCTCAGGGTACACGGCTCGGAGACCCCCGAATGACCCACCGAGGTTGGGGCTGGTGGTACCCTATTTTACAGATGAGGTGAGGCCTCACTCAGGTGGCCAGAGCCCACCGCTGGAGGAGGTGGAGCTGGGGGCTGACCCAGACCTCCCGACTCTAGCTGCGGGCGGCTGCCCTCTGCCCCACTGTCCCTGTGCTCAGACTTTGGCCTGGAAGCCTGACCTTGCCCCTTCTCTCAGCTCTGCCCAGCCGCTCCTGCACCCCAGGTCTGGACTGCTCAGGTGGCAAGTCAGGCCCACTCGCTTTCCTCCGCACGGGGTCCAGGGTCGCATTTTAGAATCCGTTCTGGGGATGGAGTCTTAGAATGCTGAGGACCAGGCTTAGGGGTAGACATTTCCGAAGGCTCTTAGGTTTTGCAGAGCTGTCCAGAGAGCCACTGATGTCCAGAAAGCTCCCCGGGGCTGTCCCCGGTCGGCCCTTCCAGCCCTGAACGTGGCCATTTCCATCACTGCTGCTATTCTAATAGGCGAGAGCGGCACGTCACCGTTCTCTCTCGGCCGTGACGATTCCTGGCGCGGTGAACCTGTTGATGGTTTACTGGCCACTCGTATTTGTCGTTCTGTTGCTGTATTGTCCTGGAGGAGCTCTTTGCCGCCTCTCGTCTTGATCTTGTGTGCTAGTTTGGGCTCTTTCTGCTCGGCCCCGTCCGCCCTGAGCGGAAAAGGCACTCGGCGCCCAGGACGAGGACGCGATCTGTGCCCACACCTGCTGTCTGGTGTGTGCGCCGCTGACGGCCGAGGCTGGCCAGCTCCCGGCTGCGCCGCAGGGACAGGCTTCCCCCCAACCCCCAGCGGGCAGGTCGTCCTAAGCAGAGCTCAGAGGGTTAGGACGCCGCCAGCTGCTCTGTGGAGGGTGGTATACGGGTGACAGCGGCCGTCCGTAGACTCGAAGGGGCGAAGGGTGGCCGTCTCCCATCCTGAGCGCCTAGCGGAGCCCTGGCCCCCGTCGTGAGCGGGGACTGCCCTTCCACCAGCGTCTGGAGAGCGGGAGGGCTTGTTTTCACTTCCTATGTGGAAATAATTTCAGACTTACAGGAAAGTCGCAAAAGGAGTACAGAGAATTCCCTCACGCAAATTCCCGCAGTGCTGTTCACCATATCCGTGTCATTATTCCGTTCTCCCTGGACCACTGGAGCTGCAGACAGGAGATCCCTAAGCCCCGAAACACTTAAGTATTTTTCCTAAGAACGAGGATTCCTCCAACGCGACCGCAGCGTCGCTGTCCGGATCGGACACTGGCGTCGACACAGAGCTCACTCACGCTTGTCGGTTGTCCCCTAATGTCCTTTACCGCAGCAGAAACCGAAGGCCCGGTCCAGGGTCACCCATGCAGTCCGTCATACGTCTCTTCAGTGTCCTTTAACCTGGGACGGTTTTGTTTTTCATGACCTTTGACCTGTTGGAAAAGTCCGGGCCAGTTCAGTTATCTTGCTCGGCCTCCTATCGGGGGGCACGTGATGTCCGTGCCAGGGGTGATAACCGGCATCCCTGGGTTGCCGTGGGGCCTGCCAGGTCTGTCCACTTGGTCATGAGTAAGGGCAACGTCCCTCATTTGAGAAGATGACCCCACGCTCAGCGAGGCGAACCCCACATTCGGGCAGCTGGCGTGATCGTGTGCTGCCTCTGGGTTCGGGGCTCGGTTCGTCTCAAGCAGTGGCACCAGCTTAGTCCTCGTCCCTCTCTGCTTCTCCGTGGCTCACGGTTCCCCTGAGCACTCGCTTGCGCCCCCTGGACGTGGTGCTTCCTGGCTGCCCCCCTTATCTGGGGCGGCCTCTCATTCTCCTTTGTTGGCTCGCGTTCCTGGTCCAGACCTGCCGCTAGCAGCCCGATGGTGCCCACCCGCCTCTTGAGTCTGTTCTCTCCCGTCTGATGTACTCCAGGCCCGTGGCCTCACGCGCCATCCGTTTGCCAACCACCCCCAGGGGTCCTGCCAGCTCTGACCTCTTCTGGGGGCTCCGTCCCACTCCCAGTGGGGGCTGGTTTCCTCGTCTCTCCCGCCACAGGGAAGGTCACCCCACCCTCCCATCCTGGATTCTTCCTTCCCCTTAGCGACTCTGGTCTCTCAGCGAACCTGCCCGTCGCAACCCAAATGCCTCCCCACTTTTGCCTGTCCCCCATTGCTCCCACCCGGGTCAGAGACACCGTGTGTCGCTTGTCTCAGCCTGCACACGGCCCCAAACACACCCCCTCTTTCTGCCCTCCCTGCTCTCCAGTCCAGAGATCTTTCCAGACCTGCCGCAGGTCACACCCACCTCCCCTAGCGGAAAACAGAGAGAAGGAGGCGGCTCCTTCCACCTGGACACTTCCCTCGGGTCTGTGCGGGGCTCCCGCGCCTGGGGCTCCCGCGCCTGCAGCTCCCGCTGAGCGTAGCTGCCCACCTCGAGCCCCTCCTCAGACAGGCCTGCTTCCCACTCAGCCCCCGTGCTGTCAGGCAAGCACGACGCTGCGTTCATGCCCAGCCCCAGCGAGCGTCCCCAGCCAGGTGATTCACAAATGACACCTGTTCACGAGCTATTTTTCTCTACCTTCGAGGCACTGATCGTGATCTGGAAGGACCTTGTTTCTGTCTTGTGGTTTTCTCTTCTCCTCTCCTTTCCCTGGCATATTGGTGGGAGAGGGAGGCCTTTTCTGCCTTGCCCCTGACATCCTGGCCTCTGATAGTGCCCGGGGGCTGACACGCAGCGGGCCTTCCCCTCTCCCTGGTCCCAGGCCTTCCTTCCCTCTCGTTCTCATTTCTTCTGTTTCTTTCCTAATCTCTTCTCTTTTCTTTCTATTTGGTCTTCACGTCCCCTCCTTCCTCTGTTGGCCATAATATGATTTGGGTTTTGGCAATATCCATTTTGTTTATTGACTACGTTCTTAGCGTTTCTTACTTAAATGATTGAGTCAAGCATTTTAAACGTTAAGAACGAAATCACGTGGTTAGCTAGAGCAGGCACTGGGGAGGGGCTGGTGCCACGGCTGCTGTAGACAGCTGTGTGACTTTGAATGGCAGGCAGGTTTCTGCTGCCGTTGGAAGAAGTGTCTGTTTTCACTGAGTGGGGGGGCTTCTCCCCGAGAGAGCACACAAGGTGGGTTCGCTGGCCCATCGCCACCCTCGTTGTCCGGCCAGACGGAAGCCTGCGGGAAGGACGCACACGGGTCGGTGTGGTGTGGGGTGATCTGAAGCCTGGGCTGCCGTGGCTGGCAGGGTGCATCGCAGGGGACAGTGACGACAGGCACATCCTGGCCACGCAGGGCCTCTGCTGGCCTCCGCTGGCCTTGAAATGCTCCGAGGACCTGGCGTGTTGTCTGCATTGCGGTGGGTGCTAGAATGCTAGCTGAGCTTGGGCTCCGTTGGCTCTGAATTTGCACCCGTCCACATGGCCAGTCAGCCCCCCAGGGAATGAGGAGGGCGATGCTGCAGGCTTCCATGGGGGGCCTGACGGGGGGCTGGGACGGGACCCTAACTCCCCCTCGGAGGCCCTGAGCTGAGGCCGCTCTAGCCCGGCTCTGACTCCCCTCGACGCTCACCAGATGCTGAAGTTCCGAACAGTCTGCGGGGGCCTGAAGCTCCCGGGCATGCGCCGCAGCTCCGCCGCCCCCGCCACCTCCCCCAGTGTCCGGCGCCTGGAGTACAAGCCCATCAAGAAGGTCATGGTGGCCAACAGAGGTGAGCGCCCCGGGGCCAGCGACGGGGGCCACGCGTCCAGCCCCAGCCGAGGCTTTCCCGCTCCGCCCCGGTCCCCCGCCGTGCCATCCACGCGTGGGACCCGGGAGTCTCACGCCTCATGCCTCCGCCCCCTCCGCCAGGCGAGATCGCCATCCGCGTGTTCCGCGCCTGCACGGAGCTGGGCATCCGCACGGTGGCGGTGTACTCGGAGCAGGACACGGGCCAGATGCACCGGCAGAAAGCGGACGAAGCCTACCTCATCGGCCGCGGCCTCGCCCCCGTGCAGGCCTACCTGCACATCCCAGACATCATCAAGGTGGCCACGGTGAGCTGGGCCGGGCCAGGGCCCCCCGGAGGACGGGGGCTGGCTGCCGGGCCTTCCCCTGCCGTGTCCGGCCCCCGCAGCCGGCAGTGACTGCGACGGAGGGGTGGACGGACGGATGGACAGAAGGACGGACAGATGGACACACGGACGAAGCGAGCGAGGTAGGGGAGACAGGAGAGGCCACGGGGTCTGGTGGAGGCCCCTGTGACACGCCTCTCCCGCCCCCAGGAGAACGGCGTGGACGCGGTGCACCCCGGCTATGGGTTCCTGTCGGAGCGCGCAGACTTCGCCCAAGCCTGCCAGGACGCGGGCGTCCGGTTCATCGGGCCGAGCCCGGAGGTGGTCCGCAAGATGGGCGATAAGGTGGAGGCCCGCGCCATCGCCATCGCCGCAGGTGACCATGGCAGGCTGGCCTCGGGGGCCGTCCAGGCCGGGGGCCGGAGGGTTTCGGTGGGGATTCCAGCCTGTGATGTGCCTGCCTGCCACCAGGTGTTCCCGTGGTCCCCGGCACAGATGCCCCCATCACTTCCCTGCAGGAGGCCCACGAGTTCTCCAACAACTACGGCTTCCCCATCATCTTCAAGGCCGCCTATGGGGGCGGGGGGCGTGGCATGAGGGTCGTGCACAATTACGAGGTGAGCGGGAGCCAGACCCTGACGTCTGGGAGCGGGCGGGGGTCGCGCCGAGGGGTCCAATGTCTGCTTGGCCTTTCCCTGCCCGCAGGAGCTGGAGGAGAACTACACCCGGGCCTACTCGGAGGCCCTGGCCGCCTTTGGGAACGGGGCGCTGTTTGTGGAGAAGTTCATTGAGAAGCCGCGTCACATCGAGGTGCAGATTCTGGGTGAGTGGGGTGCTCCCCGGCCACAGCACGAGGCAGGACCCAGCAGGCCCGAACTTTCTCGCAGTGGCTGGCCTTTGGGACAGTTCCAGGGGCTGTCCCTCAAGAAGACGCTCCCCAGGAAGGCGGGCCGTGGGAGCTGGGCCGGTCAGGGCCCCACGGCCTCCTCGAGTGGGCCGTTTCTCCCGTGACCCCCCCACTGCTGGGAGCAGGCACGCCGCCACGCGGCCATGTGGTGGCTGTCAGGCGTTTAGGGGTGTTTAGATTCCAGGAGAAACTAAGCCCGTTTCCCTTCTGCCCCAGGGGACCAGTACGGGAACATTCTGCACCTGTACGAGCGAGACTGCTCCATCCAGCGGCGGCACCAGAAAGTGGTCGAGATCGCCCCCGCGTTCCACCTGGACCCCCACCTTCGGACCCGGCTCACCAGCGACTCTGTCAAGCTTGCTAAGCAGGTGAACGGCAGGGCTCTCGGGGACAGAGTCTCCCGTGTTCTGCAGGCTTGCTCCAAGCTCCTGCCGGTGTGGCCTCACGGCTGGTGGACACTGGGGCCCAGATGTGGGTGTCAGCTGGGCCGTAGGGAGGCCCAGGGGACTGGCTCTGGCAGGGAAGGACAAGGGACATGTTGGAGGACTGGCGAGGTGTCCTTGGGATCCTTGCCATGAGATGGCAGAGGTGCCAGGCCCAGCGGCCGAGCCGGGCGTCCAGAAAGGCCGGGAAGAGGATGGGGAAGAGGCTGCTGGCCAGTCCCTGAGCGCCCTCTGCACGGGCCGAGCTTCTGCACGGCACCAGCTAATCGGAACCAAAGGAATGAGAGGCATTTCTTCCTCACTCATTCCTACCTGTCCCCTGCATCTCATTTATTGCCACCCTTCCCATCTAAGGTCTGCCTTCTGCCAGTGTGCATGGAGGCGAGGGGCGGTGGCCAGCTCCCCAGAGGTGACCTGCCCCTGACCGGGCTCAGGGGAGCACCTGCTGTGGCCAGGCCTCCTTCAGGGGGGTCTTCCTGACCCCACCCCCCATGAGAGTCCAGGCACCCTGCCCCCAAGTCTGCCCCTCCCAGCGCCCCAAGTGAGACGTCTGTTCAGATCTGTCCCCAGCCCCCGGGTCGGCCGTTGGTCCTGCTCCCCTTTCAGGGCTGTGCTCCCCCAGATCTCGAGATGACAGCAGATGGCTCTGTCACCTTCCTCAGCCTGAAAGCCAGGCTTGGGGCTCGGCACTGAGGCGTCAGCGACCGTTAACATGAGGCGCTGCTTAGGGTCTAATTTAGAGTTGAGATTTTGGTTATTCCATATGAGGGAAGTTCTTACCTTGAGTTTGGCCTTGGTTATTAGCTTGCTGTTTGCTGTCTCCTTCCAGAGCAGGTGTGAGGGAGCGGACTGAAGCCTGGCTAGTGGTTTGGGTTGCACTAGAGCGAGACTGGAATTAGGGCTGAGTTTTGAGTTAGCATCATCATCCGTTGGCTTTTCTCAAATGGCACGTCTTTTGTTAGTGGCCAGAGGCGATGACGCGGGAGGGTGGAGGTGACTTTCTGAAGACCCTCTAAGAATAAGCGTCCAGAGAGCTCTGGGTCCATGTGGGCGGGGCCTGTGCCAGACAGAGGAGGCGTCGGGAGCGCGGAGGTTCCCACGGCTTGCTCAGACGCGCTGGGCGCAGCCATGAGGCTCCGGGCTGGGTCCTGGGGAGACGTGGGTTCTGGGCGCTTTGCCCCCTGGTGGGCGGGGCCGGTGGGCTTCCTGCCGTCTGTTCCTTTATGGAGCCAGGCAGGTAAGGCCGTCCCTGCCAGGCCTCCCATCATCACCAGTCCTGCTTATGGGGCCGCCCGCAGGTGGGCTACGAGAACGCCGGCACCGTGGAGTTCCTGGTGGACAAGCACGGCAAGCACTACTTCATCGAGGTCAACTCCCGTCTGCAGGTGGAGCACACCGTCACCGAGGAGATCACCGAGTGAGCATGCGCAGGGGCGGGGCGCCCTCCCGGCCTTGCGTGACACCCTCTCAGTGGCTCCTGGGGAGGTCAGCCCACTCTCCAAGTGGCAGGAAGCCGTTAGGGATCCAGTTGCTTTTTATAAAAATTATTATGAAAGCGTGACGTGGATATTGTAAGTATTAGTCCAAAGGAGCAAATGAAAACGCCCCGGGGCCCCTCCCTCAGAACTGGGTGCCGAGGAGGCTCTCGGCCCTGCCCTGCGCGGTAGGTCACAGCCACACTGGAGGAAGGCGCCCGTCACCACTTTTTAGATGACGAAACCAAGGCTCAGAGACGTTCAGAGAGTTGGCCAAGGTCACACAGCTGGGGCTGGAACCCGACCTCTCTCCAGCCCTGTGCTGCCATGCCTCAGCCCCCTCGAAGTCTTTCGTCTCTTTTCATCTCGATTTTCTATGTAAATAGTGTGACACGGTTGCAACGTTTTGTACATAATTTTTATTCCTTTTAAATTTAATATTTGTTGAAGGCATTTCCTTCAGGTCACTGTGCTTTCTAAATCGTGCTGGTGGCTGCAGACTCTCCCGCCGCCTGTGTGTGTCACGTCTCATTCACACGGTCCTCAGGTCGGCTCTGGTGGGCGTTGCGGGTGTGTCAGTGAACACTTTTGCACCTAAATCTTGACCTGCCTCTCTCGCGAGGGCTGAGGATCAATACCTTGTGTGGGATTTACCTGAGCGAAGGTTAAGCAACATCTCGCCTAATTAGCTTTCAAGATTGCTTGTACTAATTTGTTCTCCCACAAGCACTGAGTTTAGACATTTTAGAAAACCTGCCCATTTTATAAACAATTAAAATGGCCTTTCATTGTTTCAAGATACACATTTTGAGCCATTTAAGTGTTAAGCCCCAGCGTGGGGCCAGTCTGGCTCACATGGAGCCTTCCTGACAGTTCCTTCTCCCCCACCCCGAACCCCAGGAGAGAGTGAGGGTGCTGTGGGGGCACCTGCCTTTGCCCAGACTCCTTGCTCTCTGGAGGTCAAGGCTGAATGGAGGGAGACGGTCCAGCCTCACCTCTGGCCCCACGTGACTTTCCTCTTTGTGCTGCTGTGAGGTCGTTGACCTTGAGCCTGCTCTGCTGAGGGTGGAAGCATTTGCTTGCTTGGGAGCCAGGGCTGGCGTCAGACAGACACAGGCTGAGATGCAGATTCCTTCCAGGTCACTAGCTGCCTGGAGCTGGAGCGAACCGCAGCCTCTCTGCCCTCCTGGCTTCTCCTCTGATGAGCGTGACAGTGATGCTCAGAGCATTCCCGTGGAGATAAAGCTTGGAAAGGGCACAGCCCCAGTCCGTGGCGCGTAGATGTGGCCCTACGTGGTGGCCATCATGTCTGCTCTGAAGGGGTTTAGGAAGAAATACCGAACACGGAGGAAAATCTGCCAGGGTAGTGCCCAGGCTGTCCTTACCACCAGCCTCAGCGACAGTAGCTTTAAAACGCTGAGGGTTTTCTGGAACAGCTGTTGCACTTAGGTTTGTTGCTGTCCTTAGCAGCGTGGCAGTCAGTGTGGCAGTCAGAGCTCACAAAACCGGCACTTTTGGGGAGCCCTGTGCTTTCAGATCTTCTCTGGGGTGGGCGAGCCTTGGGCACAAGTCCAGCTACATCAGGGTCCTGGGGGGACGCTGTCCTGACCACCGCGGACGCCGATGTGGCCCCTCCCACGGCTAGGGTCCTTTCAGGGAGCCCGGCCTTCACAGCCCCGTTCTCTCGCACCCCCGCCCCCGCCACAAAGAGCAGACAAATTGCTCTAAAACGGGGTGTCTGAGGCTTCAAATCCAGGCTGGATCAAGGGAGGGGCTGAAGTTGGGAGCAGGAGGACAGAGAGACCCCAGGGAGCGAGAAGGGCAGATCAGGGGAGGGGGAGTTGGGGGGCTGGGAGAACAGGTGGGTGCCCCTCCCGGGCTGCCCCCCCCCTCCAGCCGCCCCGCCCCGGGGCTGCAGGGCAGGGCTGGACCACCCCCTCCTCCACCCCTTGCCTCACGCTGTCTCCCGGCCCCGCCTTCCTCCCACCTGCAGCGTGGACCTGGTGCACGCCCAGATCCACGTGGCCGAGGGCCGGAGCCTGCCGGACCTGGGCCTGCGGCAGGAGAACATCCGCATCAACGGCTGCGCCATCCAGTGCCGCGTCACCACCGAGGACCCCGCGCGCAGCTTCCAGCCCGACACCGGCCGCATCGAGGTAGGTAGGCCCCCGACCCGCCCTGCGCACGGAGCACGCTGCGGGCCCCGGCCCGTGCGGAGAGCCCTGGCCAGCCCGCCTCTCCCAGGGGCACGGAGGAGCCGTGGGCCCAGCGGTGCGCGAGAACCCCGGCTTGGCTGCTCTGACCGTGGCTTAGAGCACGTGGGAGCCACGCACAGTCCAAGGCTGAGGGAGGAGCAGCGGCTGGTGGAGCCAAAGGCAGGGGCCCTAGGAACGCGGCCCAGGCCCTTGGCTGTTCTCATGGGAGCCGAGAGGCAGAGCCGCGCTGCTGGCCTCTGCGGAACGGGGGAGGGGGAGTTTGGGGGCTGCCTTCCGTCTTAGGGAGGGTGGCTGGCAAGGCAGCACCAATGGGGTGCAGCAAAGGACTGGGGCGCTGATGTCCCAGCGGAGGGGCCAAGCCAAGCACAGGGACCATCAGGATGGATACGGGAGTCCCCGAGTTGCGGAGGGCGGCGGGGAGCCTGAGAGGCAGGCTCCTGGCTGGAGACTGAGGTGGGCTGGGGCAGGCTTCCCCGCGTCCCAGCACCTGTGCCTCCTCTGGGGACACTGCCTCTCACGCAGAAAGCCATCTGTCTCCCCTCCTGTCCCTGCCCCCTTCCCGTGCCGAAGCCAGGAGCCCCCTGGCCTGCCCGGTGCCCGTCCCCCAGCCCCACGTCACGCTGGCTAAGAATCCCTCCGGATCGCGTGTGTCAGCAGAGCTGCCACCGGCTCTGCCGCTTTGCTGTGTCCCCACCTGGCCTGAGCCTCCCAGGAGGCTGGACATGAGCTCGGATTCTGCTCCAAGTCCAGGGAGGAGGGCAAGGGCGACTTGGGGACAGATACGAGGCTTCTGAAAAACAAGTGACGGGAGGGAAGGGAGCTAGCAGGCCTCTGGAAGTTGCATAGAGCCGATAGGCTCAAGGCAGAGATCGGCCAGCAGGATTCTCTTTCTGGAACAGTCGAGGCTCTAGGTGGCGGCCAGCCCCAAGGCCAGCGTGCTGTCTCACGGGGGAGCCCCTGACTTCTCTGCCCTCGGCCAGGAAGGGACAGCCTCGTGACATGACCCTGCCTGCCCACGCCCTACCCCAGGCCCGCTCCTCCGAGCCTGGTTTACCACAGAATATTTTTAGCTGACAGTTCCTGCTCACAACTGAGTGTTTGCTCTTAAATATTTTATTAAGTTCCTCTTTATCGAACGCAGGCCTGTGAGCCTTAGACGTGGAGACATGGCGCGCTGGGCGGCCCAAGCCCCCAGGGGGTCCCCCACTCTCGTTTTCCTTACCTGCACCCCACAGGGCCCCGCCTGGTGCAGGCTCCCCTGATGTACTCACCCCTGCCCCATCACGTGTGTGCACCCTTAACCCAGACACCCTGACCCTCTGTCCCCCCGAGTCTGCCTCTCTGACCCGCTGTTGTCTCCTCCCTCTCTCTCTGGGCACTGGCAGAAGAACGTCAAGGGCCAGGGCTGGGCTTGACCTGGGGGTACCCTCGTGCTGGGTCCCCGCCCGTCCAGTCTGGGCTGGGGGCCGAATTTTGACGGCTTCCGGCCCAGAGCCTGAGCCCGCCCGCCTCTCCCTGCAGGTGTTCCGCAGCGGGGAGGGCATGGGCATCCGCCTGGACAACGCCTCCGCCTTCCAGGGGGCCGTCATCTCCCCACACTACGACTCCCTGCTGGTCAAAGTCATCGCCCACAGCAAAGACCACCCCACGGCCGCCACCAAGATGAGCCGAGCCCTGGCCGAGTTCCGAGTCCGCGGCGTGAAGGTGAGACGCGCTCACATCCCGGCCTCGGCCCGGCCCGGCCCTTCCCTGCTCGTGAGTTCTCCTGGTGGCGCTTGTCACTGCCGCTGCCGGGCGCCTTACCGTCCCCAGGGTCAGCCTTGGGCACCAGCCCTCGGCCAGAGTCGGGTCTTCCTCTGGGGACCCCTCGCTTCCCCTGCCCCACCTGGGTGGGCTCTCCTGGAGCGTGCGTTAAATCCACGTGACCAGGCCTCCCTCCTGGAAACTCTGATCCCACAGGTGTGGGCAGGGGCCCCAGGGCCTGCGTTTTGAACGAGCTCCCCAAGTCATTCCCAGTTCCGGGAAATGCAGGTCCCTTGGCACAAGGCCCCGTGGAAGAGGTCACTTTGCATAAAGTCTCTGCCCCCTCCACTTGGCCTGGCACATGCATGGTGCTGGGGTCTCCAGGGACAGCCGCAGAGGGAGGCTGCGGCCCGGAGCCATGAGCACAGGCCGGTGGGAGGCCAGGGGCCCGCCCACAGGAGCTCACAGCCTGGTGGCCGGGCAAGGACCCGAATGCCCACTGGCCAGTTGGTCAGGTTCCATTGCCCAAGTCTGTAGCTGGGGACGAAACCCCAGTCGCATACTGTGCTTGAGGCCTGCGCTGCCCGCGTATCTTTGGGCATCCCCTGGGCAGACGCTGCCATCAGACACTACAGGACGAGGAGAGCAGCAGGACAGGGCTCTGTCCTAAGCGGATCGTGCCGCCAGCCTCCCTGTGAGGGGCGGCCACCAGTCTTCTTCTTGGAGGTCCTAAAGGGTGGTCACCCACAGCAAGGATCCCCTTGCCTGCCGCTCACGAGGTGTGCGGGGTGCTGGCCGATGGCCCCTCCACGTCGCCTTCTCAGCCGCTTCCAGCCCTGCCTGTGGTCCGGGCTCGGCCAGCGGGCTGCGGGCATGCGGGCAGCACTGTCCCCTCAGCACCCTGCGCCATTCCTCCCACCCGCTGACAAGGCTCTGGGGTGCGTCCTGGCAGGTGGCCCGCTGGGTACAGAAGCCTTTTGAGAAAAGCACGTGGGAGGGAGGGAGAGTGTGGGGCGTGCGCCGCCCACGTCTCCCCTCAGGCCGTCAGCCCACCTCAGGGAACGGGGTCCCCAGGTGCTGGGGGCCCCTCTGCTCCTCTGTTGGTGGCTGGTCAGGGGGCTATTCCCTGTGCACGTGATGGAACGTGTCGGGACCTTGTGCTCACCTGCGTTCTCACTCAAGGGCTTGCTTCCTCGGCATGGCGGCCTGCGGCTGGGTCCGGGGCTGATGGCCAGTGTGTTCTGCGAGCCCACTGGGGGACCCAGCCACCCCACCCCTCGCCTGCCCACCCGTTGCTGGGTGGTCCTGGTTGACGGCCCCGGCCGTAGGCCCTTCTACCTGTTCTGCAGCCTGGAGGGCGCGCACGCGCCTGGCGCCTGGGGTCCCCGGGGGTGCGGAAGGGGACCGGGGGGGCCACAGGCGGGGGGGGGGGCCCAGTACAGGACACGGACTTCTGACCAGGCCACCAGCTCTTGCCACGCCTGGAGCCTCTCCCAACCCTGCCTGGCAGCCCTGTGGCTCCTCGTCCCCTCCCGTCCTGCACGTCCCTGCCCTCCTTCCCGCCCTGGAGGACTCACGCACCCCTGCTCCTTCTGCTGAGAACCTTGTTCCTTTCACTTAAAGCAGGAGCTCTCCCGGGCCACTTCAGGTATGTGTTCTGGGGCTGGGACGGCAGAACCACGTGTCAACACCGGGCCGACCCGCAAGTGTGAGAGCTTGGCCTGCGCACGCGGGCACTCACACCTTGTTGTGCCCGCTCTCACCGGGCCACCCATCAGAGCCAAGCGGGCCTAACACAGAAACGGCCACATTCCCCTCGGCACGTGTGCTGTGGCTGCCGCGGCCCAGGCAGCGTCGCAGGCCCTGAGGTGCCAGCGTCTGCCCCGCGGTGGGGCCCAGGCACTTGCACGTCCTGGAAGCACCTGGTTGCGCCTGGGGTGGGCTGCCCGTGCCCTCGAGTACATGTGTCCAGAACGCTGATTCCTCCCAGCCAATGCCCGGGGAGTTGACTGGGTGGCTGGCGGGGCCGTGCCCAGGGTCAGAGTAAGCAGGGCAAGGTGGCCGCCTGCAGTACGGCTCCTCAGGGCGGGGCTGGAGCAGGGCAGAGGCCGAGCGGGCGTGGGTGTCCCCAGTGTGCGCCCCGCCTGCGTCCAGCAAAGAGGGTGTGACTCAGTCTTTCCAGACAAACCCGGGGCTAAGCCACGGGGTGTCAGTGGAGCACCTGGGAGCTGAGAGCTCGCTCAGCGCCGGCAGCACCAACAGGAACCTTCCAGAGGGTCCTGGAAGGTCCTAAGCCCATCCCAGTCCCTCTGGGATGACATTTATAAATCCAGACGGTGCCCTGGGGGTGATGAATTAAGGTTGTCATCACCAGGGGCCACAGGGGCCTTCCTTACTGAGTTGCATTAAGAATATCGCTAGCCCCGAAGGGTTGTGCCACCTCCCACCTGCTCCTGTGGCCACTGTGTGCACCATGACATACGTGCCGCCACGAGGATGTCACATCCCGTCCCCGGCCTGCCGGAAGGGGTGTTCTGTGCGTTTACAGATGCAGGCGCAGCTGCATCAGAGGGCTCAGGCCCGGGCTCACCCAGGTTAGAAGGCACCAGATGGATGAGGCCAGGGGCGCCCCGGACCTCTTGGGCCACCCCCGCAGGACTGGCAGCCCCAGTCCTGACCCTGTCCGGTATGCCTCCGGCAGACCCCCTCCTAGTGACCAGAGACTAACACTGAGGTGTCCCCAACAGTTTTATTATAAAGAAAAACAAGAATCCCACTTGGTGGCTGCAGCCCCTGCCTCGATGGCTTTAAGCACCTGTCAGAGGGACCTGTGCCCTTATGCTCCTCTGTAGGCCAGGACCAGGGGAAGGGCCCCCTGTCCTGCCGAGCACAAGGGGGCCTGAGGTACCGAGGGTGATTTGGGAGGGCCTCCCAGGCAGCGCTGACCCACCCAGGCCAGGTCGCCGCCCGCCCTGTGCCCTCTGCCCTGGGCCGACTCCCTTCCCGTCACACCACACTCTCTTCCAGCCTCTCGGCACTGCCGCCCAGCCCCCGGCACCCCGCCCCGAGTAGCCCCCCATGCACAGAGTGGCTCCGCCGGGCCCAGGCCCCTCCGAGGCGCCTGGCATAACCGTAGCACCCGCCGGTGTCTCCCAGGTCCAGGGAGCAGCTGCGCTGGGGGCGAGGCGGGGGGCTCCGCGGCGGGTGGGGCTTGGGCGTCGGGCTGGGGCCTCCGTTGGTCTGGGATTGGACGTGGCTAAGCTTGAGGGGGAGGCGGCCATTCCCGGCCCCTCGGCCCCGAACCAGCAAGGCCACAGTGAAGACCAGTAAGGCAGCCACCAGCACACCCCCCACCGCCACAGTCAGAGTCCCGCCCAGCACGTGGGCCTGCAGGGCGTGGCACAGGGGCATGGCTGGCAGCGTGGAGAAGTGGGCACAGCCCAGCAGCTTGGTGGCCGTGAGGTCGGAAGGCCCAGCGGCAGGTGACAGAGCCAGCACGCAGAGGTCATAGTCAGCACCAGGAACCAGGTGCTTCAGCAGGAAGTGGTGGCTGGAGGCCGGGACGATCCTGCAGACAAGGCCTGGTGGTCAGGGCCCCAGTATTGGGGTCCAGCCCCCAGGCCCACCCTCCACGGCCTCAAAACCCCCTTCACAGCCCACCCCCACCGCCCTCACCGCACACTCGCAGGCCCAGCTCTGAACCCCCGCTTCCCCTAGGGCCACGCTGGCTGTGTGTGTTCATTCGAGGAGGCAGGGCAACCACGACAAGCATGCATGTGTGGCCTTGGAGACGGGGCAGGGGGACAGGCAGGTGTGCGTCCTGACCCAGGCCCAGGGCAAGCCGAGGCGGGGTGGAGAATCATGTAAGCAGAGACAGAAGTAACATGCATGTGTGGCCGGCCACCCCACGCCAGGAGGCCTCCAGTCAGCTCAGCCACACGGGAGACTAGGGGGGTGGCAGTGCCCACGCCCTCCCAGGTGGCTGGAAGCCCAAGGAGAGAAGGAGCGGGAGCCGCGGACCGGCCCTGGAGGGTGGAGCCGGGGGCTGCTCGGTGCATCCTCACCGGTAGATGAGCGTCTCGTCCTCGCTGCTGTTGTACTGGATTTGGAACATCCACACGGGGTCCGCGGGCCGCCCGGGCCCCCAGCTCACCAGCCCTGAGGTGGCAGTCACCTCCGTCACCTGCACGGCTGGCTCAGACTCTAGCATCCCCTCGCCCTCGGCAGCAGTGCGGGCTGAGGCAGCGATGTCCGACGGCCCCGGGCGGCCCCCCTCGGCGCTGCCGTTCGCACCGTGGGGCAGGGCCAGGACCCGCAGCTCCACACGGGCCGTGGCCTCACCAGCAGGGTTGGTAGCGATGCAGGTGTAGATCCCCGCATCCCCGGCACCTGTCACCCCAATCTCCAGGGTCCCATTGGGGAAAGCCCGGGCTCGGGAGGAGTTGCCGACCAGCCGGTCATCGGGGCCAACCCAGTGCATGGTGGGCGCAGGGTCGCCGAGTGCCCGGCACCGCAGCGTGGCCCGCTGGCCCTCCAGCACCCAGAGGCGCTGCGTGTGGCGGGCGATGAGGGGCGGCTCGCAGGAGAACTCGCCCTCGGGCACCGCCCAGAAGTAGCGGCCGGCCAGGCCGGGAGGCGAGGCGCACGTCTCCAGGTCGTCGGGCCGGCCCAGGCGCCGCAGCCACAGCAGCTCGCAGTTGCAGTGCAGGGGGTTCCCGCTGAAGCTCAGCGCCAGCGGGGCGGGCGAGGCCTCGGCGTCGCGCCCCCGGGCGAAGAGCGGGTCGGGCGCCAGGGTGGCCAGGCGGTTGGAGGTGAGGTCGAGGCGCGAGAGCTGGCTGAGCTGGGCGAAGGCGCCCGGGGGCAGCGCGTCGATGAGGTTGTGGTCCAGGTTGAGGGTATGCAGGGCAGGCATGGCGCCGATGCCCGCCCAGGGCACCTGCCGCAGGTTGTTGTAGGACAGGTCCAGGTCCTCCAGGCTGTCCAGGAAGTCGTCGAAGGCCCCCGGCGCGATGCGGCCCAGCTGGTTGCCGCTCAGGATGAGGTGCTGCAGGTTGACGGGGCCCCGCAGGCTGCCGGTGCCCAGCTCCGCCAGCCTGTTGCCATCCAGGTGCAGGGAGCGCAGGCTCTCCAGGTCCCCGAAGGCGCGGGCCCCGATGCGGGTGATGGCATTGCGGGACAACGTCAGGTCCACCAGCCCCGTCATGTTGCGGAAGTCCGGTGGCCCCAAGGCCTGGATGAAGTTGTCAGCCAGCCGCAGCTCCACGGTGCGCCGGTCCACGTTGGGCGGCACGAACAGCAGGCCCCGGTGGGCACAGAGGGTGCTGAGCGACTCGGACAGGTTCTGGCAGACACAGGGCAGTGGGCAGGCGGCCGCTCCACTGGCCAGCAGCAGCAGCAGGAGCGGTGGGGCCATGGTGAGTGCCCTGCGGGGAAGGGCCAAAGCCCAGGTGGGGCTGGTGCAGGTGCCCGCTGTGCCCGGGGCCCAGTCCCCGAGGCCAGCTTCCAGAGCCTGGCCTGGGGGGCCGGGCGGAGGCCCGAGGGGCTCCCCAGGGCTCTCAGAGGGCTGGGGCATGCAGGGCCAGCCCCCCAGATTAAAGGTCACATCTACCAAGCGGATAGGGGGCGTCCAGTCTCTGGGGACAGGGTGAGGCCTGAGGCAGGAAGCCGAGGTGGGCATGAGAGCAGGGAGGGTCCCGGAACTTCCTCTCCCTAGCGTCCCCGGAATCACCAGAACCTCCTCACCTCCGTGCCATTCCCTTCCTCACCAGGGAAGGCGTCCCCCCAAACTCTTCACTTGGCCCCTCGCCCGTCCTGGGCCAGCCCTCACGCTGTGCACCGCGGGTGGGGGGTGGGGGGGGGGAAGGGAAGGAGCCTCACCTGGTATCCGTAGTTCAGGGGGCGCGGGCCGGCCTCCCCGCGGACCTGGCCGGCCCCCTCCGACTCCAGGCGGCTCTCCCGCGGGGGCGAGGCCTGGGGCCGACCGGCCGCCTGCTGCGCGCTCTCCGGCCCATGGCGCTCGGGCCCGCGGCCCCGGCTCACTTGGTTCCCGGCACCTTTTCCCGGCGCGGCTCGTGGCGGCAGCGACAAGCAGGCGGGTGCGCGCCAGCGAGCACGCGCGCCGCGGACACGCACGTGGAGAGCGGACGGGGAGGGGCGCGCAGAGACCCACCCGGGTCGGCTCCCTAGGTCACCGGGACACGCGGCCACCGCAGCGCCCACGGGTGGCTCCGGCTCACGCCCGAGGCCCGGGCCGGCGCGGGCCAGCCGCACAGCCCCCCGGCGCTGCCGCAGCGCACTCACCCTGGCACAGGCGCGCGCGCCCCCGGACACCCTGGCGCCCCGGCATCCTGCACCGCACGGGCGCCCGCCGCCGCGGCGCGAACCGTCACTCTGCAGACAGCCAGACAAAGCGCCAGCTCGCGGGCCCCTTCACCATCTCCCAGAGACGGGAGTCTTTGTCACATGTCGCTGGGCACCCTCCCCAGCACACCCACACATACCCACACTCCCACACGTCCCCGCACCCACAGGCAGGGCCAGGCGCAAACCCACGCTGTTGCTGGGACCCTCGCATTCACAGACACACTCTGAAGGTCATAACCGTTCTGCATCAGCGAGTCACGTGGAGGGTCCCCAACACGCATGGGGTCCTGCAGGGGGGGGCTTGGGCGACGCCCCCGTCAGGGCTGCTGCGGGGTGGGGCCGAGAGGGCTCGGCCTCCCGGCTGGCGCCGCGCCCCGCTGCCCGCCCCTCCCTCCCCCTTCCCAGGCTCCCCGCCCGCCCCGCCAGCTCGGGAGCCAACCGGTCTCCGCCTCCGGCCCGATTGGTCCGCGCAGCGTGGTTTCCCGGCAGGCCGGCGGAGGCACGCCGTTTGAAGCTGTGCGTCAGTGGTCTTCGCCTGCCCGCGGCCCCTCCCGCCCGCCTTGGCTCTGCCGCCCGTTCCCCGGGAGGGCCGCCTGGGATTAGCTCGGCTCAGCGGAGAAAGGGCTCCTGGTTGGTGGGGAGGCCCCAGCTTCCTCCTGCCTCCGAGAGCCAGGGCTGGGGTGCGAGCGCTGAGAGCTCAGAACCGGGTGGGACACCCTGGCTCTTCCTAGTGGTTCGCCCAGTTTTGAAACAAGGGAAGTCGCCAAACCCCCGGGGTATCTCCTGCTCCGCAGGCTACGCGGGCTGATTCCTTGGGGTCTGGTGTGTGGGAACTCGGAAACAAACTGAACTGTAATCCTGCCTGGCACAGCGGGTAACCCTGGGCAAATTATTTCACCACTGAAACAATTTCCTCATCTAGACCAAGGGGAAGTAATCGTATGTACTTATCCACTACATGGTGAGAGGAGTGGAAATGATGCGGCCTGCGAGGGGCTTAGTCACCTGGCAGCGGGAGGCCTTGCTCACTGTTGCCACTCCCAGGACCTCAGTTGTGGAGTTTGTAAAATGAAGGCATTGGTTCCTAGGACAGGGTCAACTGATGCTCGGTGGCATCTGCTAGTTCTTTGTTCCTATTCTGCCCATCAAAAATGTTTCTGTTCACTAAACTTGTTGCTAGCACCTACCAGGTGCTGCCCTGTGCTAGGAGTTGGGGCACATCAGGAACCCGATGGGCCTGGCTCCCGCCCCCACGGAGCAAAGGGGGACGGGACTGCAGAAGGGAAAAGCAGAGTGTGACAGGGGAGGCCTCTGAGGAGCTTTCTCACCCCTGTGAGCTTCTAGGTTCTTTAGATGGTTTAACTGTTCTCAAATACCATGCCTTGGCCCCCTTGAAATGTCCCCATGTCTTTAGGAGGGGCAGGGACTAATCGCAGGGTCAGGCTCACCTGTCACTCGACACAGGCATGCGGCAATGTTGGCTGGGTCCCACTCTGCAGTGACCACCTGTGGGATGCTGGTGGGGGAGGCGGCCTTCCACCTAGGCCTTCAGGTGATAGGGAACCCTAGGGGGACAGGTAGAATCTCTCAGAGTAGCCACAGGGCCCAGCAGCCCGTGCTGGGCCTGGAGCCCCCTACTGTAGTTGCCAACACAGATCATGAAAGGGTGACACATGGAGATGACGTCTCTGAAGTGATAGCCAGGGATATAGCTATGCGGTCACAGGTGCACACACAGGAATCCCATGTCATGGGACACCTCTCTCAGCACTGGTTCCCAGGCCCCCACGCAGCCTCTAGGTTGGGTTCGCCCTGCCCCAGCTTCACACCATCACCTCGCCATTCAAGAAGCAGAACCGAGGGTCTGTGTGCACAAAACACGTGGACACGGGTATCTCAGATGGCACCCCTGCCTCCCAAAACACTTGCAGGTGTGTGAGGAATGTAGACAAAAGATGGTGAGGCTGGTCCCATGGAGGCCTAACTAGAAAAGGGTGCCAGCTCTGTGCTTAGGGCGAGCGGTGAGGCCTTTAATGAACCTGATTTCTGGGAAAAGCACACCGGGCAGGTGGGAAGGTGGGGAGGTGCGAGAGCACAAGGCGCATTTGGCGTGGCAGGAGATGGCTACGGCAGAATCACCCGACTTGGCCAGGGACATGGGAGGTGTGGGTGGTGAGGATGGTGCACCGTAGGTTTCAGTAACTAGGTGGACAGTGAGGCGCCCCGGAAGGCAGAGGGGAACAGGGTAAGGGAAGCTGTTTTCAGACTCGAGCTTATGCGAGGGACACACAAGGAGAGACGCCCAGGAGGCGTTATTTTCACTTTGGGGTCCTGGTTCTGGAGCCAGCGGCCAGGGGTGAGGCCAACCGGGGAGAGTGTGCTGTATGAGAAGCAGCCCTGACAACTCCATCCTTCAGGGTGATCAGAGAGGAGGAGGAGGGCAAGATGTCTTGGGAGCCCAGGGAGGGGATGTCAGGTGGAACCGTTAGGAGGGTGGGAAGTGCCCACGGATCTAGCCACGAGGAGGGGCCTTAGACTGCCGGGGTGTGGCTGTGTGTTCTGTGCGCGTCGGGTGGCGGCTACATGCCACCGTGCTGTGGGAAGCCCTCATCCGTTTTCTTTGCTGTGGGAGGTGTGGAGGTGCTTGTTTTCAGATCCCCGAGGAAGGAGGAGGTGGGAATCAGCACATAATCTGGGGTGAGCAAGGAGGAAGCAGGCTCAGCCCCCTGACAGCTTAGGGGACTCTGCCAGAACGGGGAGGTGGTGGTGAGGAAATGGGGAAATGCCACTCCACGGGAAGCATGGCGTCCTGGGGAATTTGGGAAGCTGTGCTGGCCAAATGACACCTTCAGCTGCTGCTTTCCTGTCCCTGCTGCATGGTGACACCCTCCCACCCACCTCTGTCCCGCAGACCAACATCCCCTTCCTGCAAAATGTGCTCAACAACCAGCAGTTCCTGGCAGGCATCGTGGACACCCAGTTCATCGACGAGAACCCGGACCTATTCCAGCTGCGGCCCGCACAGAACCGGGCCCAGAAGCTGCTGCACTACCTGGGTCCGGCCCCGAGACTGCCCCGCCCTCCCCCCAGATGCCTTGCTCCTGGTCCCCTGCCCAGTTTCCTAGCACCCCTCCCCACCCTCAATCCGGTCCTCCTTTGCTTTGCCCTCCCACCTTCCTTGCTCCTGATCTTAGAGACCCCCACTTTCCTACCTACGTAGCCCTCAATAGGGCCCCTCTGCCTAGCTTTAGAGAGGACAGGGGCCAGCCGGAGGACTAGGGATCCTGGAGGAGTCCCCTCATCCCCGAGCCCACCTAGTGTCACTCCTGCCCTCAACTCAGACTCTGCCTGGCCTGCCCTGACCTGCTGCCCACTCTCTCCGCAGGACATGTCATGGTGAATGGCCCGACCACCCCGATCCCTGTTAAGACCAATCCCAGCCCCACGGACCCCATTATCCCTACAGTGCCCATAGGTAGGTGAGACCCATTCTGCCAACTCATTGGGGAGACAGGAGGTGGCCGCCTGCAGGGTGAGTGCTCAGGCCTGGTCTCCCCTAGGCCCGCCCCCGGCTGGCTTCAGAGACATCCTGCTGCAGGAGGGGCCTGAGGGCTTTGCTCGAGCTGTGAGGAACCACCAGGGGCTGCTGCTGATGGACACAACCTTCAGGGACGCCCACCAGTCACTGCTGGCCACTCGTGTGCGAACCCATGACCTCAAAAAGATCGCCCCCTATGTTGCCCACAACTTCAGCAAGCTCTACAGCATAGAGAACTGGGGAGGTAGGCTGGAGGAGGGCTGGAATGTGGGGCCGCGCTTGGAAGAATCAGGCCCCGACGGTGTGCTCAGGCCACTGGAGACTAGAAGCTAAAGACGCTGACATTGAGGGAACCGCTGAGAACCGGAGGCGGCGCAGTGTGCATTTGTTCAGCAAAGCGACTGGTGCCCACTCTGGTCAGGCCCGGTGCCAGGCACGAGACCAGAGCTGAGACCCAGGCAGCTCAGGGTCAGTCTGTTAACTAGAGCAGGGAGCCCCGAACCCTGGCCCCCGGACCAGTGTTAGGAACTGGAGAGGTGAGCGGCGGGCCAGCGAGCAAAGCTCCATCCGTATCTGCAGCCGCTCCCCAGCGCCAGCATCACCGCCTCAGCTCTGCCTCAGATCATCAGGCATGAGATTCTCATAGGAGCCCCAGTCCCTGGTGCCACAAAGGTTGGGGACCGCTGACTTACAGCACAGAGAATGGGGTGGGAGCTGTCAGAGCAGGCACGGAGAGAACAGTGAGCTGAGCTGCTGAGATCAGCAAAGGAAAAAGCCCGTGGGGGCTGCATGGGCATGCAAGGGACCCTGAAGATAAGCAGGACCTGGCATTAGGGCCAGAGCCTCAGGCCCCCGCGCTGCAGGGTGTGGTGGGGTCCCCTGGGCGCTTGGGGCTGACTGGGCCTCTCGGTCACTGCGCAGGAGCCACGTTTGATGTTGCGATGCGCTTCCTGTACGAGTGCCCTTGGCGGCGTCTGCAGGAGCTGCGGGAGCTCATCCCCAACATCCCGTTCCAGATGCTGCTGCGGGGCGCCAATGCCGTGGGCTACACCAACTACCCCGACAATGTGGTCTTCAAGTGAGCCTGGGTCGGGTGGGGAGATGCCACACAGCACAGCCCTGCGGGTGCCAGGCCACACTGCAGTGGCCTGTGCTCCCCACGGCAGGCTCAAAACCAAGCCTTCCAGGGGCTGCACCCAGTCAGGGCTGCTGCTGGAAATATCTGTGGTCCCAACGGGAAGGGCTTCTAGATCATGGGGCAGAGAGGCCCCACGAAGGCAGGTGACTTGTCCCAGGCCATGTGGTGTAGAGCTGGGGGGAACCCAGCATCAGGACTTCCTGTTCAGTGCTCTTTCTCCCTCAGCCTGCCAGTCCTTGCAAAGAATCCCCAGCTAATCTAATCCTGCTGACCTGGGCACAGCCAGCATAGGACAGCTCTGTGCCAGATGCCTCTGGGGAGACCCTGCCCAGCCCAGCTGCTGTAGAAAAGGCCTTGTCCACACTGTGGTGCCCCCTCCCACTGATCCTGGGGGTACCACGATTCCTGCCAGGCCAGACCCTCAGAATTCATCCCCCCGGGACCGTAGGTGGGCCAGGAGCTTGAGAAGGAGGTGCAGGGGGGAGTGAGGACGGGGCTAACCCCTGGGCTCTCCCACCCACTCAGGTTCTGTGAGGTGGCCAAGGAGAATGGCATGGATGTCTTCCGGGTCTTTGACTCCCTCAACTACCTGCCCAACTTACTGCTGGGCATGGAGGCCGTGGGCAGTGCTGGAGGCGTGGTGGAGGCTGCCATCTCCTACACGGGTGACGTGGCCGACCCCAGCCGCACCAAATACTCGCTGCAGTACTACATGGGCTTGGCAGAAGAGCTGGTGCGAGCTGGCACCCACATCCTATGCATCAAGGTGCCTGGGCCCAGCCCACCTCTCTGCCTCCCTACCACCTTTGCCCCTCACCTCCCACCATGCACACGTCGGGTCCTCTCCTTACCACCTTTGTCTCTCTTCCCCCAGGACATGGCAGGGCTGCTGAAGCCAGCAGCCTGCACCATGCTGGTCGGCGCTCTCCGGGACCGCTTCCCCGACCTCCCACTGCACATCCACACCCACGACACGTCCGGGGCAGGCGTGGCGACCATGCTGGCCTGTGCCCAGGCGGGGGCCGACGTGGTAGACGTGGCAGCTGATGCCATGTCTGGGATGACTTCACAGCCCAGTATGGGGGCCTTGGTGGCCTGTACCCAAGGCACTCCCCTAGAAACAGGTAGGGAGAGCAGCCCGTGGCCTCACCCCTTTCAAAGCCACAGCCCCCATCGGTCCCAGCAGTCCGGCATGTCCTAGAATCCAGACGCTCTTGCCTGGCCCTGCCTCCCGTCACCCGAGCTGAGATAGGACCTCAGCTGGCCCCCGGGGTCCTGGGTGAGCGGCTGGGCGTTCGGCACATCCCCTCTGGTCTCCCTGCAGGGGTGCCCCTGGAGCGTGTGTTTGACTATAGTGAGTACTGGGAGGGGACCCGGGGCCTGTATGCGGCCTTTGACTGCACGGCCACCATGAAGTCTGGCAACTCGGACGTGTACGAGAACGAGATTCCGGGGGGCCAGTACACCAACCTGCACTTCCAGGCGCACAGCATGGGGCTGGGCTCCAGGTTCAAGGAGGTTAAGAAGGCCTACGTGGAGGCCAACCAGATGCTCGGCGACCTCATCAAGGTGAGCCGGGCCAAGTGCCCTTACCGGCTTCGGCGCCTCCATAAGGCACCTGGCACCCTAACCCAGGGGCTCTTCTCCTTAGGTGACACCGTCCTCCAAGATCGTGGGGGACCTGGCCCAGTTCATGGTGCAGAATGGGCTGACCAGGGCGGTGGCCGAGGCCCAGGCGGAAGAGCTGTCCTTCCCCCGCTCCGTGGTGGAGTTCCTGCAGGGCTACATCGGCATCCCCCACGGGGGATTCCCCGAGCCCCTTCGCTCCAAGGTGGGCACCGCGGTGGGGACAGCACGGCCCAGTGTGAGGCGGGGGTGGGGGCGGGAATCACACCTGACCCTGTGTTCTGTCCCCAGGTGCTAAAGGACCTGCCAAGGGTGGAGGGGCGGCCCGGAGCCTCCATGCCGCCGCTGGACCTGCAGGCGCTGGAGAAGGAGCTGACGGAGCGGCACGGAGAGGAGATGACCCCAGAGGACGTGCTCTCAGCGGCCATCTACCCCGACGTCTTTTCCAGCTTCAAGGACTTCACTGCTACCTTCGGGCCCCTGGACAGCCTCAATACCCGCCTCTTCCTTCAGGGACCCAAAATTGCAGAGGAGTTTGAGGTCAGTGGCTCTGGCACCTACATACAGTCCACCCCAAGACCCCTGTCCCCACTTCCCTAAGGACCCCAGCACATCTAGAGCTCCAGACTCTGGCTTGGCTGTCACCAGCCTCAAGAGCTATGGGTACAAAAAGTGCCCTTGGGAAACTGGGGAGCTAGACCTTTGAGGAGCTGAGACGCTAGGTGGAGGGACTTGCCTGGGACTTGGTCAGCGGCTTCTCCCCTCCCACCTGGCCCCCAGCTCTGCATGTCCACTTCCCCCTGCAGGTGGAGCTGGAGAGGGGCAAGACGCTGCACATCAAGGCCCTGGCCATCACTGACCTGAACCGGACTGGGCAGAG
This sequence comes from Macroglossus sobrinus, assembly GCA_004027375.1. Taxonomy (NCBI): domain Eukaryota; kingdom Metazoa; phylum Chordata; class Mammalia; order Chiroptera; family Pteropodidae; genus Macroglossus; species Macroglossus sobrinus. The sequence goes on from PVKZ01001857.1 coordinate 28,927, forward strand.
GCAGGTCTTCTTCGAGCTCAATGGACAGCTGCGGTCCATTCTAGTCAAGGACACTCAGGCCATGAAGGTACAGTTCCCCCTACACTGGCTAGGTGGTGGGACGGGAGGGGCCCGGTGTCTCATGTCCCCTCTGCCCTGTTCAGGAGATGCACTTCCACCCCAAAGCCCTAAAGGATGTGAAGGGCCAGATCGGGGCGCCCATGCCTGGAAAGGTGATAGACATCAAGGTGGCGGAAGGGGCCAAGGTGGCCAAAGGTCAGCCCCTGTGTGTGCTCAGTGCCATGAAGATGGAGACTGTAGTGACTTCACCCATGGACGGCACTGTCCGCAAGATCCACGTAACCAAGGACATGGTACTGGAGGGTGACGACCTCATCCTGGAAATTGAGTGACTTGCCCCAGATTCGCAGGCTGGCCATCCCCACCCCAAGCCTTCTAGAGATGCTGTGCTGCCAGGGCAGGCCCAGGCTGGCCAGTGCCTGACCCTGGAGTTCCTGTCCTCAGCTGCTTGTGGCAAGAGACACTGCCTGTGGTGGCCCATTCCTTTCTCCAGCCATCTCTCTTTTCCCCGCTGGTGGACACTCACAAATTCACCTCTTGCCAAATGAGGGCTCTATCCTTGCTGGAGACGCCAGGCCACGGTGGGCCTAGGATCCGCGGGAGCAGGTTCAGGGATCTGACCTCCTTGGGGGAGACCTAAGCCCCAGATCCTGAGAACTTTGCTCAATAAAACTGGCTTTCCCCGCCTTCCATGCCGGGTCCTTTGCAGCCCGCCTCTGTGCCATTTGGCAGAGGGGCAGGGCTGCCTCTTGACTCCCCAGGCTCGTGGGATCTTCCTCCTGGGAGGGTAGCGAGGATGACAGTGGCCTTGGTTTGGGCTGCTGGAATGCCTCCTGTATACACACCCCGAACAGGATGAGCCAGTTACTGAGAGCTGAAGGGCGAGGTGGGGTGGAGGGACTGTTCTAAGCACCTGATGCGTCATTCAGGGAATCAAACTTCACCCCTATTGTGGACACAGAAATGGAGCCACAGGAAGGTTAAATGACTGGTCCAGGACCCCACAGCCAGTGAGAGGGTTCAAACCCCGACTGTCAGTGGACTTGCTTTCCAGCCACACTGCTTGACCTTCTAAACCCGGGACCTACCTCCCACCCCATTCGTTCAGGTCTGGACACAAACAGGCACCACCTCCTAGGAGGTGGCTGAACCTGGGATGAGACCTTGGATGTGGGAACTTTGGGGTGTGAGGATTCTGGGGAGAGGTGAGATACACTGGATTCAGAATCCCTTGATTTAATTCTGCCCATTCCCCACGAGCACTCAGGAGAATTCTAATCCTGAGCCCCAGTCCCCTCACCCTGCTTGCAGCACTGCACTGCTGCCCACTGCAAGGGTGAGGATGGTGAGTGAGGTAAAAGGGGGAGCAGGAGCATGAGAAGGGGGAGAGGTAGGGCCCAGATACCCCAACACTCCAGGGAACCATCCCTGCCCCCCGTCAGCCAGTGCTCTTGGGGTGGGCCTGGGCTTCCTCCTACTTGAACTCCAAGATCTCACAGGTACCCTCTAAATGTGCCCATGCTCACCCACTCTGCCTCCCTGATAGCTGCTGCACAGAACTTGCTAGCAAAGTACGTGTGTAACTGTCAGATGCCCTTTTAGATCCAAGTGAATACAGGTTTAGTCATGGCCGACCTGGGGGTGCCAGGGGAGTGACTGTGCATTTGTTTCCTTTCCTCCAACCACCAGCCTGAGGGAAGGGGACTCAGTTCCCTCCCTTGGGTCTGGAATGGGACCTGAAAACCATTCTCAACACAAGAGAAGAGCAGACAGATCAGTGGGTTCTAAGAACAAACCTTGAGTCAGTGTTGCTCAGCAGGGCTGCGGCTGCTCCCGGGGCTGCAGCCTTCGCTCCAGGTCCCTCCAGAGACCACACAAGCAACACGGTGGCAGAGGTGCAGTGTAGAGCGAGCCGGGACGGCCTCTACTCCCAGGTGACTCTGAGCTGGTTCCTCTTCCATTTGGACCTGTTTCTTGTGTAATGTACGCTGGCAGGCTCGGGGAGATCCTGGTGAAGGTCCCACAGTGGACCTTCCACTCTCTCAGAACACAGGCTGGAGGCTCCGTTGCTAGGGTCAGGGCCCTGGGTCCCACTTCCTGACACTAGTAGCCAAGTTACAGGCCCCAGGATGCGGTGGGCTCACACCTGGTACCTGCAGTCCTAGGTTCACCTGTGCTAGAACTTGGGGCCTGGCTCAGAAAGGAGGAAGCTACAAGATCCAAGGCAGCCAAAGGCTCCCTCATCCTACCCCCCTACCAGGTAACTGTCCTTATCAGGCTAACCTGCCCAGAGGTTAGTGTCCAAGGGAGCTCGCAGAGGTGGTGGGCATACTCCCAAGACCCCAAATAGACTAAATTCCCGAAGGTCTGAGGCCATGTTACCCAAGTTAAATCTCTTTAATATCCCAATACAAAGTCCTGATGCAAAAAGACGATGAGAAAGCCCTGGGAAGTTGAGGGCAGGGGTTTTGTAAATCCCACCCCCAGCAGCTTTTCAGGGGCAGAGGAGCTCAGAGAAGCAGTAGTCCAAAATGAGGAAGGGAGTGCATGGCTCCTGGGACCTGCTCCTTGTCCCCTCACTCCCAGCTGCTCCTCAACCCCCTCTAGAGCGGGGCTGCACCCTTGGGTAGCTGCTCCTTTCTCTTGGTCCCTGGGATTCAACTAGCTCTGGCTTCAATCCCCTACAAAAATTCCTGAGATCTCGGGGACCCTGGCCAACTCCTCCCCTGCAGTACCCCTGGACGGGGAGGGGCTGGGGAGCCCCATGAGAGTTCACACAAGTGTGTCAAGAAGCATGCGTCAGGAGCACAGGGGAGCCTCTGAGTCCCCTGCCCGCTCCAAAAGCACACAAAGGGGAAGACTGCCGTAGAGCTTGGGGTCCGTGAGGGGCTGGAGCAGAAGCAGGAAGAGTCCTACACCCAAGGCATAGCCAGCCAGCAGGGGCCGCCTCTGTGGATGCTCCAGGGCTGCGCAAACAGCGGGGAAGCCCATGAAATTGCAGAAGGAGTGGCAGAGAACCGGCCCGATCAGGTGCCCTGCGGAGGGGAGACAGCAGCTCACGGAGCAGCCCCACCATCTCTGCGGGCCCTTCCAGGGCTAATGATCCTCATCCCCTGAAAAGGGACCGATGCCCCACACATCCACCCACACACCACGGCCTCTGCTTCCTTCTACCTCTCAGACCTCATCACGCTGAGGGCCCCAGGACCGTGGTTAAAAAAAAAAAACAAAAAAACTTGTCACTCTTAGAATAAACACAGGCTTCCCATTCTCCCACCCACTCTTGTGGGCCCCTGAGCCCCCGGAGACCCATGAGAGACTGAGGACCAACCTGTGCGGATGAAGAGGAAAGCAGTGTAGGCACCGAAGACAGCCGTGTAGGAGAACTGGAACGCTGGAGACGGGGAGGCCGCGAGTGACCACACCTGTATGCCCTTCCTGTCCCGGCACTGCACACCCATCAGCCAGAGACATCCCTTCCCCCTGGGGGTGCTGGCTGCCTGCCCCAGCACCTACGGCCGTCCTCTACACCCCAACTCCCATGGTCATAAGCTCCTCCAAATACTATAGCACTGTTCCCAATTATCCCTCCAGAGTGGCCATCAGGGACACCCTCACACACCCTAACCCAGGACTGCCCGAGACACGCTCTCTAGGACTCACCGGCAGATAAGAAGATGCTCCCCACACTGCTCTGGCGGAAACGAAGCTGCTCAAAAATGTGGTGAAAATGGGCTGAAAGGAAGGCGAGAACCATGTCACATTCCTCCCAGCCTGCCCTGCAGACCCTACCCGTGTCCCTAATCCCCATTCTCAGCTCTCATGCTGGGAACATCTCAACAGGACCAGGCTGGACAGACTCACCAACTCCAAAGAAAAGTGGGCAGGTGAACACAGCAGGGCCCAGGCCTGTACACGGTGCTAACATGGGCAGCATGCAGGCCCGGAACACCAGCTCCTCTGTCAGGGGTGCAATCACCTGGTTCCGCAGCCAACGCATGTCCGTGAGGCAGCGAGCCCAGGAGCGAGGGGCTAGAGAGGAGATTCAGGATAAGCAGTGAGTGACGAGTTATTGAACAGAAAGACCGTCCTTAGAGGCCCCAAGGGCCCCTCTCCCACACTTTTCCTGGACAAACCCAGGTTAGGCATCAATACTACTGAGAACTTTATCACATCCACCTTTAAGGCAATGTCTCAAGAGAACTGAACAGAAAGGCATTAGTAGCTGAAGCAGAATATCCTGGTAGTAAAGTCTGGAAATATCAAAATGTGCCCAAGACCAGTTCTGGTTTGGAGTGGCCAAAAGTTGGGGGAAGCAGCAGCCAATGCTCTCTAGTCCACACCAAGTACTGCTGGGGGTCCCTAGAAGGCTCCTTGGATATCAGAAGCCAACTCTTTGAGGCCTCTCGGTTCATGTCTCCATTGTACTGATGAGGAAACACATCTCACTTCACATGTTCAAGTCCCGCTGTGAGCCCACGGAATGCCTCTGTTCTGGACAGCCTGTGCCTACTTTCCCCCTCAGCCTTGAGGACTTACCTAAGACAACCTTCAACCCATCTGCCAGGTCACAGGGGCAATCCATAGAGAGCTGCATAAGTGGGCCCAGAAAAAGAATCTGAAGGCAGAAAAACGAGAGCAATCAAAAGAAGGGCTTAAACCAAAATCCACTGCCCTAACCCAGACAAGGCTTCATGAGACTTCAAGCTTCCGGTTCTCATCCTGAATTTCCCAACCCATGCAGATCCAAGGGCCTCGAGGCATCTTACAGTTCCTATCTCCCATCACTCAAAAACTGGACACAATCAAGAAAAAGGGTCACAGAAAGGAGCATCGTGCTGCTAATAAAGAATGGATAAGGAAGGAAAGAGAAACTCACCATGGTCAGCAGCAGGGGCAGCAGTGCAGCTGGGAAAATGCCCTCCAGTCTGAAGCCCATCAGGCTGAGCAGGGATGTGCCTGGCTGAGCCACAGGAAAGGGGGCATCAGTCTTGCATCCTCCCCCAAACCCGCTGCGCTCTCTCCCGCTGCCCTCTGCCCCGCCTCCTTCGCACCTGGATGCCTGTGAGTTCCCTCCAGAGTAGCACGCAGAGGGGCGAGAGGCTGGACACCACCAGGACACTGGTGAAGCGCCGCTTGATGACGGCAGGGTGGTCCCTACCGAGGAGGCAGAAAGTTCAGCGGGCCCACTGCCGCCGCCTGACAGCGCGACCCCGCCCCCGGTTCGCCCAGGCCCCGCCCACAGCCCCGCCCCGCGGAGGCGCGGGTTCCCGCCGCGCGCAGCCCCCGCACCGAGGCAGCTCGCTCTTCCAGACGTAGAGGCTGCCCACGTAGGAGCAGGCGAGGCTCAGGCAGGAGAACACCGACACCCAGCAGCACAGCCCGGGGCCCGCGCCGCCCAGAGCTGCCGACTCCGGCTGCCGCTCGGGCCGCGGCACCGACAGCAGGCGCAGTCCGTCCCCGCCCAGCGCCGCCATCGCGCCCGGACCCGCGGCGCCTGCCAGTGACGCAGTCCCGCCGCCACTCGGACGGCGCCTGCGGGAAGCTGGGGTGACGCCATCCGGCGGCGCGGACTCCCGACCCCGCCCCCGACACAGACACAGCGGGCGTCGGCGGAGTAAGTTTATTGAACTTCGCAGCGCGCGGCCCCTGCAGCCATCGGGCCGTCGTGGACGCGCGCAGAGAGGGCTCGGCTCAGGGGCCGGGACTCAGCCACTCGGACAGGTTGGAGACCTCCTGCAGCCACAGCGCGTCCTGCGGGAAAGACGGCCGGCGTGAGGACCCCCCGGCGAGCCCAGGTTCCCGTCCCTCCCGGGCGGCCCCCGCCGGGTTACCTCCAGGCCGCCCCCGGGGGGCTCCGCGCGGCGCGGGGCCGCCTCTAACGGGCCCGGGGCCCGGACAGCGTGGAAAGCCGGCGTCTCCTCCACGACCTGGTGGGGGCTGCCCTTCTTGAGCCTCTTGCTTTCTGTTTGCCCGCTGGTCCCTAGGAGAAAACAGACTCACTTATCTTACTGCCACGGTCTTGGGCCAGACAGACCCTTGGGGGATTCCTGGGAGAGAGGGAGGGGCTGGGGCCGGCTCTGTCAGCCTTCCCGCCTCAGAACCCTCTCCTCGTCCGGTCCACATCAAAGCCCGGCAGCTCCCGACCTCCAGGTACAGGCTGAGGCGGCAGAATGGTCCAGGGTCTCCCTATCCCCCTAGAGCGGGGCCTGGGAAACGGCATCTGGGATTGAAGCACACTCTCACTCGGGGTCACTGCACACAAAGTCGTCGTGGAGTCTGCACTCTCCAGCTCCTCCTCCCCTGCCAGGCTGATCGCCCTGCCAGAGAGCTGGCCTCACCTCTCCCATTGCTGCTCACGCTGCATGGGGCAGTGCCTGTGGGCCACCCTCCTACTATGAACCTGACTCACTCGTGCAAATTTATTTATTTTTATTGTATTGTTTTACAAATTTAAATCACTGTTTTATCCCACAGTGCATCCCCGTTAGTCTGGCTCTTTTAGAGACAGATGAGCCACGCTGCCTGGGTTTGAATTCTGGCTCTACCATTTATTAGCTGTGTGACCTCTGGTAAGTTTATTGACATCTCTGGGCCTCAGGTTTCCTCATCTGTAAAATCAGAACAGTACTTATACCTCATAGCATTATTTTGAGAATGAAGAGCATCAATACATTTAAAAGTTTATAGTGGTTCCTGGCACCTATACCATTGCAGGTTCAGGCACCAGTAACTATGGTTATTTCCAGCCATACACACACACACCCCTGCCGCTGCTGCCCCTGAATGCTAAGTATTTGAGGGAGAAAGACTTCAGTATGATCACCATCACATCACACACTGACACCTCCGCATAACACATATCAAGGTTTGAAGTGTTGGCTGCGTCCAGGAACAGCCACCAGAGCCCCAAACAGCAGCACTCAAAACCAGGGAGAGCCACAGTACCAACACATAATGATGAAAAGGTGTGAAGGAACCAACTCCATTCAGGGCTCCATCCCATCGTGCATCTATCTGTAACCGCAGACAGAGATTTCTAGTCCTATTAGACTAGCTTTTGGGATGGAATGCCTCCTGCTACCCTAGAACACCCACACCAGCGTTGGGAGCCAACCAAATCCCAGGACACTGTCCTGGAAGGTACAGTTTGAAAGCCTGAAGTCATGCTTTTTTACTTCCCATCTTTGATCCAGAGCTTACCTGAAAAGCTAAAAACCTTTACCTGCAAGGAGCTCTAGGCTGCTGTTATCATGTGTATCTTCTGTGTTTTCTTCTGCATCATTTTTCTCTGGGAGCACCTGCTTAAAAAATAGGAAGTCCCATTAGTTTTGCAGAAGCATGAGTGGGCCCCAGTGAGATGAGTGTGCCTGGTCTGGTGGCTTTGTTTATCTCACAGGGCTATCTACTCTCACCCGCTTAATTCCTGGCTCACGTGAATCCCCCTAACTCAGCCCCCAACTTTCAAAGCTTCCACTGTAGCTTTTGAAGCTCACTCCAGCATTTTCTGCCTCCTCTGAACTCCTGTCCCCTACTGTCAGCCCCATTCCTTAGGCTCTGCAGTATGTACTGCATGCCCCTGTTCATCATTTTTATGTGTGGATGTCCATTTTCTACATCTTAAATTTCTTGAAAGGTAAGGTTCATCATACCTACATCTCTACCTCTTGCACAGGGTAAATGCTCAACAAGTGACTGACTAGGTCAAACCTGGGAAGCCACAGGGTACCTTTTATAGTCTCAGTAGCCTTTCAAAGCCTTGCAACTCAGTTCAATTTGTACAGAGAAACAGAGGTACTAAGATCAGAACCCAATCCTCTTAGCTCCTTGTTTTTTAAGAATATAAGTGTATAAAAATAGATACCCTCTTTATCAAAAATTTTTGTGCTTCAGTGGACACTACAGAGAAAGTGCAAAGTCAGCATAGGAATGGGAAAAAAATATTTGTAAATCATAACTGATAAGGAACTGGTATCCAAAATAAGGAATTTATAATTCAACAATGAAATAAATAACCCAATTCAAAATTGGGTTGCCAAAGGATTTGAATAGACATTTCTCCAAAGAAGAGATACAGATGGCCAAAATGCACATGAAAAGATGCTCAACATTACTAGTCATTAAGGAAATGCAAATCAAAACCACTATTAGATGGTTTACCCTCACTATTTTGCTAATAATAGGCAATAACAACTGTTGGTGAGGTTACAGAAAATATGAAACCTTTATACAGTACTAGTAGGAAAGTAAAATGGTACAGCTAGTTTGGAAAACAGTTTAGAAGTTCCTCTCCTAGGTATATACCCAAAAAGATACAAACATGTCCACACAAAAATATAGTAACATTATTCATAATAGCCAAAAAGTGGAAATAACTCAAATGTCCATCAGCTGATGGAGGAAAAAAATGTGGTACAGTAATCCCGCCTTATCCATGGTTTCACTTTCATGTAGTTTCAGTTACCCAAGGTCAACTGCAGTCCAAAAAATTACATGGAAAATTCAATAAATAGGCAATTCGTTAAGTTTTAAATTGCACACCATTCTGAGTAGCCTGATGAAGTCTCATGCTGCCTCTCCATTCCACTGGGACATGCATCATCCCTTTGTCCGTGTCACCAGGCTGTAGGTGCTACCTGTCCATTAGTCACAACCTCAGCTATCAGATTGAATGTCATAGTATCATGATGCTTGTGTCAAGTAGCCCTTATTTTACTTAGTAAATCAATAAGTTAATTCCTTTAAATGACAAGGAATGCACGTATAGGGAAAAACAGTATATGTAGGGTTCAGTACGATCCATGGTTTCAGGCATCCATTGGGGGTCTTGGAATGTATCCCCCAATGATAAGAGGGAACTGCTGTATATCTATAAAATGGAATACTGTCCAACCATTAAAAAAAAATGTAGTATTGTCACATGTTACAACATAGATGAACCTTGAAAATGCTAAATGAAGTCAGACACAAAATGCCATTGATTGTATGATTCTATTTATATGAAATACCCAGTATGGGCAGATCCATAGAGATGGAAAGTAGATTAGTGGCTGGCAGGGAATGGGAGGTGGGAGAATTGGGACTGACTGCAAATTAGATTTTCTTTTTGGCATGACGGAGATATTCTAGAATTTACTGGTGATGACTGCACAACACAGTAAATATACTTAAAACCACTGAAATGTACAATTTAAAATGATAAATTTTACGGTACATGAGTTATAACTAAAAAAAATTCTATCATATTGTTTACTAAAGTAAGTTTCCATTTCTAAATAATTACATTCCAAGGAACAGAAAGGTGGTAAAGATGGCCCTAAAGGAGTGAAATAGAGTATTAAAAAATTTCCAAACATTTTTTTTTTTCCTGAGAGAAAACTTATTCTTTTACTTCATTCTAGCCTGGAAAACTCATGTAATAGACTTCTCTCCTACCTTGAAATTAGTCTCACCAAGGAAATACCCACATTTAGAAATAAAGCTCTGAGCCCTAGGAGGGCCCTGCACACCGCTCAACAGGTCCTCTTGATGAGACAGAGGACATTCATTTCTGGTCTTCCCCACTGCCTCTGGGGAACAATACTTTCCCTTAGGAAGTGCCTCCCTGTTACTACTCCTGCTTTTTTCTGGGTTTAAGTTTCCAGTCCCTGCACACATTTATGACACTAAACCCTGGAACATTATCTTGTCTACTGCTTCACAGCCCACTGTCCTGCTCCCACACCTAGGCTGAAAATCTCTACTCCTGGCATGACTGTTCCCTGAACTTATTCTATAACGCTCTAAAAACATGTTCTCTCATTTCTTCCATTCTCCATAAACTATGTAATAGCCATAGATGGTTTTATTCTGTATTACTCAAGAGGTCAGCTATTCTACTTTACCTGTTGAGAAATGGAAATTGAAGGACTGGTTGGTCCAGGTAAAATAATTTGACCTATCATTGATCTTGCAGTTTTTAGCCGAAGCCACTGGGTGCCACTCTTGTGCCACTAACAATTTATTTATCACTAACTGGCCATTACCAGAGAGAAACAGTAATGATTTTGAGTGGCCTTGGATCTCTCATCTCTGCGCTTGTGATCCAATCCTTCTAGGCTACAGAGCCAGGAGACCTCAGTACACATCTTAGCCTTGTCTTTTGCTGACTGTGTGATTCTGAGCAGATTAGAAAAGTTTCCTAACCGGTTTCTTCATCTATAAAATGGGGAAACTACAATCTACCTTATAGGATACTGGTGGAGAGTAAAGTGGAAATCTTGACACAGATAAGGGATTCAAGAAGTGTTCCTTCTAAGTGACTACAGGTAAGACCTTAGTTCACTAGCCATCTGCCCACTTAATTGGGCTATGCATGGGCTATAAGTGATCACTACAGTAATAGAACGGGGCAAAAGAAATAATATACTTTTGAGATCTCACTGGGATATCAAGCAGACCCAAGCCAAAGGACTTCACTGGCTGAAATCCTTCTAGATCCTTCTAGATCCTATATATCCCAGGTCCTATGATAATGGCATACTCCTTACCCTGAACCTATCCCTAGAAATCTAAAGATGCAGATGGCTGTCTGAATTGAATAGTGCCCCCTCAAGGATATCTCCAAGTCTTAACCCCCAAAACCTGTGAATGTGACCTTATTTGGAAAAGGGGTCTTTGCAGATGTAATTAAGGATGTCAAGAGAAGATCATTGTGACTAAAGTAGGCCCTAAAGCAGTGACAGGTGTCATTTAGAGAAAGGCAGAGGAAAATTTGAGAGACAAAAGGGAAAAGCTATATGAAGATGGAGATAGAGATCAGAGTGATACGGCCACAAACCAAGGAATATCTCGAGCTGCCAGAGCTGGAAAGATTAAGGAAGGGTTCTCCCTTAGAGCCTTTGGGGGAAGTGTGGTCCTGCCAACACCTTGATTTCCAACTTCTGTACTCAAAAACTGGGATAATAAATTTCTTTTTTCAAATTCGTGATAATTTGTTATAGCATCCATAGGGAACTGATAACAGTGGGCATTCACTTTTATTTGCTAAAGTTGTGGACAAACCAGCAAGAGTATTTGCAGTGAGCCAGCTGGAAGGAACAGGAGATGCATTCCTAGGAAGGTGCTTTCTGCAAGGTACAGATAGCCATGGAAAAAGGTGTGGTAAAGGGAGCATTTACGGGAGTTTCAGTGCTGCCCTCTGCCTTTTAACTACAAAGCAGAGGAGGATGGGCAAATCAATGAGATGCTGTGATCCTTTGGTGCCTGGACACCTAAACTTCTCCATCCAATTAGGCAAGCAAAAGTAGGAGAGGGAGAGAAAATCAGAAGTGCTAAAGGCCCTGTCATTCTCTTACAAACTGTGTATAATTTTTTTATAACAAGTTTGAGATATAACTTGCATATAAACAATAAACTGCATATATATATAATGTACAATTTGATTAAATTTTAACATGTACATAATTGCAAAACCATCACCACAATCAAGATAATGAATGTGTCTATCACCCTCAAAAGAATTCTGTCCTTAATAATCACTCTTTCCAACTCCTGTATCTTCCATCTTTAAGCAACCACTGATCTGTAGATGGCATTTTATAGAATTTACATAACTGCAATCACAGTATGAACGCTCTTATTTCCACGTTTTTTTATTCAGCATAGCTATTTAGAGATTCATCCATATTATTGTATCATAGTTCATATTGTATTATAGTTCATTCCTTTTATTACTGAGTAGTTTTCCCTTGAATGGGCATACTACCATTGTTTATCCATTTACCTGTTGACACGGGTTGTTCTCAGGTTTGGGCTATTACAAATATGGCAGAGATACCATGAACATTAGTATATGAATTTTTTTGTAGACATGCTTTCATTTCTCTTGGGTAAATACCTACAAGTAGAATGAATGGCTAGGTCACATGATGACTGTATATTTAACTTTTTAAGAAACTATCAAACTCTCCTTCAAAGTGGTTATAACATTTTTTCATTCTTACAAATAGGAGATAAGAGCTTCTCCACATCCCTGCCAACACCTGGTATGGTCAGTCTTTTTATTCCAAGTGGGTGTGAAATAGTAACTTATTGTGGTTTTGATTTGCATTTCCTTAATGACTAATGAAGTTGAGCATCTTTCTTACATGTTTATTCACTGTTTGTATCTCTTTTGTGAAATGTGTATTCAAATATTTTGCCCATTAGAACAAAAAGCAAATTTGTTTTATTGAGTTTTGAGAATTTTTAAATATTCTGAATATTGTGGTAATGTTTTTAACTAAAATTCAATTTCTTTAATAGACATTGAGCTACCAGGTATATAGAGTAATAACAGTACTCTTCATGAGTGAACTTCAGTAATTTGTCTTTCAAGGAATTTGTCCATTTAATCTTATCAAATTTACTGCAGTAAAGTTGTTTATAATATTCCTACATAATGCTTTTTTTTTTAAGGCAGATGAAGGCTATTTTATTGAACGACTGATCTATATAATCACCAAGGCCGCTATGTACAGTTAAGAGAGGTGGTGCTTTATTTCTCGGTCTCTTCTTCCTTGGACAGAGTCGTAACGATTTCTTCTTTCTTGGCCTAGAGCTGCTCTTCACAGTGCTTGCTTGCTTCCTTGGTCTTAGACCTGCGGGCCTCAGCTTGGTCAGCCAGACGTTTCTTGCGAGCCTTGCTGCCTTCAGTTTGTGGATGTGTTCCATGAGAATCCACTTGTTTTTGAACACGTTACCTTTCACTTTCAGGTACAGGCTATGATACATGTGGTGGTCAATCTTCTTAGATTTATGGTATCTTCTGAGCACTCAGTGAAGCATTCTCATCCTCATCATCCAGGTTACCTTCTCAGGCAATCGAGCATTGGCAGTACCCTTTTGCTTACCTTTGCTGTATGCCTGCCCTTTCTGTGGACCAACGTGTTTTTCATGTGCTTGGGAATGGACAGTCACAGGCTTCTGGATGATCAGTCCATCTTTGATCAGCTTCTGAATCTGCTGACAAGAGTTGGCATTGGCGATTTCATTGGTCTCACTGGGGTCCAACCAGACCTTCTTTTTGCCACAGCACAGAACACTAGAGGCAAGCCTTTTCTGAAGCCTGAGCATACTCATAGCTGTGACCACAGCAGTGAAAGGGAAGGTTCTTCATAATACTTTTAATATCTGATGCCATCTCTCTAATTTCTGATAGTAGCAATGTGTCTTCTTTTTATCCTTAATAGTCTGGCTACATGTTTATCAGTCTTTTCAGTTTCATTTAAGTTTCACTGAATTTTCTCTATTGTTTTTCTGTTTTCTAATTTATTGGCTTCTACTCAGATCTTTATTATTTCTTCTGTTTTAATTTGCTCTTCTAGAACAATTTGCTCTTCTAGTTTAAGTTGGAAATTTAGGTCACTGATTTTGAGACCCTTTTGTTTTCTAACAAAGACATTTTTCCCTCCAAGTACTACATTTGCTACATCTCACAAATTTTGATAATTTGCATTTTTATTTTAATTATTTTTATTTTATTTTAATAGGTCTTTGGCCTATATTTAATTGTTGAGTTTTAAGAGTTCTTTGTATATTTTGGATAACAGTCCTTTAATTGGACATGTCTTTTATAAACATTTACACCCATTTTGTGGCTTGTCTTCTCATTCTCTTGAGGGTTGAATTTTTTTTTTTATTTCATTTTCTATCCCTTCTTGGCTTATTAAATGCCTTGTGTTATTCTGATGATTCCTTTCACATTTAACTTATCAGTTTACCTTCAAGTAATATTATACCACTCTACATACAGTATAAGTCCTTACAAAAGTATATTTCCATTTCTCTCTTCCTGGCCTTTGTGTTATTGTTATCATACATTTTACTTCTACATAGGTTATAAACCTCACAATACATTACTACTATTTTTTTACTTGAAAAAGTTAATTGTTTCAAAGAAATTTAAATAATAAAAAAGTCTATATTTACTCACATAGTTACCATTTTCATTACTCTTCATTACTTTGTGTAGACTCAGGTTTCCATCTGTTGTCATTTTTCTTCTACTTGAAGGAGGACTTCCTTCACATTTCTCATCTGCTGATAATAAATTCTTTCATCTCTTGTATGTCAGAAAAAATCTTTATTTCATTTTTATTTTAAAGATATTTTTGTTGGGTAAAAATTCTAGGTTGACTTTTTTTTCAGTATTATAAAGATATTGCTCCATTTTCTTCTAGCTTATACTGTTTCTGATGAGAAATTTGCTGTAATCCTTATCTTTATGTCTTTGTACAGAATAGGTTTTTTTCTTTTTGCTTTTAAGATTTTTTTCTCTTTACCACCAATTTTAATCAGTTTAATTGTGATGTTCCTTAGTGTAGTTCTCTTTATATTTCTTGGGCTTAGGTTTGTTAAGATTTTTGGATCAGTGAGGTTTATAGATTTTATCAAATTTGAAAATTTTTCAGCCATTATTTCTTCAAATATATTTTCTGCTTCCACTTCTTCAGATTCTCCAATTACAGATATATTAGGCTATCTGAAGTTACCTCATAACTGACATGCTTGATGCTCTATTATTTTTGGTTTTGTATTTTAAAATCTCTGTATTTCAGATAGTTTCATTGCTGTGTATTTTTTCCTTAAGTGTCTACTGTGCCATTGATACTATTCAGTGTAATTTTTAGCTCAAAGATATCATAGTTTTTAACTTCAAAGTTTAGGGTCTTTTTTTTTTAATACCTTCCACATCTCTTCTTAATATATTCAGTCTTCCCTCTAGCTTCTTGAGCATATGGAATGCAATTATAATAATAACTGTTTTAATGTATTTGTCTACTAATTAAATCTTCTGCATCGTTCTGGATCAGTTTTCATTGAATAACTGATCAACTGACTTGAGTTTTTTCCCCCACTGTGGGTCATGCTGTCCTGTTTCTTGGTATGTCTGCTAACGTTTTCTTTGGATGCAAAGCACTGTGAATATTACCCTGATAGGTACTGGATATTTTTGTATTCCTATAAATATACTTAAACTTAGTTCTGTGATGCCATTGAATTACCTGGAAACACTTAATCTTTTTAGGTCTTGCTTCTGCTTTTAGGCTTTGTTAGGCAGGACCAGAAGAGTGCTCATTGTAGGTTTAATTTTTCTCCATTCTCAAAGCAAGATCCTCCTTAGTATTCTGCCTGATGCTCCATAAATTACAGAACTTTTCTTTCTGGTTCATAGGAATAGTCACTATTCCTAGCCCTGTAGGAGATCTGCATATTGTTCCCTTTAATCTTTCTGAATGGTTCTTTACCTGGATAGTTTCTTCACATGAATGAGCTGATCAGTATTTAAATGAATACCAGAGGGAGAACCTCTGCAGACTTCCAGAATTCTCTCTTTGTGCAGCTCTCTCTTCTCTAGTACTGTGCCCTGAAAACTCTAGCTGCCTTGGCCTCCTTGGATTCCCAGCTTCATCTATTCAACTCAGGGAGACCACTAGGCTTTGCCTAGATCCTTTCTCCCTGTTCCATGGCCTCCGTACCTTCTCCAGGCAGTATGTTAGGGAAATCATAGGGCTAACTTCACTTGTTTGCCATCTCTCAGGAAGGACTATCCCATTTGTTGTCTGATGCTCGATGTCTTGAGAACCATTATTTCAGATGTTGTGTCCAGATTTGTTATTTCAGGCAGGAGAGTAAATCCCATCCCTGTTACTCCATCTTGGTCAGAAGCTACTGTATAATAATTTCACCCTTAATCTTTTTTTATTTACTCATCTTATACTTTAGTTAAAAAAAAGTCAGTCCTACTGATTGGAGCCTAAAAAGCCAGAAGGATGGGCTTCAGTTGGAACACTACTTCCAGTTACACCTGGAATCAAGATACAGAATTTCCCAGCTATGATTTCTCTTCACTCATTAGAGGAACTTGTCACAAAACCAGAACGATTTGACCTCCCTGAGGGTAGAGATCCCAATGCAGCTTTATCTCCAGCATTCAAAGAAGTGGATAAAAGTATGGGTTTGATTAGGCCAAACTAAACATAAAAATTCCATCATATCATCACCATTATAAGAGTAGCTATGTATTAGCCCTTTACATACATACATAATTTTATTCAAGTTTCACAACAAACATTTAGGTATACATCAGAAATTTTAGTGATAAAGAAACTGAGGCTTGGAAATTTTAAATAGCTTCCACAATAATACCACACAACTAGATAGTGACAGAAATGGGATCCAAGCGACATCTAACCATGCTATTAACCTCTATGTAATACTACATTCTATAAAGTTTTTCTAAACCAGTCTTCCTTGCTGAAAGGCTAACTTCAAAATGTATAGTCTAAAGTGCCTATACCGACCCACCCTGTATTCAGTTACATACATCAATATGGAACATTTCCACCAAAATATTGGTTATTACTTTATATTTACCTGCTTCAGCTCACATGAGCAGTGGTGGAGAAATCGGTGCTGGGTGATCTCATGGAATGATTTGTGCAGTTTGGTCCCAAACTCCTGTGTGTCAGCTGCCTAAAATGGGCCAGAGATAGAATGTGCTGAATTCCAGTACTAGCAACCAAAGGGGAAGTACCCACAGGAAGTTTATACAAGAAGAAGACAAGACAAATAGGAAGGCAAACCACTGACATTGCTCACATCATGTCAGGAGTTTAATTAGTTCCTATGGACACAGGAGAAGTAGAAAGAAGGCATGAGACGGGTAGTTGTGATTCCTATATTTCTTCCAATTCCTGTGACCTAGGCAAGATCTTTCAAACAAGGTCTTTGTTCTCCTATCTCCACAGGAGATAAATATTCCAGAGATCCATCTCTTTGTGAAGGAGTAATGTAAACTGCTTTCCTCTTAAATAAGTTCAAAGGGAACAAAAGTTCCACTGAACAACTAGGCTGACATAAGAACTTTTCCCCACACTTATGTGTCTTTTACAGAGGAAAGGAACAAAATAATACAGTTTGCATCCACAAAGAATGGGTAACAGCCTCTACTTTTTAGTATAGAAGTGTAGAATATTAGGGTACCAGAGTAATTATCTTAAAACAACATACTAATTTCACAGATGAGAAAAATGCAATTCTAAAAAAAATGACCAACCCAAGATCTCACAGCTAGTTGGCACAAAAGTTAGGGAAGACAACAGGACTAATATCGTGTTCTTCTCAGTGCTCTGTACTATCCACATGACCCAGAAAGTTGAAGTTATGATAAGATGCACTAGATTATAAAAGTGTTACAGTCTTTGACCCAGTAGCTCCACTTAGAGAAATTTATTCTAGAAAATAATTCAAAAGAAGCAAGACATCTGAAGTTACAATCAATAAGACAATGGGCCATGAAACAGATACTCTTACTATTTAAAACAAATAGCTTTAAGCCTTTGTCTCTTAGTGTGGCTGTTTTTTCCCTGAAAAGGGGGCCATATGAAGTAAGAAATGGGTTACCAGAAATACACAAGATGAAGGAATTCAGAAAGTAAAAGGTATTGGCATAAAGAATATAAACAACTTAAATGTCTATCATTAGGGGAATTAATTAATCTAATTTATTAAATTAGATTAAACCAGCACAGTGCAATGTTGGATAACCAATTCAAATTCTAAGACTATTGAAACAGGGAAATGTCAAATTACATATGAATATAGAATACTTTGGTTACAACTATATAGTACAAAATATATATGAGGTATTATGCAAAATTTTAGTGATAGTTTATTAATACTTAAAATTTTGTGTGTATTATACTATCTTTTCAAGAAAAAAAGTACAAAAAATGAAGCCACAGATATGGAGTTAATGTGTTACCCACTGATAATACTGATTGGTCAGCACACATTCCTAAAAAAAGGAAAGTGACTAACGTTGAGAACTTACCACATGCTATGCACTTTCATATTTAGCCCTCACCCTCATAATAACTCTCTGAGATACTATTATTTTTTCCAACTTATAGATGAAGCTCAGAGAAGTAAAGTACAGCCCTAAATGCACTCAGCTAATAAGTAAATAAGCCAAGATTTAAACTCAGGCCTCTGTTTCCAAAACTTGTTACTACTGTTCCATACCACCAAATACAAGTAACACCTATGGCTGTTCTGATATTTCTTATGTATTCTGTCACCATAAGGTAACAGAACATTCTTCAACAAGGAACTGGGAATCACGGATCTAATCTGAGCTCTTCTCATTAACTACTGTGTGACCTAAAGGAAAAAGAAATTTTAAAAAACTGTTTTCTCATTTATAAAATAATATACACACCACTATCCATCCAACAAATATTTCTTAAAACAGTTACCACAGGCCTGGTACTATGTAGGATCACAGCAGGATCAATGACATAATGTTTCTAAAAGCACTGTACATAGTACTAAGACAGGCAGCAGAATGTCATTAAAACCCTGGCATTTTAAAGCATCCTACTAACTTGAAGGGCCTGGAAGCAGATCTTTCGGAAGCTGCTGCTGGTGCTGCCAGTCACAATACTCATGATGGAATTCACAGCCACTGAGAGTGAGGACTGTAGTTTCTGATGAGCCTAGGAAACATAACAAGCAAGGGGGAGACTGCAGTTTGTAATAACCCAAGCTGCTGGTTCAGAGAATCCTAAAAGGACCAAAGATTTCAACAATTCTCCTTCCATCAATAATAGTTACTGAGATTATGACATGTAAAGGACACTTAGGGATTGAAATAAGTAAAAAATGTTATCTCCTTTCATAGGGATAACTTACTGACACAGACACATTCAAAAAAGACAAGTAATGAGGCACTGGGCCATAAAACAGAAACACTTACTATTTAAAAATAAAAAGCTATAAGCTTTTGTCTCTTAGTGTGGTTTTTTTTTTTTCCTGAAAAGGGAAATGTGTTACCAAAAATACACAGGATTAAGGAATTCAGAAAGTCAGGTAAGAAGAGAAAGTGGTGTTATAAGGGTTAGGAAATGGGTGAAGAATGTAAGATTTGGTGAAGCAGTAACACCAGAAATATATGTGGAAAAGGGAGATGTATAGATATGGAAGAGGTGCTTTATGAGCCATTTTTCTCTATTTGTCCCTATTTACTCAAACTCACCTACTGCGAGGTAAAAGTAAGCAAGCTGGTTACAGTGATTCATCTAAGTTAAAGCTTGAGTTCCTAGGCTAAATGCAGTATACAAGATCAGCCCAAGTGACAAAACCAGAGGAAGAGGCATTACAGAAGGAAGGGGTCTCAGGCCCCGTCTGCCATATATTGTGAATTTTTTACCTTGGCAGCCTGGTGATGCTGCTCCAAGGCCTGGTCCACAGCAACCTGGATGGAATCTTGTACCACGCTGTGGTTCTCCATGAGTATGGCACTGAGATGAGTTGCGAGCAAAGTGTGGACTCCTAAGGGGAAGGAGAATTTTGGTAACTGAGTGAGCATGACCACTGTAAGACTGTTGTTCCTGTACTAGCTCACTTCCGCCTATCCACAAATAATTCCTGTAGACAAAACCCCTAGCAACTTACAAACCCACCCAACTCCCATTTGTAAATGAAAGAAACCTCAGGAAAATTAAAGTGAAGAATGACATTATTTTTGAAGAAACAAATGTGAGAGATCCTGTTTAATTCGTATCAGAAACAGAAATATACACCACATACTATAAACAATGATACTGGTGAGTCCCAAAGGAGAGAGAACCCTACTCCATTCCTATTTGAGCAACACTGTTGTGGTAAGCTACTGTTATTGTCAGTGTCAATCCTTTCAGATATGCTGTGGTATAGAAAGCTAAAATTCACATAGATGACTATAGTAACTGCTGGTATAAGGTCTTTTTAAATGGGGGCCTATCTCTGATAAGTAAACATTGGCATCACTGCTCAGCATCATTCAGAAAAGCTAACATGTGAGAGTGATGAGCTAAATGTCATCAAACAATAGGCTAGCACTGATGATCCTGATGTAATAGGAAGACAAATTCACTTTACAGGGTACATGGAGAAAATGCTTCCTAATCTTTTTTCAGTGTTTTTCTAGTCTCCCCTGGACAGTCTGTTCAAAGGTACAATGGTGAAGCAGCCTGAGGCTGGCTGGCTGTTCTCAGGACTGCGTTAATAATCAAGGCAGAAGAAAGTCTTCTACCATGAGGCACCATGATGCTTTCCTTTTAGGGAAGGTAATATGTGGTCTGCTCAAAAGGAGTCTGTAACTAGAGTCGGGAGAACATAGATTCTAGGATAAATTATTGGTCAACTAGTGGTGACCAAGTCACTTCACTTTTTTTGCTTTAGTACAGAAAATGACTTTATATCACAAGCTCTCACAGGTGTATTATGCAAATAAATGGAGATAATATACATGAAATGTTTTAAAATGTATGTTGCAATATTCAAAGGGAAAATATCACTATTGCTATGATAATATCTGGATTACTGTTTTTTATAGTTCGGTCCTAAGAATAGCCTCAAGAAATCAGTTAGAAACCTTTTAAAAGCAGACATTTAATTAAAAAGCTCTAAGTTTGTTCCTAAAACTGCAGATACCACCAGATGCCTTGAACACTGTGGCAAAATAACGAGTTAATCATAGAAAAGTTACCATGACAAGGTGGGCAGAATGCCAGTTAAGTGATTTTTTAAAGACACATGGAAACAGATTGTAGTTCTGCACAATCTGTTTCCTAACAGGAGCTCTAAAGAAAGTTTTCAAGGAGATGAGAAAGATGAGAGGAAAAAGAAGATAAAATTGCTATATTTAGAGGCATTATGTATATCTACCTACCCTCAACAGAGCATCTTCAAAGGCTAGTCCTAAACTCCCAGATGCATAAGGAAATTTTTAAAAACATACCTACTATTTTTGTTAATGCTGTAATGTATTTCTATTTAATCCAATGCTGAGTACAACTACTTGAGGTGCTGCAGGCCTTTAGAGTCAAGCTAAACAGAGATGTTTATCACTGTACTACAAGAATGATAATATAGGTTTCTGAGGAATCTGAGTTATGTTCAATAAAATTCAGAACACGGCATCAGACTTTATGTCATCCTAAGGAAAACTAAATATGGTATTCCCTTTAGCAGACCTGAAAGAAAAAAAAACCATGCCAGAAGATAGCAGATCTTAAGTCTCAAGAAGGTCTTTAGACTTGGAAGGGCCTTTGAATATGAGCTAGTTTAAAAAACTTATGTAAAATATATGAAAGGATTAGATGATTTATGTAACTTGCTTCCCTAAAATCACTGAGGAATTTGATAGAACTAAATTAATCCTAGGTCTCTTGATTCTACCCCGAAGCTCTTTCCAAAATACTAAGCTGCTTCTCTTAATCAGCCACTACCATGTAAGCACAGGTCAGGTAACAGCCTAGGCATCCTCACCTTTGACTTCCTTGCTGAAGCCTCATTAGTTTGGGTCTCTTCTATGCTCCCATTCCAAGGCCTTAAAGAATGGAACAGTGAGGCACCAGAGAACACCAGTTCCTCATTAGAGTTGCAAGCCAGAGCCCGGGGAAACCAGTGCTTCTCTCCTAAAGAATTTTATGTGTTGGAGAAAGATAGGAGTGGCATGGAAGGCAGGCAGCAGGAAGAATCCCACAGCTGACAATGGTTTATTCAACAAATAGTTGGCAGCAGTCAACACAAGCTCTTCTGATCTGGGGTTGTAAGTTGTCTCATTTCTCTTGTGACTCAGTGGGAGCAGGGCCACATCAAATAGCACTGCTATGCCTGGAGTGTAGAGTCTCAGTATAAGCACTGGCCCACAGAGAAAGGAGAACACAGAAACATGCCATGAGCACCAAAAGGGAGGCTATGAACCTTTCCCCACAAGTTTATATGCTCTACTTCTTGACACTTCCCTCAAAGTTTAGGAGGGCGCTGAGAAATACTTAAATTTACATCCCCGGGTTTATTAAGCCAACTCCCATGCATACTCAAGTGATTTTCAAACTTTACTTAAGAATCACCTGAGAATCTTGTTAAAAATACAGATTCTTGAGCTGTACCAGATTTGTACATAATAGAAAAATAATGAGTTAATCCTTGGCCCAGGAAGCTGCACACTTTCATATTTCAGGTGATTCTGATGCATGTTTCATGGAACACAAAACAGTGAAATCACTGCTTTGCCTCTAACAGAGAGAATCTTTCTGGTAACAGAAGGTTATCACCCATCTGTTAGAGAGAATCTTTCTGGTAACAGAAGGTTATCACCCATCTGTTAGATAAACACCAAAGGCTCCCCCTTGCATGCCTAAACAAGGACAATTTCTCCCTTTTTAGAGGTCTACGTGGCAATCATATAAAACCATTCATACCAATACAGTCCCAGACCTCCATATGTTGTATTTGAGATGCTGCATCCAAGCCAAGAAAGGCTGATAACATCTCTTGATTCCACCTAGAAAAGCAGTAGGGCAGCGAACTATTCTGAAGCCTGAGAAGATTTAAAAAAAGACTAGTAGCGTCATTCTCCTATACCTACCCCACTGTTCCATTTGCTGGACTGGAAATCCACTGTGGAAATCGACAAAGAGAATGAGCAGCAGAGTTTGTCCTTGAGGGTCCATATCTTGAGACTGATCTCCCTCACTAGGTTCCACGTGATAACTCACATCTGGAAGCACCAAATCTAGAGGACAAGTTATTGAATAGTATTCTAAGATAAGTAAAGTTCTCAAAATGTTAACTGTATAAAGAATCTATACCTCAAACAAAGGATCTGAAATAGATTTAAATTTGAAGACTCCCTTCTTCTGAATCTGTTTCTCTATCCACAGGGTGGAGCAAATAAGTGATTCTCAATAACATCAAAATAAGTAGGTGTACAAAATGCAAACCAAACAGTACTCCTTAACATTTACTGGGAAGCACTATGAAATTAACTTATGCATTCCTTGTACAACTTTCTAAGGTAGGTATCACTAGTAAGGGGCAGAAATCAGAGTCAAACCTGATAATGGTAACAGCTATGTTGTATCAAACGCTTACTACGTGCCATGTACCATGTTAATACTTTGCATGTACTATCTCAACATTTAGACTTCACAACACTATGGCATAGGACCTAGTCTTATGTCCTTTTACAGATAAGAGGAACGGACAAATTACATACGTTGCCCAACATGAGTAGGTGGTGAAATTGTTTTAGACCAACTCCAAAATCTTCTTTTAACCACAATATGATATTTGTATTCCCAAGTAATCTGATAACCTATGGTCACTTTCTAGCACCTTGATCCTTTAGAATACAATCTGGATGGTCCTAAAGACCATTCAGATCCATATAGAGAAGTATCTCCATGTGGACCCTGGTTCTGTCCTTTAGCATAATGAGGGAGTGAGATGAGGAGATATTTTCTACATTATTCACTTCCAGAGTAACTGAGAAAGTCCAGGCATCAAAATGAATTGGCAAAAAATGAAGGAAACAAACAAAACATGAAAACAAAAATGAATGAGTAAAGGAGATATGGAGAGCCCTAGAGATTAAAAAATACTGATGGCATGACATCCTTCACAAAACTACTTACCTCTAGAGACCCTGTCCAAGGACACCCTTCTTTCATTCTACCCTCTGGAATAACTGCTTAAGTAAAAGAGCCTTACCCCAAGGCTTACTTCCTAGATGAAGATTCTATCATTCCCCAAGATACTGTCCCATCCCAGAAAGCTTCAAACTTCTCATGCTAGTCACAACTCTAGAACATTTCTTTCTTACTGGTCATTTCTTCAAGATCCAATTGACCAGACTACCTTCTAAATTTCAAAGAACTCTAGCTAACAACAGTCAAGCTCAAGACTGTAAACCTCCTACATATCGGCTCATAGTCGCATATTCCTATTTCCCAGTTTTGTCAGTCGTTTTTAAGCATCCCACTTTCAGCATGACTTACTCAAAGCTAATGTGGTTACCCTACATGAATACTATAGCCAGTCTCCTAGGTTTATTATTATATAGTTCATACTCTTGCCTTGCATTTATGAGGTGTTTTCATTTTTTTCTAAGTAATTTTATGTAGATTCTCATCTCATTAGGAAGCATTTCTCTTCCACAATAGTTCAAAAATATAACTGCTCCCTTATTGACCTTCAAAAGCCCCAGAGTTGACAGATTAAGGTACAACAGAAACCCTCTGAATAAGTCCCTAGAAGATGAAGGCCCACTACTTCAAGAGGACTAGGAATAGAGGAGACAAAATAGCAAGTGAGAGAACCAGCATCAACATGTAATGCGAAAACAGGTTCCAATGTGGCTTTACCTCTTGACACCTGTTGGCCTTACTCCAAGTAAACTCTCAAATGTGGCTAGAATCCCACCTGCAACCTCCAACCTATACCATCAGATCACTGGGTCCTATTTTCATATACACCCTTTTTTCATGTTTCTTTGCATTTCCCTCATATTCTCCAGTTTTCTTTACCCCTGTACAAAGAGAGGAAGATATACCTCTATCCAACTTGAGATCCAAATTGGGCACCATACGCAAGTGGTATTTCTTCAAGTCTATGAAATAAGAAGAATCTGTGAAGATAGCAGTATTTGGCTGCTCCTGGCTTGGCAATGTCAGAGGCAGACCTGAAGGTCCATATAGAAATATGTATATAGGTGCTAAAGAAAATTGCCAAATTTTAGTGTTTTTTTAAATGAATAAGTATTTACTGGCATAAAACAGGCATAACACTAACCTGGTTCACACTCCCATAAACAAACAAGTGTGCTAGATTATGTATTAAGCCTTTTACACACTGAATATAGGTGTCAGGTGACGGAGGTAGATCCATTAGAATCCTCAGAAACTTACTGTGGCTTTAATGAGAGTGAGCTACAGGTATAGTATTAGAAAAACTAGTTATTTATTCATCCTACTTATTTAATCATAGATTTGAGTGGCACCCCAGATTAAACACTGTACTAAATTCTGGGGCTACAAAGACGAATACCCAGATTTAATACCTTCCTTTAAGTTATATTTATGGTATGGGAGACACAGAAAACAAAAAACTGTGATAAAATGTGATATATGCTAGAAGTATATACAAAGGAATCTTTTCCAGTGTATTTGAGAATATTCAGATTGAGAAGAAAACTCCTTCTCACTTTCTCTAACCCTATTCTCTAAGCAAGACAAAGGGCAGGCCCCTTAAATTGCTTCCTTGACTTCCCTCTTTCACTCTCAACCTCCCTCTAACCCAGGGTTTCTCAATCCCCACACTTTAAGCCAAATGTACTTCTCTACTGTTTATTGGGATGCGATGGGGTGGTTAGCAGCATCCCTGGCCTCTACCCTGGCAACGACTAGTTGCCAGTAGTGCAATCCTGCCTCCATTCATGACAATTAGTGATGTCTCCAGACATTGCCAAATGTCATCTGAAGGTGCAATTACCCAGTTAAGAACCAATGCCTAACTTCTTTTGTCCCCTGAACCAAAGCTAAAGAGACCAAAATTTATTTTTCCTTTTTATTTTTTTATCTTCTTTCTAATAGAGTAAACACAAGGCATTAAGTGTGAAAACTAAAATTCTTACGCAGTAGGCACTGGAGCCTTATGGAAAGTCACAACAGAACAAATGTTGACAGTGCCCATAAATGAACATCATCACAAACCCAAGAACATGAGCTAAGGACAACACATTCACTCTTTAGAGCCAGGGGAGCTCTGAGATGCTACACACTCAAAATAAGAGTGGAGTTTCTGAAGAGTCAAAACGTGTGATTGCGGGGTATAGCTAGCTCAGTGGTAGAGAGCACTGACTGCAAAATGTGTGGCTGCCTTTTAATTGGTTTGTTTAACCATTTATCTTTAATATGAATATCTAATATGAATATGGCTATAGTTGGGTTTAAATCTACCATCTTGTTATCTGTATTGTTTTCTTTTTCCTCTTTTCTTTTTTTTGGGTTCTTCTGGATTTGGTATATTTTTATAATTTCATTTATTCTCCTTTTTTGCTCATTCGTTAAAACTATCTGTTGTATTAACTTCTTAATTGCTTTAGGCTTTACAATATACAACTGTAACTTATCGCAGTATCTTCAAGTGATATTATAACAGTTCACACACATATAATATGAGACTCTCAACAATATACTTCCATTTCTCCCCTCCTGGCCATTATGCTATTGTTGCACATTTTACTTCCACATTACAAGCCTTATACACTGCTGTTATTTTTGCTATAAATGACCTATTATCTCTTAAGGAGAGTTTTTAAATTAGGCAAAAATCTTTCACATCTACCCAGTGCTCTTCATTTCTAGTGCTCTTCATTTGTGTGGATCCAGAATTCCATCTGTTATCATTTTCCTTCTGCCTAAAGGATTTCCTTTAACATTTACTATGATACAGGTGTGCTGGCCTTTCGTACGTCTGAAAAATTATTTTGCCTTCACTTTTGAAAAATATTTTCTCTGGGTATAGATTTCAGGTTAAGTTTTCTTTTTTCTTTCAGTAAAAATGTTGCTCTACTTTATTCTAGCTTACCAACAAGAAATCTGCTGTAATTCCTCTTTGTTCCTCTATATGTAAATGTATCTTTTTCTTTTATCTCCAGCTGCTTTTAAGATTTTTTCTTTATTACTGGCTTTAAGCAATTTGATTATGGTGTGTCTTGGTATAATTTTCATGTTTCTTATGCTTAGGGTTTGTTATTTTCTTGGATCTGCAGGTTTATAGTTTTCATAAAATCTGGAAGATTTGGGAACATTATTTCCTCAAATATTTTATCTGCTCTCCCTCCCTCCTTTAGAATTAAAATCACACATCTCTGAGTTAGGCCATTTCAAATTATCCCACAGTTCACTGATGCTGTTCTTTTTTTAAAGTCTTTTTTTCTTTGTTTCATTTTAGGTAGTTTCTATTGCTGTCTTCAAATTCACTAATCTCTTCTTTTGCAGTCTATAAATCTCATCCATTACATTTTTTGTCTTATAAATTATAATAATTTTTATCTATAAAAGTAAAATGGGGCTTTTTAATGTATCTTCTGTGTCTTTACTTAATATAGTCAAAATTCTCTCATCTTGGACAAATGGAATAAAGTTATACCTGTTTTAATGTCCTTATTTACTAATTCTATCATCTGTGTCATACTGGGTAGGTTTTTATTTTGATTGATTGTCCTCCTTTCGTTATGGGTCCTATTTTCCTGCTTCTCTGCATGCTAAGTCATTTTTTATTGGATGCCCCGCATTGTGAAGTTTACCTTATTAAGTGTAATAAATATTCTTATTTTTTTCCCCTGGGATATTATAGAGTTACTTGGAAACAGTCTGAGTCTTATTTTAAGCTTTGTTAGGTGGGATCAAAGAGGCCTGAAAACTAGGGCTAATTTTCCTCACCACTCAGGAAAACCCTTCTTAGGATTCCACCTGATACCCTGATGCTTTGTGAAATGTGAGGTTTTCCATCTTCTCTGCCTAGTAAGAACAGAAATATTTCTAGCTCTGTGCATACTCCAGTTTTGCCTCTATCTAGAGCTCTGTGTCTGTGCATTTCTCTCCTCTTAAGTACTCGTGTCTATAAATCCTATCTGCCTGGACCTCCCAAACTTGGAACTTTCCCTCTTAAACTCGAGAAATTCACCAGACTCTAGTTGGGTATCCCCTCCGTGTTACAGCCTAGAAAGTTCTCTAGAAAGTACAGTGGGGCAGTCATAGGGTTCACTTGTGTAGCCTTCTTCTGGAACCACTGTCCTGTACTACCTGTTTAATATATGAAAATTGTTTAATATAATTTGTCCATTTTTTCAGTTGTTCAGGTGGGAGATTAAATTCAGTCCCTATTATCCTATCATGGCTGCAAAGTGGAAGTTCCCAAATCATTTTGACATAATCTAATAGCATCCTTGCTTTTTGGCCCAAGAATATACCCAGCTTGTCTTGTACATTTCTACTTTAAGCCTAGAATCAGCCATTTCTCTTTTTTTAGTGAACAATGTTATTTAGAGAACACATTGGGTATTATGAGTGCTCATGGCATCTAGGTTTCTTAAGTGGACAAAGCTAAGAAATATGTAGTTTTAAAAGTCAAAAAAATTGGTGAATCGCACTGGTATTTATTATTATTATTATTATTATTATTATTATTATTATTTATTTTTATGTATTTTTTTAACATTTTATTTTCCCCCTTCCACACTGGTATTTTCAATTTCACTTTAAGAGTACTTATAAAAGTTGTTTAGAGACAGAAAAAAGTGGCGTAGATGATAGAGGCTCTGTTCATCCCTCTGGGGACCAAATCAAAGTTGTGACAGAAACAAGGAACAGCAGCAAGGAAAAATCGCTTGGGATCTAAAGGAACAAGTCATACAACTAGAAAGAAGTCCAAGAAAGCACTCTGCAAAGGCAGAAGATAGGACGGGCGAGGACACAGGGCTGCCTGGTCTCCAGCAGCTGAGATGGAAGCTACAGCAGCGGCAGACGCCTCTTAAAGGGGCCACATCCATGAGTGAATTTTTGTGGTGATGGACCTGCTCACTCTGAGCGCCTGTGCCCATTCGGCTGTGTGCAGGGGGCACCTGGGATTTACAGGGAGACATTGTTGGAGTAAGGGCCAAGGGGATACTCTCTGTACAGAAGTGCTGGCAGTATCCATTGTTCCCTGTTGAGCCCTCCCCCACTATCAGTGAACAGGATACAGCAGTGCCATAGCTGAGATGTCATCAAACTGGATAGCAGAGGTCACTCCGCCCAGAGGATTCCTGGAAACCCTGCTGCTCCCAACTCGTGGCTCTACCCAAGCCACATTCAGGTGTGTCTTTACTTAGTCAGGGATCCCTTGCTGAATAGTGCCTGGCCTCACTGGTGGCAGCTGGCCTCAATTTCTGGTATGGCCTTTTAAGGCAACTATAAGCACAGCATCTGTGGATTGCTTGCTGAATCTTAACAAGTGGCCCCAGAGGGGCACAGGCTAGGGCTAAATTTGGCCAGTAGCTGAACCTCTCTCAGGACTGTGACACTGACACCTACACTTCACAAATCCACACTAATGAGACCGGGAGACTTAGGAGCTTTGCTTAGTACATAGAAACAGATATGGAAAAGCAGTCAAAATGGGAAGACAAAGAAGCCATATGAAAGAACAGAACAGAGATCCAGATATAATGGAGTCAAGTAATCTAACAACACTGGTTATAAAGATGCTCAATGAACTTTTGGGAAGTTAGATAAATTCAGTGAGAACGTCAATAAAGAGATAAAAAATATAAAAATAAAAATTATAAAAGGAAACCAGTCTGAAATGAAAAACACATTACCTAAGATGAGGATAGTAAATGGAATAAACAAATAAATAAAGAAGAGATCAAATGCCCTATCTAGAGGACAGAAAAGCAAATCAGGACACTCAATCAGAATGGCAAGAAAAAAGATGCCAAGACTATAAAAATAATTTAAGGAGGATATGGGACACTATTATGGCTCCAAATATTCATCTGATTGGTGTAACTGAAGAAAATCAAGATGTCGAACAGCTGTTTGAAGAAACAATGGTGGAAAACTTCCCTAATCTGCGGAAGGAAATGGACATAAAACCCCCAGAAGCTCAGAGAATTCCAAAAATCAGGAATCCAAACAGGCCCACGCCAAGACACATCATAATTAAAATGTCAAAAGTTAAATACAAAGAAAGAATATTAACAGCAGCAAGAGAAAAACAGATAGTTACTTATAAGGGAACACCCGTAAGAGTGGCAGCTGATTTCTCTAAAGAAACTATGCAAGACAGAAGGGCTTGGCAAAAAAATATTTGACAGGATGAAGACCCAGGATCTACAACCAAGAATAATTTATCCGGCAAAGCTATCATTTAGAATTGAAGGACAGATAAAGAGCTTCCCAGACAAAAATAAGCTAAAGAAACTTATCACCACCAAGCCAGTATTACAGGAAATGTTGGAGGGACTTCCTTAAGAAGAAAAAACATGTATCGAAAACAGGAATAAAGAATGGTAACAACTACATTCCTATCGATAAGTACTTTAAATGGAAAAGAATTAAGTGCTCCAACCAAAAGAAAGAGTAGCTGAAAGGATAAGAAAACAAGACCTGTACATATGAAAAGATATTGCTTTGAAGGACCTAGAAGGCATTTAAGGTAGACAGAGAAAGATAAACACTACAAGATGTAGCCAATGGTCACGGGAATGGGGAACACAACATAAAGAATGCAGTTAGCATTAATGTGTTGCTTAGGTGGAGGGGCGGGGAGGGAGAGTGCAACTGGGGGAATTGTTTTATGAACTACAAAGATGTCTCACCAATGTACTGTATACACAAAACTAAATAAAAAATTAAATTTTTAAAAAGTTGTTTAATTTCTCTGAATTTATACTTACATATCTTCTATCTTATGCTAAAATTTTTGGTTAACACTTGTTTGTTTCATAAGTATGCATACAGCAATTTAAATAATACTAACATTACTAAGAATCCAGACTACTGAATGAGTTTTAAGAGTTCTTTGCAGTTCATTACATCCTTAGAGTATGTCCTACGAAGAATGTACAATCAAAACACTATGTTCTAAAGTTAGATGAACTAATTCTTCCTACTGTATGGATTATACCACTAATATAACTTATGTGTAAGTTCATTACCTTTTGCTTTGAGGGATGCTTTTACTGGGTATGGAATTCTAGGCTGACAATTATTTTATTTCAAAATATTAATACTACCTCCTAATGGTATAAGGAAGTTACATGTCAATTTGTTTCTCTTTTAAAGATAATCTTTCTTTTCCTGGCTGATTTTAAGATTTTTCTGTTATTGGTCTTGTACAGGTGTACAGATATCTTTTTATTTGTCCTGTTTGATTGTTAGAGCTTTTAAATGTTTTAATTGCTTCAGCCATTAACTCTTCAAATGTTGTTTTTGCCCCATTTTCTCTCTTCTCTCCTTTGGGACATGGATTAAATGTATATTAGTCTGTCTCATTGTTAACTGTTACTCTGTTTTCCATTCTTCTTTCTGTCTTTGCCTTATTTTGCTAAGTTTTTGCTAACCTTATTTTTCAGTTCACAAATTCATTTATACTGTTTCTATTTGCTGTTAAACCTGCCTGTTGGATTTCAATACTAGTTATTAATTTTTTAAGCTCAACAATTCCTGTTCAGTTATTTAAAAAATTATATCATATTTTATCATTTTCAGTTCCATGGCAAAAATGGCTTTCATTTTTCATAAACATAGTAAACATAGATTTTTATTTTAAAAATTAATGTCTGATATCACCAATATCTGGAGTACCACTGGTTATTTCTTTTGACTTTGTTTTTGCTAGCTCTTGTTCATGTTACTTGTTCCTTCTTGCACCTGGTTATGTATGTGTGCATGCATCTGAGAAAGTATTAGTTAAATAATGTGAAGCATAGATGCACTTATCTTCCTCTAGAAAGAAGTTGTGTTTCTACAAGGCATTTGTGAGAATTAGCAATCTGGAATCATCTTATTCCAATTTCAAAGTTTAAGTTTTTTTGGCTTGCATAGGTGACCCAAAAAACAAATGTAGTTCATGTGAATGACAGTTAATTTTAAGTTCACCTTACTCCTTGAAGTGTAGCCTTTTAGTAAACCCTTCCCAAAACAAGAGATGTTTTTAATAGCAACCCCAAGATCAGAAGCCATGACTCTTTGGCCTTCTTGCCCTGTATTGGTTCAGAAGCATTAGTCTCTTGGCTGCTTGCTCTAAATGGTAAATGACCCCAGGGTAAATGCAGCCCCCAATGCAGGGTTCAGCTTTCTATAATTCTGTTCTCTTCTAAATGATAACCAAAAAATTCTTCCTTATTCACTAGCTCTTGAATACTTTTAGAATGTTTTAATATTTTATCTAGCCTTTATCTTCAGTGGGGAAAAGGGGGTCTTAATTACCTAGTTTGCCATTTTCAGTAACTGAAATCCCACCAGTTTTCATAGCTATCTCTCTCTATTCACTAAAACATCACCTCCCTAGAGTCTTCACTAACAATAATATTTAAAATAACACCCCCATCATCCTCTCTTTACCTGTTTTATTTTTTCACTGCACTTATCACTACCTGGCATTTATTTGTTAAAATTTCTCACCAAAATGTAAATTCCAAGAGGATAGAACATTTTGTCTTATTCCCTTTCAGGAATGGGATAAGGAGGAAGAAGAAATTTTTATTATTTTACTTGATGCTCTTCCGTATGATCTAGATAGCAAGAAAAAGAATGTTTTAAAATACAAAATGTCCATGCATAGTCTTTATCAGTCTCCTGCTCCTTCTTTCTCCCTAAAAGATATTCTCGGCTGACATTTATCATTATCATGACCTTGGCCCTTTTCTGTTTTTATTCTTTATATTCTACTATACCTTCATTTACTCCTATAGCTTCAATCATATAATAATAGTACCTAATATTTATTGAATACTTATTATGTGTCAGGCAGTATACTAGAAGCATCACATGGATTATTACATTGATAATCCTAAACAAACAAAAACCCCAGAAAACAAACCTGGCAAGGGAAAAGAACTATAACTATGAGGTAAGTATTATTATCCCCATTTTAAAGCTGAGAAAATAAAGATTTAGGCTGGTTGAGTAACTTGTCTAAAGTCACAGAGCTAATTAGTGGGGAATCCAGCATTTACACTCCTGTGCCATGTTAACCAAAGCACTATATTATACTTATCTACAGAGAAAACTCTGAGGCTCTAAAATCTGTATTTCTAAATATGACCACTTTCAAGTTCCAGACCAAAATTTCTATACAGCTGCTTGCCATTTTCAAGGATGTCCTACAGGCACCATAAGCTCAACATGTTTAAAGCCAAACTAATCTTACCCTTCTCCCACCAAATCTGTTACTTATGATTTGCATCTTGTTGACAGCTTCATTATTCTGTCAGTCATCCATGGAAATCTTTTTTTAACAGCTTTGAGATTTAATTCATGTATCATACACTTCATGCATTTAAACTGTACAATGAAATGGGTTTTAGTATACTGAGAGTTGTGCAACCATCACCACCATCGATTTTAGGGCATGTTTATCTCCCCAAAAAGAATTCCTCCCCATTTACTTTCTGTCTCTATATATTTGTCTATTCTGGATATAGAAATCATGGTATCAACTTCAGTAATTCCTGCCCCTAATCTCTCCCTACTCCAACAATATATAGGTTACTTCATTATGTTGATTCCTTACAGCAACAGGTCTCTCCTTTCCATGCTCATCACACTTTTATTTCAGGCACTCTCTTTCCCAGTTCACTTATTTACTTAGCAACTACTGACTTCTCCTTCCCATTCATCCTGTACAATGCTGTTAGAAACTCCTAAAACATTCAATGATTTCCCACCATACAGAGAATAAAGTTCACACTTCTTAGTGTGGTACTCAAGATCCACCATATTCAACTCCATCCAAACCACTTTCCCAGCCTCATCTCTCCCTCTTGCACCATTCGTTCCATGCGTTAGTCACACTGGATTACATGAAAAGAGTGAGGCACAAGTGTCACATTTTATAGTTTTGTTTCCTGGAAAATTCCTCAAGCTTGGTTTTCATATTGGATTTTTGTTTTTATACAAATCATACTGGCTTCTAAACAGAGAATTTATATGCTAAAGCTTTTCTAAAATTGGGATATAAAAAAATTAGTTTTCAAAGACAATTGTATGGACTTTATCATCAAAAGGATATGGAAACTGAAGAAATCCTATTCAGCTGGTTGGAAAAGACCTTTGGGCAGGGACATAGCGCGACAGCTGGAGTCAGTATCAGCTCTCCCAACAAGCCCATGCCAGCCACGTCATCAGGGATGAAAAGCACTACTGGACGTCCTAGCACAGGATGGATTCTGATGCAGAGTAATTCAGATGTACCAATTTTTGGTCTACTGTCAAAAAACAGATATGACAAATTAATCTTTTTTCCTCTGAAGAAATTATTTAAAAGGGTATCCAAAATTCCTTCTATAATCTCTAGCATATGTATAACCATATAACCGACCATATCAATTTTGTTGGAATAAGCAATTTGTGTCCCACTCAGGGAATCACAAGCAATAGAAAGAGTAGACAAATTGGCATTTCCAGAATAGTATCATAGCTCCTGCTTTTGCTGCCACTAATGGCAGTTTTATATTCTCCAAAATGTATTTCAACTACTAAAATTACTCTGTGGTTCTGAGAAGTTTCTAAAACCATTCAAAGATCAGCATAATAAGAATGGGGTTGGGGGGACTTTGTCTCTAAATCACTAATGGCCTAAAACTCGCCTCATGATATTCAGATGTCTGCTCTCACACATGCTATACTGTCCCCTGAAGAGGTCTGAAATTACTGTTTGATAGGAGTAATGAGGAAAAATTAGGACATCTTTCTCTCCTACAATCTAGTGAAATTTGGTATTTGCTTACTTTCCAACAGCTCTTTTCTAAACACAAAAGATATATTAATGGATCTTTTACTCTCTTTCTAAATTAATCAGGTCACCAAGGGAAATGTGTCCACAAACATTGGCTCAGAGACTTAGACTCTTTCAGTAAATCTATGATAATAAGCTGTCCACCTGTAAGGAATGTATGACACTAGAAGATGACTAAAGAACGATAAGAGGTGAGGGTTTTGTTTCCTGCACATATTAAAGAATGAAAAATATTCTAATCTGAGGTGTAATTTTGGGCAAGAGTAAGAAAACAGACTAAAAAACCATGGCAGTTTCCTCAAGCCTTAAGATCCTGTGAATACCAGTGCTGATTCAGAGCATATAAATGAGGGCAGAAACTACTAAATAAAGAATAAATTAGTTGGACTTAAACATAAGTTAGTTTTTTTTCTTGCTATAATTCATGTTCACTTTGGATTCTGTGGTAGTTAAGATAGTATAGGAAGGCAAGGCAGAGGGTTCTGTTTATTCCATATTATACACCACCTCTTCCATGGTTTTTTTTTTTTTTGTAGCCTGAAGAAGGTGGAGATAGATGATTTTCAAACCTATGCAAAATGCTGATGTACAAATAATAATACACAAAGAATTCCTTTGTATTCACAGTATTTCTCTAGCCAAGTTCAAGTAACCTTTTAAATTCAGTCTTCTCCTCATGTCTACATGGGATTGGAATTAGTAGGGAATGTTCTGTTTCATTTACAGAATAAAATAAGGTATGGAGAGGAGAAGGAACATGTCCTTAGATCAATGAAAATATATTCGAGGAGCTAGGAATAATAATAGTTTTCAATGCAAACAGCTTAAAAGTTTGACTTCCACTTTCTTACAGAGAATGGGACATCTGGTACTAAGAAATGACAAGTGAGGCCATTTTCAATTTCTACCCACATTCATAATAATAGAGTAAAGCATAGAGACAACAATGCTTTTCCCCTTCACCTCACATAATGCTGATAGTTCACGACAAGAGCAATTCCATTTGACAGGTTCAAAGTGGGTTCATTCTCTGTCCTGCAAAGCAAAGAAAAGCTAAGCTGTATCTCAGAGATTCTAAAACCAATTTCTGCCCGTTACAAATTTTGGTATATGATTACTACCACCCCCAGAGCTTAATGAAATTCAGTAGCCAGTTAACCAAGGGAAAATTGCAATATTTTAGTTCACCCACTTTAGTGAAAGGGAAAGACATGAAAGGTTTAGCTGAATCTATTTACTCATTAAAAGTTAATGTAGAAGAAAATGAGGGGATCTCAAAATATTAATTTCAAAGTGACTTTAGGTCAATAAACCAGACTGTGAACCTACTGGAAATAGGACAATAATGACTGAGAAAAGCTGTAGAGCCATGGCATAAACTTAAGCCATGGATTTAAGGCCTTACCCAAAGATTTCTGTAGAAAGGATTCCATTCACTTTTACACTGAAATTAAATCTAATCTGCAAAATAAATGGGTGTGTGAGATTCAACATGAACCAGGATAGAGACTAAAAACTCCCATACTTGATTCCTAAGTCACCTTTTTATACTGCCCTTTTTTTACTTGCACTGTTTCTAAACCTAAGTAACACTTGTCTGTGGTCAAATTCTGCATCTTAACTATATTGAGTCCTACACTACAATTCTAGTAGTCACAAATTATCAGGAAATCCTATTCTTTTGTCCTCTGCTGTTCTCCCAATGTATCTCTTTTCTCCCTTATTAAATTATCCATTTTTCTTCTCTTCCTTCCATTTCTTTCATACATGGAACATTCCATGCTTTCTTCTTCCCTTGCCCCCATATGACTTTATGTTCTCCCTCCAATTTACTTCACTGTTCTAATTATTTCTTACCTTCAACCTATATTTTTTCTTTCTATATAATATAATGGGTAATAAGGGACTCTAGGGCCAGACTGTCTGTATTCAAATCCCGGCTCCGCAAATTATTTTACTTTTGTACCATAGCTTCCTAAGCTATAAATTGGGGACAACAACAATAAAACCTACTTCATAAAGGATGTTATGAGGGTTGAATGACTATGTGGAGAGCACTTAGAACAGTGACTGGCAAATAATAAGCACTAAACACTGCAAAAGACAGAAAAAGTGGGAAGCTAATAAGAGAAAAAAGGGGGAAGTTATACAGCACACTTAACTGTGTGCATCTTTATAAACATATCTAATTACAGGTAATAATAAAAAATTTTGCTCTCCTAAGTTCAAAATACTTTATAAAAATTTCCGTATTTGCTCTTACCATCACTTTAGAAAGGAGATAATCAGCAAGGTCTATTATCCAGGCTTAACAAAAAAAATGAAACACAGAGGAGGGAAAAAAGGTACCTGAAGTGATACAGTACTACAGTAAAGAAGTGAAAATAAGAACTCAAAAGAAAACTCTCTATATCCAAGGGCTCTCAACTATGTCACATGACAAACAAGACTACCTTAGGGTCACAGAAACCAAATCAATTCAATATTAAAAGTTGTAATCATTGTCATTAAAAGAAAGAATCAACCAGATCTTTCCATGTTTTACAGGTATCTTTTAAAAACATGACTTAAACAAGCGAATCATTATTGTGCAAAAGAACAGCTTACCTTAGGGTGTACTATGACAATTTTTCGTAAAAAATTCTTTATAACCAGACTATCTGTCATCAAAGTTCTGGGCTTTTCATCAACCTGTAAACAGTACAAAACATCCACCACACAACAAACGTATACACACAAACCCAAGAGCACAAATTAATTAAATTACGGTATTCCTATAAAAATAACTATACCTTAGAAAGCTTTTCAGACATCCAAGGGGGAAACATCTTTGGGTCTGAGAACTGGACACAAGAGAATCTAACAGCCAACACTTCTTAGGTTAAAATACCTGTTTCATGGAACTTCTGCAGACACATGAACAACGATCAGAGTAAAACCCACAATCTCAAAACCACCTCTTGGAAAAAATTTAAAAATAACTCAGACTGGAACTGAGAAGAGTAACTCTGTCTTAACTCTGCCATCCTAAAGGGAATCAATCTGTATCAAGAATATGAGTGGAGTCAAAGGAGCAGATAGTAAAAGGAACCTATTTTTGAATGTCAATTCCTTCTTCCAAACATTTATATTTAAAGGAAAAACTGCAAAGCAAAAAGCTCAAAGGCCAAAAGACCTGTGTTCTAGCATTGGTTCTATAAAAATTACTTAAATCACCTTGAAAAAACAAACCACTTAACTGCTCTGGACCTTATTTCCTAATATACAAAAGAAGGATAAAACTTACTCTTTTTACTTCATGGAACTGTTTTAAGGATCAAATAATAATCTGGAAGTATATGCTACACATGGTAACAATAATAGATACCACTTGTTGAATGCCTACTATGTGGCAAGCATTGTGCAGATGCTATATATACATTGCCTCATAACAATCTTGGAAGCAGCTATTACTATCCCCTCTTTGTAGGTTTAAAAAATAAACAACAACAAAAAAAAAAACACAGAAGGCTTAGGAAAGTTAAGCAACTTGGCTAAGGCCACTAAGCTGTTCAGTGACAGAGCCTGAATTTGACCCTAAGTCTATCTAAAACCAATTGCTCATGCTGTTTCCAACGTACCCTGATACCTCTCTACAACTATAATAAGATTTACCATCCAGTGAGAGCTTTCTCTATTCCAGGAATAAGTATCTTACTTATATTACCTCATTGACCCCTCACAAAAATCTTACTGGGTACATATAACTCACATTTTCTGGATGAAAAAAGGGTTCTCAAAGAGGTTAAACAACTTACCCAAGGTCACTGTATCATATGGTTCCCAAGCTTTAGTATTAACCACTTTCCTACACTGACTCACTTTATTTAATAAAGTGTCTTTAAAACCAAAGTTAGGAGTCTTCCAGAAAATGGAGAAGTTCAGGGGAAGAAGAAGAAACAGAGTCAGAAATCAGTAAGTCCTTATTGGTGGCTCAGAGAATACAGAGCCATGTCCTAGGTACATATTAAAGAAAAAAAAGTCCAACTTCAAAATCCCATAAGAAAGAAAAACATGCAAATATCTAATAAAGAATAAATTATAATAACTTTTATAAATACACTGAAAAAGATCAAGGACTGTATAATGGGTGGGAATAATTAGAAAAAATATGAGAAAAAAATTTTATTAGAAAATTCTAGAAACCAAGCTAGGATTATTCATACATGAAAATTGTGTTAATTACATGGTAACTGCAACACACATATCATAGTCACATCCTTCATTTAAAATTTTTTATATTAAGATATTCAAATAGTAGAAAAGCAATGGTCTCTTAAAAGCATTTCCTGTACTTAACATTTCCAAAACAACTTCTTGGAACAGTTTCAAACTTCTGTAACCTTGGTGATTATAGGGTATATCATAGAAAGGGCTAATTATATCTAGCAATAAGGCAACCAAATAAGTGAAAGCTCCTTGAACAGCTACCAGAGAGGGGCTACAATTAATAATGATGAGAGCTACCATTTACTGAACACCTGCTACATGACAAGCAGTTTATCTGCAAGCAAGATATATCTCCATTTTATTGAAGAGGATAGTGAGACCAAGTATGGTAATTAATTTGCCCAAGGTCACACATAGCTAGTTAAGTGGCAGAATGGGGATTCAAACCTAGATCTAACTCCAAAGCTCACATTCCACTATGCAATGTTGCCTCTCCAAAGAAAGTTCATTTTCTATGCTATATGTAGCTAACTGAATCAAATATTATATAATCTATCACTATTTTTTATGGATCCTGACAGGCAATGCTTATGTATGACTACTGAGCACAGTATTTATTCACTCATAAAATACTAAATGTGGCTTATTATGTACCTGGGTCTACAGAGATAAACCAATCTCTAAATCTGAAGAGTTCCCAGTTAAGTAGAAGAGAAATACAAATAAACAATTTGTATGACAATGTGAAAAGTTTTATGATTTAGATATATGAGATACTAAAGAAATACAAGAAGGACTGGCACCTAATCCAGATTGAGAAGATAGAAATCTAATAATGTCAGGTCAGCAGATAGTTAACACAAAGCAAGTAGCTGAAGATCTACTCAGAAATTATTGAGAGCAAAAGAGAGAAAGAAATAGAGAATCACAGTGACAGATACTGACTACAAAGTCTTCTACAGTGTTTTATAATTGGGTGATAGGAACTCACCAGCCTGATATACCTACAGAAGCAGTGAATTTATTGTGTTGTTAGGAAAGAAGAGTGGTGCCAGGTGCCAGCAATGGGCAGCAGAAACCACTACTGAATTGTATGTTTCAGCCCTGACCTTCAATACAAGTCTAATTATATGATAGGATGTGGGAGCTGTTTTATATTTTGAAACATGAACTTATGCAGTCATGGACATTACATAGCATTCTATCCATCTTATCATTTAGTATTATGGAAAAAAATATAAAAATGGATAAAGCTGTCAAGATCTTGTAAAATCAAGCTGTTATTGGAAGGACATGTTACCCAGCCTAATGGACCACAA
Source organism: Macroglossus sobrinus (assembly GCA_004027375.1). NCBI lineage: Eukaryota > Metazoa > Chordata > Mammalia > Chiroptera > Pteropodidae > Macroglossus > Macroglossus sobrinus. The sequence goes on from PVKZ01001857.1 coordinate 68,877, forward strand.
GGTGACAGACTGACTCAGCATACACACAAAACTTTGTCTCTCTCCTACATAAAGATTTTTTTCAGTCTTCTCGGGGATTAGCTCTCCTCACGTGCCCAAAGTAGTGGATCATTTATTATAGCTTTTTCATGATGTCTCATTTACTAGCCTTTGCTATGAACCTTGCTACCTGACCTTTCTCCCCAGCTGAGGTATATATAATAAATCTTTCACAATCTCTTTTTCTCTTCTCACCCTCTTCATTCAAATATATTTTACATAGCTGCATCAGAGACAATGAAATGTAATGGAACAAATGCTTTCGGGAAATCCTTATCCCTTTGCGGTTTTATTATTCTTTTACCTCTTTCCATCCATTACCAGCTGATCATGAGGTACTAAGCTCACAGGTTTTCTCTGCACTCCGAGTGCAGACATCACCTTGGCTGACTTCTATATCCAAGTAGGTGACTAGTCTAAGCAACAACTTAAAATTCCCTGACCTCTTCAACTCCAATGAGCTTGACTCCTGCTCATTTCCAGCCACCTATTTCCATGGCCATAGCCTAGAATGATTCCATTCTGGAAACCTTAAACTGCCATGTCCCACTCTTATGTGAAAAGAGGTATATAGCAAGATGTTAATAGTGGCTACCTTAAGTCAAATTGTCTCAGTGTTCACTTTGATTTTCCTGAGGGAAACAGTGCTTTTGCTATAAGAGGAAAAAAAATAAGAGAAACTTTATTACTCTAATGACAACTTCCTATTCTTTCGAGTCTCTGGATCTTTTATGCCCAGAAAATCTGGTTTTTAGCCTCATCAAGACCTCCAGATTTTGACCACTTCCTACTGGGTTAAGGATCCTTCCTCTGTGTTACCACAGCATTCAGCACTTACCTCTATCACAATACATATTACACTGTATTGTAATTATTTGTCTATCTTTTATTTTAGATTCTAAGTTCCTTGGGATCAATTCAACATATTTTGGGACTCTGTACCTTCAATATCTAGCCCAGTAAGGCCAACTTGAACAAATACAGGCATCTGAATGAATGAATGAATGAATGACTACTGAAACAACGCTGATCAATGAGTACAATTTAGGTTCAAATTCTAATTCTGTCACTTAACTTTTGTATGACCTTCAGAGAGGCAGCCAAATTCTCTGCATCTCAGTTTTCTTAACTGTAAAATGGGGTGATAATCCTTGTCCTATCTACTTTATAGAGTTGTCAAGCTTAAATAATACATAGAGATGTTAGGCATAAGAATTATGGTTGTTTGTTCACACTGGCTAAAACATGTGATCTCCTTTTCTAAAATGGCTTTCCTTGGTTCACTGGAATCAACTTTTTATTGCTATCTGACATTAAGTTTCGAGCTGACTAAACATTAATGGCTCCAGATTGTTGACCCTTTGGTTCTCCTAAAGAAGATAAGGCACGGCCAGGGATATCTGTTGTTCTGATACTGTACCCATTCCTTTCATTCTTTTAGAAGGAGCATATAAATGTTCAAATATGGTGAAAGGCCTTCCAAGTGCTTCCTGGGAAAATTTTTAAAGTACTCTAATTTTTCATGTCTTTCCAACTCAAAGGAAAGAAAGATAGAGAATTGTTAAAGGGATGGAAAACTCAATTGTTACTCTCATAAATCTGGGCTACAAATAAATCAATAAAAATCTTTAAACCAATCTAATAGAAATATATCCAAAAAATGGCACTGGGGATCCACTTTTATTTTTTTAGGTAGTCCAAATTTAATAGCTTGTTTCAGTGGTTCTCAAACTTACCTGCACATTAGGAATCATTAGCAATTTTAAAAGTATTCCAAAGTCCAGGCCACACCTACTATGAACTGCATTATGCCACACAAAATTCATATGGTAAAGCCTTAGTCCCCCATGTGACTACATTTGGAGATAGGGCCTTAAGGATGTAATTATGGGTAAACGAGGTCAGAATAGAAAGGCTCCAATTTGATAGAACTGGTATCCTTATAAGAGGAGGAAGAGATACCGAAAAGGTCTCTCCACATACGTACAGAGGAAAGGCCATCTGAGGAAACAGTGACAAGGCACCTGGATCTAGGGACTCCTAGCCTCCAGAAGAATGAGAAAATACATTTGTTGTTTGAGGCACCCCAAACTGTGGTATTTTTTATGGCAGCCTGAGCAGACTAATCAAACATATTGGACCAATTAAATCACAACCTCTTGGAGTGGGACACAAACATCAGTATTTTGGAAGTTCCCAGGTGATTTAAAAACTGCACAGGGAAGTTTGGGAACCAATGCCTTATTTCCTTTCAACTTGAAACTGTCATGCACCTAGGCTTTTCTGTCTTGTTATATTTGTACAAAAATCACAATCAAAACATCAGTAATTTATAAAACCACAACAAAACATGCCTCAAAAATCATCTGGAAAGGTGATACCCCTGATATGTCCTGAGAACAGCTGGCTTCCTTTGACGTCCCATTCAGCTTTATAGAGAATCCAGGCAGTACAGACTGCATTTCTGTGCAAGAAGAAATGGCAACAAAATAGAATAAGCAGTTTGGATAAGCACCAGAGTTTGTGGAATTATTTATTAAACTGATGAGCCAAGAAGCCTTTTCCTTGATGAAAAGATTATCTGCAAAATTTAAAATATGGCTAAGTATCAGCAAACTGCTTGAACATTTAGAATTATATTATGGGGGTAAGATATTTAATCTCATGTTTTCAATTTTTCACATATGCAAAATCAATTTGTATCTTCAGTTAGTTTCCACAAGGTCATAGCCAATGCCAGAAATCCTCAGAGCTCATTGCTCTAGCTGATATTCTTATATTTTTCAATAAATCAATTCATTATTAAATAAACACAAACCCAGTAAGTGAGCTTATTTAGAACCAAAAGCAGAAAAATTCAAGAAGGACCTTCTCAGACACTTACCTAATATAGCATGTCTTTAATAAGATAATCTTTAATAAAGAAAAGCAAACTTGCTAATTTAATTTGTAAAGTAACCACTTGGTATATTCACATGTGTTGACTCAACTACCTTTCCAAAAAGCATCAGTGTGACCTAGATCATCATCAACAAGGATAACCTCAAGGTATGCACCATTCTTCTTCCTTTCTATAACCTATAACTCATATTATAAAGAGAAAAAAAGCAAATTTCCGATATTATAAAATGCCATCTCTATTCCCTCTCTACAGTAGTATTATGAATAAAGAGATCTCAGTCTCTGCAAGTTCTACCTTGTAAATGAGGTTGACAATGTTAGTATTATATAAGAACTCAACTTTAAAGGTGTAATAACAATAAAATATAACCCCAAATAATAGCACAACTTTTTCCTAAAGCATTCATCCTACAATATCTAATAAAACTTTATCTCAAAAAGTATGGACATTACCAAAATCAAGTTCTGTCAATCTAAATGGGTAATATTTTTCTTGCTATTAGTTTGTTTTTCAAATACAATTCAGTCACAAAGCCCAGGATAATAGGGCAGCAAGGTTCTGCAACACTGAAGTTTAATGAATTTGGCACTGAACCAGGATGCCTTGCGTCAATCTTCAGTTTTCCCACTGACCGACTTTCTGACCTTAGGTGACCCCCTTTTTCCGTAATTCAATTCCTTTCTGTGAAGTAAGAAAAATTGTTCCTGAATCCTATTTCTCTTTTAAGTAGTATACAGTGTAGAATGGAGAAAACGATTCTACTTCTGGGTATTTAACCAAAGAAAACAAAAACACTAATTTGAAAAGATATATGTACCCCATGTTTACTGCTGCATTATTTACAATAGCCAAGACATGGAAACATGTCTAAGTGTCCTAAGTGTCCACTAACAGATGAATGGATAAAGAAAATGTGACATACACAATGGAACATTATTCAGTCATAAAAAAAGAACAAAATCTTGCATTTGCAGCAACATGGATGGATCCTGGGGGCAATATGTTAAAAAAAATTTAGTCAGAGAAAAACAAATACCATATTATTTCACTTATATGTGGAATCTTAAAAAAATACTAAGCTTATAAATACAGAGAACAGACCTGGGTTGGGTAAGGAAAATACAAGATGAGTTTAGAATATCCTAGAAATTAAAGATGTTATTAAAGAGGATGAGATTAGAAGACAAGAGCTTGAAGGGATTTCCACCGACCAAAAATGGAATGATAATATGTACAAGACCTATAAGAATAACTAAATAAATGTAGAGATGTTCCATGTCATGGATAGAAAGGTTTTTCCCTTGTAATTAATAGTTTCAAAGTATCTTCCCACAAATTATGTATATATGCTGTTCCTCATCATTAGTTTTAGTATCCACTGATTTTCTAAGTCATTTATCCCTTCTGCATTTATTAGCTGGCATATTACCATAAAAAGAGCTTTTCTTTCTCCATGATTTATATCAGTGTAAAGTTATGCATTCTTATTTTATTCAATGAGTTATATAATCTCTTACTATCATAAAATTGTCAGTTGTTCTCAACTTGATCTATAGATCCAAAGAAACCAATCAAAACTCCAGCAAGTTATTTTGTAAATATTGCCTAACTGATTCTAAAGTTTATTCGGAGAGGCAAAAGACTCAAAATAGCCAACTCAATGCTGAAGAAGAAAATGTCAAGGACTAACACTACCTGACATCAAGACCCACTATAAAGCTACAGTAATCAGGACATCATTCCATGACAAGGAACGCCTCTCCACTTATTTAGTTATTCTTTAATATCTTTCATCAGTTATATGGTTTTTGTCTTGTACATATTATTTTTGCTTTATACCTATATATTTTGTAATGTAAATGGTAATGTGTTAATTTAAAATTCCACTTGTTGGGGGTGGCTCCATAGTGCAGTGGTTAGCACGTCTGCTTTACACGCAGAAGGTCCTGGTTTTGCACCCCAGGTAGAGCCATGGACCATACCCGGGTACGCCAGGCCCCAGGTGCACCAGGCCCCGGGGGCACCAGGCCCCAGGTGCATGCCATGAGCATGTGGGAGAAGACATCCTGCCTTCAGAGATCCACTTCTTAAGGGAAAACAGCAACATCCATAGGTCAGGGGTGGAAGTTGGGTGGAGGGGAACTAAAGAGAGGGAAAAAAATTCCACTTGTTCATTGCTAGCATATAACCTTATATCCTGCAACCTTGCTATAATCACTTATTAGTCCATAGAAAAAAATTTAACCAGTTTGTCAATTTCTGCAAAAGTCTACTGATATGATGATTATATTGAGTCTATAGATAAACTTGGGAAGAACAGAAATCTTAGCAATATTGAATCTTCCAATCTATGCCATGGCTTATCTCTCCATTTAGTGTTTAATTTCTCTTAGCAGTGTTTTATAGTTTTCAGCATAGAGACCTTCTACTTTTTACATTAAAAATATCCCTAAATGTTTCATGTTTTTTGATGCTATTACAAATGGAACTGTTTTTAAAATTTCTAATTGTTTGCCACTGGTATATAAAAAATAAATATTTTTAGTATACTGACTTTATATCCATAACTTTGATAAATCCATATATTTCTTCTAATAATTATTTTTCAGAGTTCTAAGACTTTGTACATAAACAATCATGTCATTTACAAATGACAGCTTTACTTCCGTCTTTCCAACCTCTATGCCTTTTATTTCTTTTCTTGCCCTATTACATTGGCTAGGGCCTCCACTACGATTTTTAAATATTTTCAAAGACTTCTTAGGAATTAAGCAAAGCTTACTCTAACTGAAAAACATAAAATATACTATGCAAATTAATACTTATGTAAAATATATAGATACAAAGACAGAAAAAAAATGGCATAGATGATAGAGGCTCTGTTCATTCCTCTGGCAACCAAATACAAGTTATAATTGAAACAAGGAGCAGCAAGGAAAAATCACCTGGGATCTAGAGAAACAAACCATACAACTAGGAAGAAGTCAAAGAAAACACCCTGCAATGAGCAGCTGAGTGAGATGGTGGCTGCATATGTGAGTGGATTTTCCCGGTAACGTACCTGCTCACTCTGAGCACTAGTGCCTATTCCACTGCGCACAGGGGACACCAGGGACTTACAGGGAGACATTGTCAGAGTGAGGGCCAATGAGAGACTCGCTCTGTACCAAAGTGCTGGCAGTATCCATTGTTACCTGTTGAAACCTTCCCCACTATCAGTGCACTGGATACACTGCCGCCATAGCCAAGATGTCATCAAACTGGAAAACAGAGGTCGCTCCAACCAGATGATTGCTTGAAACTCTGCCTCCCACAACTCGCAGGCCCACCCAAACCACATCCATGTATATTCTCAGTGAGTCTGGTGCTCCTTGCTGAGATTCACACTGGAGGCACCCTTGGTTTCTGCTGTGGCCTTTTAAGGCAACTATAAGTACAGCAACTGTGGATTGCTTGCTGAATCTCAACAGGTGTCTCTGGAGAGGTGGAGACTTGGACTAAGTTCGGCCTGCAGCTGAACCCTTCTCAGGACTGTGCCACTGACACCTACTTCACAAATCCACACTATTAAGACCAGGAGACATAGCAACATTGCTTAGTACATGAAAACACATGGAAAGGCAGTCAAAATGGGAAGACAAAGAAGCAGAAACCATATGAAAGAACAGAACAGAGATCCAGATATAACGGAATCAAGTAATCTAACAGAGTTCAAAACACTGGTTATACAGATGCTCAATGAACTTTTGGGAAGTGTAGATAAATTCAGTGATAACTTCAATGAAGAGATAAAAAAACAAAAAAAATGGAAATGGAAATTATAAAAGGGAACCAGTCTGAAATGAAGAACACGTTATCTGAGGTGAGAAGTATATTAAATGGAATAAACAAATGAATAAAGAAGAGATCAAATGCCCTACCTAGAGGACAGAAAAGCAAATCAAGACACTCAATCAGAATGGCAAGAAAAAAGATGCCAAGACTATAAAAATAATTTAAGGAGGATATGGGACACTATTAAGGCTCCAAATATTCATCTGATTGGTGTAACTGAAGAAAATCAAGATGTCGAACAGCTGTTTGAAGAAACAATGGTGGAAAACTTCCCTAATCTGCGGAAGGAAATGGACATAAAACCCCCAGAAGCTCAGAGAATTCCAAAAATCAGGGATCCAAAGAGGCCCACACCAAGACACATCATAATTAAAATGCCAAAAGTTAAATACAAAGAAAGAACATTAAAAGCAGCAAGTGAAAAACAGATAATTACTTATAAGGGAACACCCGTAAGAGTGGCAGCTGATTTCTCTAAAGAAACTATGCAGGACAGAAGGGCTTGGCAAAAAATATTTGACAGGATGAAGACCCAGGATCTACAACCAAGAATAATTTATCTGGCAAAGCTATCATTAAGAGTTGAAGGACAGATAAAGAGCTTCCCAGACAAAAATAAGCTAAAGGAATTTATCACCACCAAGCCAGTATTACAGGAAATGTTGGAGGGATTTCCTTAAGAAGAAAAAATATGTATCGAAAACAGGAATAAAGAATGGTAACAACTACATTCCTATCGATAAGTACTTTAAATAGAAAAGAATTAAGTGCTCCAACCAAAAGATAGAGTGGCTGAAAGGAGTAGAAAACAAGACCCCTACATATGAAAAGGAAGGGGATAGAAAAAGATACTGCTTTGATGGACTTAGAAGGTTTTTAAATCAGACAGAGAAAGATAAACACTGTATGATTTCATTTATATGCAGAATCTAAGAAACAAAAAGAACAAAGTAATAAAAAACAGACTCACAAATATAGTGGACAATTTGGTGTCAGACAGAGGGTAGTTTGTGGGGCTGGGAGAATGTAGTGAAGGGTTAAAGAAGTACAAGTTAGTAGCTGATGGATGGTCACAGGGATGGGGAGCATGGCATAGGGAATGTAGTTATCATTAATACATTGGCTAGGTGGAGGGGCAGGGGAGGGAGCGTGCAATTGGGGGGACTGTTTTATGAATTATATAGATGTCTAACTCAATGTACTGTACACTTGAAACTAAATAAACAATAACTTAAAAAAATATAGATACATAAAAAAGGACTTGAAGAAAAAATATTAAAATACTAATAGTTATTATCTATAGTATAGTATATGTTTCATTATTCCTTGTTAATATCAGTATATAAAATACCTCACAATCAAAAAATAATTTTTCAATGCTCATAATTAAATATTCAAATAAAACTTGGATTTGATGTATCAAATAGACAAGTCTACTTAAAAAAGTAAAATTCCTGCCAACTATCAGGCTATGCATTATACATTCTTTCTATCTAGCAGTTAATATGCAAGAAATTATTCCTTTTTTAGCGGGAATAAAAAGTATGGTAGAAATAAAAGTGTCTTCTTTCCTGTTATGATTTTTTTCAATAACTAAAGATAATATATACCATCTAGTTTTCTGTTAGCTTCTCCTAAACAAGTGATTTATATTCAAAAATCCTTTCAGAAAATTTGGAATAAAATGGAGAAACAGTTCGAATCCAGCCTGAGTAAAACTAAATGTTACTATTATTAATAACAGGTAATATTTATTAAGCACTTACTATGTGTTGGGCACATTAACACCTCACAATGTTACCTAACTAAATTTGCATAACTCTAGGTAGGAATTATATTATTCCCATTTTTTACAACTTATACTGTTCAACTTATGATATTCAAATGTTACATAATATGTAAAAGTTTGAGTTCAAGAATAGTGCTGACTGATTTTAAAGCCTGTGTTTTTAATCATTATATATACTTATTTGTTGTGAAATAAATTCTAAGACTGTAAGTAACAGTATAGACATTCAGTTTTCATTGTTTTATTCTCTTTAGAAAAGAACACCATCATATAAATAGCTGTTGTTTAAATAAAATTTTAGGTATTATTCTAATTCTTCAAGACCCTCCACAGTGATATTCTTGTATCAGTAAAGTATTAGAAGAAAATGAGATTTAGGAAATCATTACATTAGACCTATCATTCCATAGCTAATTGTACATCTTGAAACATAATGGCATTACAAAAGTGAAAATTAATCTGTTATTTGTATATCATGGTGTCAAGCCTAAAATACAGCTTACACAGTATCTTAGTCTGTTTGGGCTGCTATAACAAAATACCACAGACTGGATGGCTTATAAACAACAAAAATTACAATTCTGGAAGCTATAAAAGGTATTAGGATGGTAAGGTTCTGGGCCCTCTTTTGGGCTGTAGACTTCTCACTGCAGCTTCATGTGGCAGAAGGACCTAGGTAGGGAGCCCTGTGGAGAGTCTTATACAAGGGCACTAATCCCACTCATGAGGGCTCCACCCTTACGACCTAAGCACCTCCCAAAGGTCCCATCTCCTAAAACTATCACATTGGTCATTAGGATTTTAACATTTGAATTTTGGGGGTATATAAAAAGTAAAACAAAAGTAAAAAAAAGACACAGTATGAATTCCTAACCACTGCAATATACTGCTATTCATAATAATGGGGCAAAAAAGAAAGAACAAACCTAAAGGCATAAAAATATCAAAATGGTTAATTAATTTATAATACATCTTCTTACAATTTATTAAAAATAATGACTAGAAGACTATATCACAACATGAAAAATGCTTATATGTCAAGTGAAAAATAGTAGGACAAAATTGTGTTATCTATTGTGATTACAGCTGTATTAAAAACACATTGGGGGAAGTCTGAAAAAATATAATAAAATGTCATAGCACGTGGCTAATGACTGAATTTATTCTAAACTTCACCTTAAAGTTTGTCCCTAAAGACATGGAGGAAGTTCAGAAAAAAAGAAGGTACAGAGAGTAAATACTTAGAAAAAGCTTCAAATAATTATCAATTTAAAACTACATGCTATTTCATTAACTAGTAAATTAACTAGTAAATGCAATCAAAATAACAATAAGCTACTACTTCACACCTGTTAGAATGGCTATCATCAACAGGACAAGTGTTGGAGAGATTAGGGGGAAAAAGGAACCCTCATACACTGCTGGTGGGAATAGAAACTGGTACAGCCACTATGGAAAACAGTATGGAGGGTCTTCAAAATACTAAGAATAGAATTATCATATGACTCAAAAAACTTGAAAACATTTATCCACAAAGATATATGCACCCTGGTGTGCATTGCAGCATTATTTACAGTGGCCAAGACATGGAAACAACCAAAGTGTCCTTTGATAGATGTTTTGGATAAAGAAGATGTTACACATATATACAATAGAATATTACTCAGCCATAAGAAAAGATAAAATACTGCCATTTGTGACTGCATGGATGATTCCTGAGATTGTCATGCTAAGAGAAATAAGTAAGACAGAAAAAGTTGGGTACTATATGATTTCACTCATATGTGGTATATAAAACTGAAAGCAACAAACAAACATGACAAACAGAGACTCATAGATATGGATAGTGGATTAGTAGTTACCAGAATGAATGGTGGGGGGAGGGTGTGGGGGAGAGGTAGGTAGGGATAAAGAGGGTCAAATATTTGGTGGCAGAACGAAATATAATTTTGGTTAGTGAATACACAATGCAGTATACATATGACATATTACTGAACTGTGCACTTGAAATCTATTTGATTTTATTAACCAATGTCACCTCAATAATTTTAATAAAAAATAAAATCCCGCCCAAAATACCATTTCGTTAACTAGTAAATTGGCTAAAATATTAAGTAACTGAAATTCCCAATGCTAGCAAAGTGCAAGAAGTTTCTTGTACTTTATCTTTACATACAAATGCTACCTTTACATGATAACTTTTAAAAAGTAGTTTTAAAAGCCTGAAAATATAGACTTTGATCAAGTTACTTCTAATTCAAGAAATTAGTCCAAAATGTTTCAATTAAGTAAAAACCTACATGCATTAAGATATTCATCCCAGTGACATTAACATTAATTAGCACTTATTGAGAACTATGTACTCAGAATAACCACTTTGCTACATGCATTATGTGTACTACCTCATTTAATCTTCAAAACATCTTTATGAGATAAGTACTTTTAAAAAAATCAAGGACATAAAATATGAGTTCCTAATTACTACAACATACAGCTATTAAAAATAATAGGAAAAAAGAGATAGCCAATGGAATATGACAAGGAAAAGAAGCCATATAAGGAATAAATAGGACAAGACAAAACTGTCATAATTTAAAGATGCTCTGATTGCCTATATAGAGGATCTAAGAAAATCTACAGATAAACTCTCAAAATTATGTGTCCAACTCAGTAATGTTGGGGGAAAAAATGAAATACTACTCATAGTAGTGACAAAAACTGTTAAGACACTAGGAATAAATATAACAAAATTTTAAGAAGGTATTTTAAACGATAAAAATTAATCAAAATAACATGAAATAAAAAAGAAACAGCAAAATAAACACAGACCTATAAACATGACTTTTTTCATATTCTCCCACCTCATCATTTTCTTCTACTCTTTCTTCTTTTCTTCATTAAAGAAAGGACATGACAGGAATTAGCTTCTAGACCTGGGCAAGGACAAACTAAATCCATCACATTTCACCAGATACTTATGATAAAAGTAGTTCTACATAAATGGATAAGTATATGACGTGGTATATAAGTGGAGTTCTACATAAATGGATAAGTGTATGATGCAGAATAGTAGTACTAATGTTAATATAAAGTAATGAGAATTTTTAAACACAAGAATTTATCTTAATGGGTATCATCCTTCAAAATTCAGAAGATTATTCTACCTGACAGAGGAGCTCCAATCTGGTCTGAGGTGTTTTATTCTAATAAGCAATCAGGAGGAATATAAAGCTATATTTAAATTAATATATAATTTGACATATAATAATTCTATCTATAAAAAGCAGAATTAACAAAAAAATCAATTAGATTAGATAATGGAGAAAAAAATGGAGAAGCCAAAAAAAGCCAAAAATTAGTATCGCTGAAAGGAATGGAAAAAGTACATAGAAAATTAGTTTTCAAGAAAATGAACCCCATTTTAGACATGTTGCACATGATTTTCCAGAGGAACTCTCAAAGAGAATAGTCTAATTGACAATCAAAGCCAGAAACATGTTAGTGAAAAAAGGAAAAAAAGTCTCATCAGCATTGAAATGATAGTTAAAGCCTTAAAAGTAGACAAGTATTTGAAGTAAATGTAAAATAATGATACAGAATGATGCAAGGAAGAAAGGCGTATTGGGGACTGAACTTAGGGAATATATTCTAAGTTATCAAATAAGCACCTTGAACATACATACCTCCAATATAGAACTTACCACATTGTATTTTATTTTCAAAGCTACTTCTCCCTATGACTGCCTTGTGGCTAGGTAGATTTTCAATAAAGGTATACTGGATAAAAGTATAAACAGTTAGGGACCAGCAAAGAAAGAAAACAAAAAGAGAATATAAACCATTAGGTAGGAAAATAGGAAGGTTATCTTCTTCTTTATTAGTCCAGCATAAATAAAACACCCAGAAATATGAGCCTGTTTGTATAGGAATTGCTCTGAAGTATTCCAGATCCAGAGAAAAAGAACTTTGAGATAACCCTGATGAAATAGATTGAAGACTAAAGAAAACTGAAGGTGGATGGCTCTACGACAGTACAGGCCCCCTCAAGAGCTGTCAGACCTTACTTTATGCCCTAAGAGAAATCAACTGAGCAATGGAGACAACATAGTTAACAAACTGAATTCAGAGGCATACTATTTTGTATACATATGTAATTCTTTAGCATCTGAAAATCTGATCATTAATGATCAGCCACCAGAGACTTCCTGATGAAGCTAATTAAAGAGTATAAAGATTTGTGAATGGACCAACTTAAAGCAGTTTGCTAATAATGTTACAGAAATGCTAAATAAATAACAATTATAATAAAGGCATAATGAATGATGCATAAACCAGAAAGTTAAGGAATTCAAATATTAGTTTTGGACAATTTCCTTTGTGAGCGCCACAGTAATTTTTGTTACTAACTAGTAGGAATTAATAGCCTTATTGAGTGGAGGTTGGTGGTATTAAGAGTCCTAACAGCTGGGGAGGAAACAGCTAAAGTTGGCTACTAAATGTAAATACGAGCAAATGACTTAATTTTTATCGTGTACTTAATGTGCAGTACTTCCTTCTGTACAAAAGCCACCTCTCTTTTATCATTAGACTATAAAAATAGATTAAATATGAAAAAAATGCTCTGAGCTTTTAAAATAACAGTTAAATTAAAACCAAGTCACCACGATACAAACTGTCTAAAGTCTGTATTAGCGTAATAAATAGGTGGTTATTTCATAAACTATACTCAATACCTTCTCTCTAGTATTAACAATGATAATCAAACCATTCCCTTATATTTGCATGGCTTTTCGCTTTTTTCAAAACACTTTCACAAATGTTAATCAAAGAAGTAGCATTATGTTTGATCTGACCACTGATTATACAGGCATGTTAAATATAGGTTTATGTTGCAAGAAACATTCCATCTCTTTCTTAGTTCTAATAACATACTCTCTTTCTTTCAAAGCACCTTAACAAATTAACTGAAGCAGCGGCATTAGGAATGGTTTTTCCATTCTTTGCATCATGGCAAGGGCATAATCCAAAAATGAAGAAAACTAAATATTGACAAATACACTACATGATTTTGAGGCAGTAAACTCATGATTCTTAAAGCTGGATTCAGACTTCCCAAAAGTCTCACAATCAGAGCAAACTTTCCAGGAAAATAAGCTTATTCTCCCTTTCTTCCAGGCATAAGCTCTGGGAGGAAGAATTAAGTGATTAAGATATCTTACCTACAGGCATAAGGAGAGAAACCAAATATATCTTGTTCACCAATTTAACTCCTCTAAGCACAAGATTCAATGGATAGTAAATGCTCAATAAATCATGTGATTATTTTTATGAGGAGAACATTCTACCCAAGCTCCCACAGAATTTCTATTATGGAGCTAAGAACAAAAATCTCTGTTTTTTGTTTTATTACTTTTCTTTAACAATTACTACTTTTAAATGTGTGCACACCAAGCAGAATCTAAACAAAATTAGGATCACAGAACAAAAAGCTGAGGTCTATTAAGAATCCAAGCTATAGACAGATGCAAGGTAGATTCCAAGGGCCAAGACAATTTCAGAGCCAAAGGGGGATACACTTGACGACCCTTAATTTAGCAAGCACTTTCAAATCCCCATGCTTAAAGATTACTTCAAAAAAGAAATTTCAAATGGTAGAACTATTTCCTATATGTTTATGTCTTTAGAGCCATTCATCTTGTGAATTATAAAAAGTTTTTTCTTTTTCTTTGACATGACCAAGATAAAAGAAGGTGATTTGGTTTACGCAGTAACTAAGTTGATGAAAAATTGGGTACAAATTAAATGTTAATTGGTTGTACTTTAAAAAGTACTTAGAAACCTTACTATTTAAAAGTCTAATGTTAATACATTTCATAACATCTATTTTATAATATTATACCTTTCTAATGTAGCTTTTTATTGTTTCCCTATTTAATACACACATTATCTTAAAGCAATAACAAATACAAGTTTAAAAAGAAGCCACCACAATCTACTTATGTTCCAGATTTAGTTGGGGAAAATTTCTTTTAAAATTTATTTTGAAAGAAGTGAAGGGTTAAAGAAGTACAAATTAATAGTTGAAAGATGGTCATGGGGATGGGGAGCATGGCATAGGGAATGCAGTCAGCAGTGATGTAATAGCTATGTGCAGAGCCAGAAGGAAGATAGAGTAATCAGGGGGATCATTTCATAAACTATATAAACATCTAACCAATGTACTGTATGCTTGAAACTAATAAAATAAAATGCTAAAAAAACTATTTTATAAAGTTTGTAAATTAATCACTTGTTCGAAAAAGATATTCCCTTTGGATGATGTTTACAAACCATACAACCGTAGAAGATAAAAATGAAAGCACAACAGTTCTCAGATCATTTTAGTCTCCTTAAAATAAATGCATGTCCTTCAGCTTTAAATCATTCTGAGGTTAAAGGAAAAAAGAACTTCTAAAACCAAGGTCACTGAAAGCTCCTAAATTATACCAACTTTCGCATGTTGGAAACAGTATTAACACTAGCCAAAATCATTTATGGTAAAAGTGCTATCCACACATTTCTTTGAAGTAAATGGGAACAAATACTTTATTAAAATTTTTGTTTTATACCTACGTAAATTTTGCCTGAGGTTGTATAGAGTATTCAGAGAAGCAATAGTGACCTAGGTATCTTATCCATTCCTGTAGCTACACAGTTTTAAAGATCATCTTTCAGTAGGATTTATCAGAAAAAATATTGCATGAAACATACTTATACTAAAAAATTATTCATTGATTGTCTGACACTCGATTTAAGTGGGTGTTCTGTTATTCTCCCCTAAATCTGGCAACCCTACCCTTCAGTGTAAGTCTGTTTCAGAAAATACCAAATTCATTACCAAGAAAAGATTTAGTCTCGTGGAAGTTGGGTAATTCTTTACCTTTTAGGAACATCTTCCAGACCAGACCTCCAAAAATACTTCCTGCAGAAGAAACTGAAAGAAACAGAATACAAAGAAATATCACAAACAAAACAATTAAATGGATATTATCTAAATAATCAAATGGGAGCCTGAAAACACAGCTTATAGATATAAAGCATAAAAAAGGTGACCACTACTAGTAGTTCAGTAAAAATGTTATGAAGCCACAATGACTGTTTGTGGGCAGAATAACTTCTTGGAGATGAGACCAAATAGCCCAGGTCTTTTGACCTATATTCAACACCAGAACTATCTCTTTGGATATTACTATTCCTGATAGAAAAGGATTATAGGAAGACTTCAAAATGTAGCTAGTAACCAGAGTATATCATGCCAATAACCCATGTTCCAGTATAAAATTTAAAAATTTGGCCCTTCTTTTAACCAATTTACTATTTAGTAGAAAATACCAGACTATCAAGTAAGAATTCTCTGTACCTAGAGTTCTAAATCTAAATATTAGAACACTTCCCGCAATATTTCCCCAACACCCTTTCTTAGTTTCAACAAGTACCATGTTAACAATTGTTGAAAATGGGTCACTTTTGGTGAATGTGCTCAAGAAGAGCAATTATCCCACCTGCTCCAAACCCCTTCCAGACTCCAATTTTCAGCTCTACTTCTAAGGTTTTTGTATTAAGTAATAAAGTGCTATCCTTCAGCTGCAAAGATGATGGATAGTGGAGACAAATCTATAGAACACATTTTTAAAGCAACAGCATTCCCCAAAATTCCATCTACAGAATAGATGATCTTAAAAACAAATAAAAGAATTATGAGGTCAAATATGTTTGGGAAATGCTATATACAGCCCATTTTTAAAGATTCACAGTTCACACTAGTATATTAAAGGTTCTGAGATCTAACATAATGAAACTTACTAATTTTAACAAACATTCCCTAAATTTAGATGACTACTTAACTCCTTTGTGTAACTCATATAAACATCCTATAGCAAACATTTTGAGAAACACTGCAATAAATACAGCTTCTCATGGATGGATAATTCCAGTAATAAAATTTGTTGGTTTGTTCTGAATTGAAATGTGTACCTCTAAAAAAAGTTTTGAAAAACTAAGCCCACTACTTGTGAATATGGCCTTATTTGGAAATATGTCTTCATGAATGATATCAAGTTAGAATGAGGTCATACTGGATTAGGGTGGCCCTAAATCCCACTGATGTCCTAATAAGACGACCATGTGAAGACAAGACACAGATAAACACAGGGTATGGTACTTTATTACAGTAGCCCTGGGTAACTTATAAATAGTTCTTCATCATCAAAGAGTTTGGACTAAAGACACCACTTCACACTTTTAGGTAAAGATGGCAGATTGAATATATACATCTCTTTTTATTCCCTCCTGAAATCTGAATAAAACAATAGAAAAGGGGTACTTTAAAAAAGGAATAAATCCACAAGGATAGAGAATAAGACACAAAGATTATAATAAAATTCTAGGAACTGAAAAGCAGGACTAGTCAGAAAGGATTTAAAAGACCTGATAAACTGAATTATAAGCCAGAAAAGGGCAGGAAACAACCCAAATTCTACAAAATTGCTAAAGACGCAGGAGTGGCAATATCAGGAATCTCTGGAAGTGGGGGTGGGGTAGGATTAAAATAAGAGAGTCAATTGAAAAAAATGAATTTAAGAAGTAGTCAGATCTTTAGATTCCCTCCTCCACTCTGTATTCTAGGGACTGGCCCTCCCTAACCTTGGTGGGGGGTGGGAGAGAAGTTCTTTGAAAAGGTAGAACATGGGTCTCTAGGCTGAGAACCAAAATTGTACTAAAAAGAAATGCACTGAGTGAAAATATATACTGAATGCTGAGCTACCCAACACCCCTTTTATCCCTCAATTCCAGCTGGCAATCTGGCTTTCTATCCACCTGGTGGAGAGACTATTGACCACTGGCATAGAAAAATCTAGAAGATACTGTAATAATTATCACAAGTGGTGAGATTACCAGAAAGCCTCACTTCCCATAATACTTATTTTTTGTAATGCATTGTTTTATAACAAGCATGTATCATCTTTCCTAACAAAAGAAAAGAATTAAATGTCAGATACAGTAAAGAGAAATGCCCCCTATAACTAGATGGTCTGAAGAAATCTATTAGGCTCAAAATGCCATTGGAATTGGGTTTCTTGCCAAAAGCTGTTGTGGCTCAAGTCCCCTGCTTTGAGTAAAATCAACTCTGCTACCTTAGTAACAGTTTATTGGATTAGAATCAATGCATAAACTAAAACAACCATATACAGACCAACACTGCCCTAGTCATTTAACTAACCATCTCTCTCATGAATGATGAAAATTCTGTCCAGTCAGAATGGAGTCCTGGCAGAGTAGAAGCAAACCAACCTTCCATACTTCTCTTGAGGATGTTTACTGCTAGGTACATAGAGAAGACAGGTCATTCCAGTTCAGTTGAAAAAATTTCTTGTAGAGCCTAAAGTACTATCCAGTCTCAACTGGGACTCAGGGTGAATTCTCTAAGGCTAATGGGACAGCTTCATTCCAAAGTATTCTTTGATAAACCTACACATACATTCCAAAAACCCAAACAAAAAAGTTATCACTTTACAAGTTCAAAAAAATTCATTTCAGGGCCACTCAAAGCATCAGTTTCACTGAAAAGTATAGGCAAAATGACAAAAGAATAAGAGCCAAATGGAAAAGAGATATATTTTCAACATAATTGTAAAGTATGCACAAGTCATCATTTTATTTATTTTCTTTTTCCTTTACTTTTTTGCTCTTTTCCAACTACCAAAGGCTGGACAGTAAAAAAAGGGAGATAAAATTCAATGTAATATAATTTTGCTGTAAAAGAGGAGGTTAAAACCAAGAACAAGAGTGAGATTGTTTCTCAGCAATTTTACCTTAAGCACTAAAATAAATAATCCCGTGATAAGTCATTCAACTCACCTTTCTGGTATGACACATTTGTAAATCTATCACCAGATACTTATTACATAATCATTTAAATTTTTAAACTATTGAATAACCCTGAAGTGATAACATGATAAAAGATTGACTAATTGAAAATTTTAAATAAACTCTAACATAGATCATGACAAACAGATAGAAAAATCAGTATTTTTTCTTTCTCCACTTACTAGTTGTTATACAATGAAGAGTATTTGCCTGGTGCTTAGAATTTAACGCTTCTATGGAAATCACTAGCTGTCCGTCTAGTAATGCTCCAATTGATACTCCTGCTGTTTCACACCTCCAGTGAATTATTAAATATTTCAAAATCTGAAAAGGGCACAATTCAAAAAAATACAATTTTCTTTAGAAATCTGATTAATTCTAAAAAATAATATTCTTGCTTGCAAAATGTCAGATCTACATTTGTTCAGAAAAAAGCCTTGCATCTAAACAGAATAGCTAGGGGAATGACATAAGAAAGGAGACAGTGAAATTCAACACAATGCCCAACAAAGCAAGAAATGGAAACATTAAATTGTTTTATTCAAAGGACAAGTTTGTCTGGAAATAACAATTTGAAAAAATTAAGTGGGAGTTTGTTTTTTCCATGTCTTTTTTTCTTCCCAAATAAAAGCCAGTATTAAGTTATGAATCATCTTTACCTTTCATTAAATCAACATTTCTGAGGGTCAGAATACTAGCTAAGAGCGCTGGCTCTGGAGGCAGATGCCTATCTGTTAATCCTTGATGCCAAATTTTACATGACCTTGGAAAAGCTACTTCTCTGTACTTTAGCTTCCTCATTTATAAAAATGAGAACAAATATACCACATATGGCTGGTGCTAAACATAATAAAAATACGTGCAAAATGCTTAACACAAAATGACATATAGTAAATGCTTAAAAGATATTAGCCATTATATCTAATAAATTCATCTTCAGTAAAGACTGTACATTATTTTAAGTTGAAGAGGTCTCCAAGATGTCTGGAAAACAGTTAATCTGAAGAGACAAATTTAAAATTAAAATGTATTGTATTTAATTCCCATTATTATGAAAGCACTCTCATTTCAACACTAAGCAACTACTGGAAAATTATTACCCCTTTTTTTTTTTAAAGGCAGGGAGATCTCAATAAGAGAATTTAAGAACTAAGATCCTAATTGGTACCAGAGTTTGTAACTTTAGTTTCCAGGCATTTCTGCAGTCTAGTACTTTCTTTCACACATCCTCTGACTTACTGTGCTCCCACAGTTAAGATTTTCCCACAGTTTCTTTACCAATAATGACAGTGTGAGTCAGAAGCTCTGATCCTATCCTAGGTTGTCATCTGCAAAACCTCATCTTTCAACTTTCTTTGAGAACAAAGAAAGCAGGACCACTGGGAGAACTCTAAAGTGTCATCAGGTTAACCCCGTGTGGCTTAGGGTTCTATTTTATCTGTCTAGTATCCCTTACAAGGCCAGGAACTAAGAATTCAACCAGGTAATGGTTGTGAAAGTGCTGTAAAGGATGAACAAACGCAGTGAGTCGGTGCCAGGTGTTCAGTCCCACCTTCCAGAGCAGAAAAGATCTCTGGTCCCTAGTGTGGTCAGAGGCCTTTCATCACCCAGCTGCTCTGGGCCAGGACCCAGGAAGCCGTCCCACACCATGGTTGGCCCGAGGGCCTAAAACAGCTTTCCCTCACTTCCGTTTTGCTCAGATGGATCCCGACATCCCCCGTGTTGCCCTCCTCTTCTTTCTACTGCCCTCCCAGCACGGGTTGGGGGTCCCCAGGCTGGCACCCCAAATCTGAGCTGAGTGTCCGCTGATGTCTGGCAAACAATGCCGCTTCCTGAGCCTCACTTTTCTCGGCTGTGATGTGGGGGTGGCGCCATCTCCGCTCGTGTGGGCCACAGTGTTCGGCCATTCTCCCAGTTGAGCAACTATTCCTCCCTTGTACCACCGCCCACACCCCGCCCCTGCTTTACTGCCCAAGCGCTCCCAGCCCCGGGTCTCATCTGCTCCTCAGAACCCCGCGTGGGGCAGGCTGACACGTACGGAACCATATCATTCTCGAACATTCCTTCGCCACCTCAGGCAGCGCCAGGCCCCTCTGCCTAAACGTCACAGTCTCCTCACAAAGCCTGTCTCCCCATAAACTATCCTTCCCTGCTAGTATCTCCCTTCCCTACATCACCTCACAAACCGCCACGGCCGTGCCCTCCATTCTGCGCGAGGAGCGGCAGCGGAGCCCCGCCACACTCACGGTGCCAGCCGCGGCCTCGACCTGCGTTTGCGCCCGGCCGCGCGACGCCTCGCTTCCCGCCCTTGCGCGCGTGCGCCCCGCCCCCGGCCCGCCGCGCCTGCGCACTCGGCACCGCCCCGCCCCCGGCCGGGAGTCCCGGGACCTGCCAGAGGCGCCTGGCGGGGAGCTTCCCCCGAGCAGCTGCGGCCAGTGGGTGGACGCTTGGGCGGGCTGCAGGGCTGGGGAGAGCCAGCGGGCGGTGAGTGAGGCTGGAGGCGGGCAGGGATGAGGCAAGGCCGCGACTCCTCCTTCCTCCTGAAAGAGATTTTCCCACGGTCCCGCCGAGGTGCAACCCTCAGCCAGAAGCAGCAGCTGCTGCGGGACCCCCCAAGCCGGTTATGGACTCCCAAGCAGCCTCACCTCTTGTGGGGACTGCCTCTAGTCCCTCAGGCCAATCTCTGGTTCCCAGATTTAGCAGTTGTTAATGCAGGACAGACAACTAATTTGAAATATAGTTTAAAAAGAAAAAAAGCATATGTATGTCCCATGTAATATTCGGGACATATGTATACTTTAAAAAGTATTTATTCATCTGAAATTCAAAA
This sequence comes from Macroglossus sobrinus, assembly GCA_004027375.1. Lineage (NCBI taxonomy): Eukaryota > Metazoa > Chordata > Mammalia > Chiroptera > Pteropodidae > Macroglossus > Macroglossus sobrinus. Next base: position 90,177 of record PVKZ01001857.1, read on the forward strand.
TTAGGCGGCCTATATCTTCTCTGGCAACCTGTCCCCAGCATGTTCCCAGCCTAATTTCAAGGTGCCCAGGCAGGACCTGGAAGGGGACCCTCACCCCCAGATAAAAAGCTCCTTCCCCGCTTTGACTCCACTAAATATGCCAAGGGTAGGAGCCGGCTGTCCTAGGATCAGACTGACAGGAGAAGCTCGGTTTTCCGAGAGTGTTCCCAGCTGACGGGAAGGCTGTTCTCCAGACTCCAGCTGCAGGGCTCCCGGCGAGTTCAGGGAGGGGCATGGCGAGGGAGGTCGAGCCCAAACGGATGATCTGGCAGCTGTTTCCTCAGGCAGCCAAGAGAAAACTTGGTGAGAGAGATTTCTGCCTGGCAGAGAGTTGCCCAAGGAGAAGGGTGGGGTCGGGTGTTGGCTGCTTTCCTTCACGGAAAATTCTTCCACCCCAGCTCCAAGAAGTCAGGATTGGACTGAACAGGTAGGAGAGTTGGCAGAGTGCCTATTCAATGTACAGCCTTGGTGATACTCCAAAGAACATGTCTACTGATACCTGAATCGTAGCCTTTTCAAGTCTGCATTCAGCGCTGTCGACCACCCTCCCCATCTCAGTTGTTCACAGGCAAACCTATTGGAGAAAGGTGGCTTTTATTTCTGGAAAATTTATCATAATACCATGTCAGCCTGCATAAAAGAGGGCTAGCATTTGGGGAATCATTGGAGCCTTTCTCTCCCTTTCACTCTCTTCTCTCTCAGGTGTCCCCATTAGGAAGGGAAGTCGCAAGGGGAAAGGAGCTAACATTTTTGAATGACTGCTTGTGGTTGGACACTACTGGCTCTTTATATAAATTTTTAACTCTCACAAGTATCTTGTGAGACGATTGTTTTCTTCACTATTTGATGGGTGAGAAACCAAGGTGATGAGGATGGCTCTTTAAAATATTTCCCATGGAGAATGCTGGCTCAGCAGAAAATGCCCCACCTTGAGAATGGCATTGTGAATGAAGGGTGGAAGAACAGTTGCCAGCATAGAAGTTCTTCAGATAAGTTGGTCATGCTGGCTTTTAGCTCTTGGCCTTGGAGCAAGCCTTGGGAATGAACATGCAGTGGAACACCTAACACCACCCTAGAGGCAAGGGAGGCCTAACAGAGGTAGCCAGGAACAGAGAATCTTCACCCCCTCTCTGTACCGGATGTAGGCAAAAGCAAGGAAGTGAGCCTTTGAGATAGAGGGCCTGCCATCAGAACTTCCCACAGCATATATCTCTGTAGTCAGGCAAGGTTTGATGCAGGCTTGACATTTGGTGGGCATCTGCTCTGTGCTAAGTCATCTTATTTATGTTAAGGAATCCAACCTTGTATGAAAAGTGTTATCATTTTATAAATGATGAAGATGAGGGTCCAAAGAGAGGTTGTATGACAATGAGTGTGTAAATGGCAGAGCCAGATCTGAAACAAAAATCTCTTTCCACTCACTCATAGCTACCTAGTGCATCTCTCACTTGGCTATGACCTGCCTAACTGCTTATGTCAGAGTTCTGTGGTATGGGAACATGAATATTACCATGAGAAGCCATCCCTTCTGTACAAAAGCTTTGGAGCCAATGAACTCAGATTTTCTCAGCTTCTACAAACTAAGGCTTGAGTGAGCCACAGCATCCAGCCCTTCTCTCACCCATCAGTTTTTGCCCCCAACCTGTTTGGAGTATGCTAGCATACTATGGGAGTGACTCCACATTATTCAAACTCTTTTTACTTAGACCTCAACTTCAAAGCCACAAAATGTTAGAACCAGAAGGAACTATAGAGGTTAGCAATAATTTTCACTAGATGAAGGAATTTGAGCCCCAAAGAAGTTAAACAATCTGCCCAGGGTTAAGGTCACCTTAGTCAATCAGGTCAACCAAGGAGCCTTTGGATGCTGCCCGGATATTTTCAGGCCTGATATTCCGGTCCTAGCAGCATCTGCAGGGGGCCAGTTCTCCCTAGTCCTTAGACTTAGTGGCATGTTGATTCTGCTTTCATTCCTCCACTCATCTCAGGATTTGGATTAGTGTTTCATGTCTACTTTGGATATCCTGCAGAAGAGAGTCTACCAGAAGAGCTCCAGATTGATTCTGACCCAAACCCAAGGGTTTGAGTGGAACCAGAACATCCTAAGGAATGCTGTCAGGTAGACAGTGACATTTTAGGAACTGTTGAGCTTGCTTTCTCTTTTGAATGTGCCCTCTCCAAGTATATTATTCCTAGATATTTCTTAGGTCCTACCTTGTCCTCAGGCTCCCTTAGAGCATTCAAAGGCCCTGAAGAGACTGACTCCAGGAACTTAGGTAGAAAATATCCCTGAAGTCCCCCTTATCAGGCTGATGCAAAACTAAGTCCATCTGAGGAGTTCCTTTTCCCCCTGGGAAACTATTAGAAGAAGCTGTTTCCCATACAGACAATAGGAAAGGGTTAACTGCTTCTCTCAGGTCCTGAGCAAAGTCTGTCCCCCACCAGTTCCCATAACCGGGTTTCCTGAAATGGAGCAGGTCCCAGGTGCCTCTCCACTAATCACATCCTTGGAAATGGGGCCATGGCGCTCAGATTAGCTCATCCCTTCACCTTCTTGAGGCCTTCTCCACCTGGAGCACAGAATCTGGGGCAGCTGCACTGCTCACCTCCCTCTGCCTTCCTATCAGGGGTCAGACAGGGTTGTTCTTGCAGAGGAATGTTAGGTTAGTGGGAGCACTAGAGGCCATAGTGGAGCTGAATTTTGTGCCAGTTCAGGCCAGCATTTGTTCTTCCTCATTCTAAAGCTTATGAGCAAAGGAAAGATTTCCCTACAACCAAGACACTATCAACATTTGTGTAACTGAAGTGTTTTCTTCTTCACCCCCATTCCCTATTTCTTCTCCTTAAAATGACTGATGATGGTACTAGATAGCTTCCTGTTTTTCCTGACTGACAGTCATCCTTTGCACAGAGTCTCTGATTTCTCATCTACCAGTAGCAAGTTCTAGAGCCAGCCCAGGAGATTTTATTCCTTTCTTGTTAGTGTCCAATTCTCTTCCCAGATAACCAATAAAATCTTGTGTTTCTTCCCTCTGTAACTGGCCTTTTATCTCTTCTCTAGTCACGGCTGGATTTGTCCTGCCAGCTGATGTCCACTGGAAGGGTAGTGTTCTTTGTGACAGTGTAACCTGGTCATGTATGGCCAAGTAAACCTATTGATCCAAAGGCCAGACAGTCAACTTTATTTGGAAGAGAAGTAGGCTAACTGGGGACAAAGGTTTGTCTTCTAGGAGCCCCATTAAAGAAAATACTGGCTGCATGTGTTTAGTTGTGGTTCAGTCTATGTATGATTACAGTGCTCTGAAGTGCTTTACCAGGAATGCTGGGATACAAAGTCTTTAAAGCTAGCATTAATATGGAACCTCAGTTGACCTGATTTTTCATTGATCTCTGAAGTTGACCTGATCTTCACCTGTTCTAGCTTTAGGCCACTTTTTTCTTCTGTTTCCCCATCTCACATTCTCACTAGCTGAAAAGAGGCTGTGGGATAGAAAGTCTAAAAGGGTCAGAGAGCCTGAATTCTTTTCACATTTTACCAGTTACTTTAGGTGTTATGTTCTAGTTTTCCACAACTAAAATAGGAAAATTCTCTCAGGAATATAGTTAAAATAACATCTGTGAAATAATTTGAGAGTTTTAGAATCTTTAAATTATAAGAAATCTTAGAAGTCATTTAATCTAGTATTTCCTAACCAGAGGAGCCACATGTTTTCCAATTCATTTCCCTTGTCCTCACCCCTATTCCTGAACAGCCTCTCTCTACCTACTTCCTTGCGTCTTCCTGGTATCTAAGAGAATTGATCTAGTTTGCATAATATATGTAGTGCATTTAGATTGGGAAATACTGCCCTAATTCACCTCCCTATTTTATGCAATAGTTATTCCAACAGTCCTGACAAGTTGATATCTAGCTTTTACTTAAATATCTGTGTTGGGAAATTTGCCACCTCATAGTCAACCCATTCCAGTTTTGGACAGCAGTGGTTTGGTGGAGAGTTTTTCATTATATTGAATTGAAATAGGCCCCACTGTATCTTCAACCCATTGATCCCAGCTCTCCCCTTTGAAACCACAGAGAATTCATCTAATCCCTTTATAAAGGGGAGTAGGGAATACCCAGGATTTTTATTGTTAACTTGTCACTGTGGTTCAGACCTGGCCTGAGTGATGTATTACAGATGTCCTGTGCTTTGTACACTGTATCCCTAAAACAGTGTATAAACCTAATTTTGTGTGAATCAAATCATTTTAGACATACTGGGAAGCTGACTGTTTAAAAGAAACCCTGTTTTCAGTTCTTTCATAAACTGAAGGATCCTTTTATAATGCAAAAGCGTCCCCATTTATGCGAATCTAGATTTCTATGGATCATTACAGGCATACCTCATTTTATTGCACTTAACCTTATTGTGCTTCAGGGATATTGCATTTTTTTTTTACAAATTAAAGGCAAGATCATCCAACAGCAAAAAGATTACGGCTCTCTTTATTGCGATACTCGCTTTATTGCAGTGGTCCAGAAACGAATCTGCAATGTCTCTTTAAGTGTGCCTTTCTTAAGTATGCTTTTAAGTATGCCTTTCTATGTTTTTCTTAAGTCAGGATTTGCCTACATACAAAACAAGTAAAATAATGATATTAGCAATAGCTAACATTTATTGAGCCCTTTACAGGCACTAAGCATCATGCACCTGACATGCATTATTTAATTTCTCACCACAACGTCTTTAAAATTATCCCCTATTTACAGATGAGAAAAGAGAGGCTCAGAGAAATAACTTGTTCAAGGTCGCGCAATTAGAATATGATGGGCCAGCATTCCAACAAGGCCGTAAGACTCCAGAGTCTTGTGTTCTGACTAGCAGGAAGTTCCAGATGCCAGTAATAGTTGGACAATAATAGTATCACAGCACAGGTAGATTAGGCTACAATACAGAAAACTGACCTAAAAGTTCTATAACTTCAAAGGTGTACATAAAATCTACTCTTTTTGAGCTCTGGCATCGTAGATTTCCCAGCACAACTCACATTTTCCGTTGCAATTTGATCAAGGAACCCAAAGATTTCTCTTCAGCTATTAGTAGTAAACAGATGCTGCCTAAGTTGATTTCAGGTCTATGGGTATGATCAGACACTTTTTCAAAGGATCTGTGTATTCCCAGGAGTTTGTGGCATAAGTATCTTCTTAGAAAAAAGAAGTCATTAATTATTGACAGGTTAAAATCAAAAGTATGGAGAATCATGCTTGATTCCAGCTTTCTCCTAGATGGGCTGGAACCATTCAAATGGGTTTCTAGGCCCAATTTTTAATGCTGTTTAGGTTTGTAACTTAAAAATAGTTTAGGAGGGATGGTCCATAAATAAATGCTGTTTTGAATCCAAGCTGGACAAAGATAAATGAATGTAATACTTCTGTGTCCTCAAAGCAGTTTCATTTTCTCCAGTTTTATAAACTACAGCTTTTACTCACAATATTTCTTGTCTCAGAACATATCCCTAGAGCCCCAGACTTTTCTACACCTTGTAAGGGAATTCCAGGTAGGACTCTCTTCTGTCCTCTAGGCCCCACCTCCCTCCACTCCACCATCAGAATGCCCCATTGGACTTGAGACATTACCTTGGCTCATCTGCAGACTTCTGCTTTCAAATACGTGATCATTCTTTGCAAATCATGTCCCAAGATGGCATTACACTGGCCCGCTGGTCCATAGTAGTCACAGGAAGTAAGATTCGTCCTTGTGAGGCACTGGTACTCTCCTTACAAGCTCACCTTTCTGACCTTTACTTGTATAGCAGGCTTGTTTATAGTGTCAATCATAGACTCAGGTGAGGAAATATATAATTTTCTTTATTTCTCAACCTAGCTCTTCAGCCCCCATTTCCACTAATGGCAGAAATATAATAAACTTGACCTACTCAAGACAACGCAATCATTTCAAGTGTTACATACAGTCTCTTAGGAGCCTCTGCTTTCTGCCCTGTCCCATTCTTTCATGATGTCCTAGTTTGGGGTTTATGTATCATTCTGATATCAGGGAAGGGGCATCAAGGTCAAGTGCTGTCTTCTGTCTCTCTTGCCTAACTGATAAAGTGGTCTTGGCCACTGGGCTCTGTGGCCATTGCATCTGTGTCAGAGTTCCCTAGCAGGTGGAACCTGTGGTCTTGATATAGACAAAGCACAGCCGTTGCTTCATGAGGAGCTTAGTAGCTCCCACCTCAGCAATTACTGGTACTACCAAACCTCCATCTATTCTCTAGCTTGGCCAGGCACCCCCTTAGCTCTTTCTGTGGGTTCTCACCTCCTACTCCACAGCAATCCCACAGACACCCAGACTTTTGGTTTTTGGCTCACTCTCACACTCTTTTGGGTGGGTCACCAAGGAAATTTTCAGATTTTCTTCAAATGTCGAGGAGCTGTGGAGACTCAGGCTTAAGGGGTGAAAAGGCTGGAGGTGGTGAGGAGATGGAATTTATCTCAGACCTGCTGTACCTACACAGGTTACAGTGCCATTTGTACTGTGTGGTGATTGCCTGTTAGCACGGGGTACTTTGAAAGGCTGTGTCTTCTCAGAATTCTACAAATGAAATGAAGCACAAGCCCCTTCTGTCCACTATTGTTTGGTGATGCGGACAGCAAACAAAGCCCCATAGTTTCATCTAAACTCTCTTGTTCTCCTTTCTCCATCCTCTTCAATTCTGCTCCAAGCTCAAAAAAGACTGTATTTTCTGTGCAGAGGGGAAACTTACATGTTCTTCCCAATATAACAGTTGATGACATAAACTCTGGGTTTATCAGGTTCTGTCTCTTGATATTTAAAGAGAAGCTTCTGCAGAAAAAAAAAAAAATCCCTATCTCCCCAGCCAGAATTCACCACACATTCCTTCTTGCTCTCTCTTCCCTCCCACTGCCCTGCTCTCTGTTTCTCACAGGCACCACGCATCCTGCAGCATCAGACCTGGTTATGGGGTTACCTCCCAGAGTCATTACCAGAATGAAATGAAATGATATATGTAAAGTGCCAGAAAAATAATTCCCGATTAATATTAGTAATGGCTGTTATTATTTTCCATTCTCTGTTCGGTTAACGCTCTCATATTTCAGATCTAGTTCAAATGCACTGAGCTCCCTAACCAGGTTATGACTCACATCTCACATAGCATCCTGAACTTTGCATTCATAATACTCGTTATACCTTGTGATTATATATCTGAGCATATATACTTTGTAATTAATATTTTATTAATGTCTGTCAATCTCACTAGACTGTATGTAAGTTTCAATAGGACAGAGGCAGTGTCCATTTGACTCATCAGTAGATCTCCAGATCCCAGCACAGTGCCTGGCGCATAAGCCAGATAGTTTTTGAAAGAATGTCGATTGAATGGGAGGTGAGGAAGTGGAGCCAATGAGTTCAAATGACTCAAGAAAATAGTGATCACAAAGAGTAAGGGCAAGATGTGGAGGAGGGTCAGGGTCTCACTTATTTTTTAAGCTGGCAGGTCTTGAGCATGTTTAAATGCTGATGGGAAGGAGCCAGAAGATAGGGGGGTTCACTAGGAGTGAGACCATGAGGCTGTGGGAGGCAATGGGACTTAGGGCAGGAGCCAGAAGAATCAGTGTCAAAAGGAGGGACATCTCCTCCATGGTACAGGAACAAGAGCTGAGAATTCAGCTTCATCTGTAGGTTTGGTAGCAGGAGTTCTTCTCAAGACCTTTCCATCAGTCTTGGTAACGTAAGCAGCAAATCTGGATTCTCTGACTCAGCATACTTGGTAGACATCATTTCATTCATTTTTGCAACTTATGTAAAAAGGAAGCAGACATTTTCGTCTTCCTTGAATGTACTGACGCACTACAGAGCAAAATAACAAGTTTCCAAAGCAACTCGGTAACAGCTGATGAGCGATCTCTGTGTTCTCTTTATGGATCATGCTTCCAGAAATGGGAAAGAGTATGGGAAAACGATAATATGGTAAAATAGTAATGGCTGACACTGGTTGAGTGCTTACTATGTGCCAGACACTGTTCTAGAACATTACTTGCAATAACTCATCTGATCCCCACAGTATACCACCATTTTGCAGGTAAAGAAACTGAATCCCAGGGAGGTTAAGTAACCTGTCCAAGGTCAACAGCTAGTGGGTGGCAAAACTAGGCTTTAAACCAGGGAGTTGAACTCCAAAGTGGAATCTTTTAACCACTCTGCTAAACTCCCTCTCTAGCAGAGGGGAAAGAATAAATTAGGAATCAGAAAACCTGGTGTCTATCATGAACTAACTCCATAAACCTGGACATTCACTTAGGTGTCTGAACATCAGTTTGCTCATCAATAAAATGAGAACAACAATGTTTACCTTATGAGGTTTTTTAAAGGATTATGAAATGCTGAAAATGGGAAATCACTATACAAAAGATATTATTATTATGCTAAACAAGATCTAATAATCCTCATCTTCTAATTGGATCACAATCTAATAGGCTGTTGTCGAGACCTCCAGTTTTCATAACCAGTATAGCAGCAAAGGTTGGGGTTCCTGGCTCCTAGGACAAATCAGCTGATTCTCATCCCATCTGCTTTGACATCCTGACCAAGTCTCTCCAATAACCAAAAGCACATCTCCGTGCCCCCTTCCCCGGAGAACACCTACTCCTACCTCTGGAAACAGTTACAGTTTATGCCCTCACTTGTTTGATTCTGTGGCCTGAAGGAGTGACTGTTAAAATAAGTAATAAATAGCCTGATTACAGCTAATAGTGAGGTGCTCCTTAGAAGGCCAACTTCTGATTTGGTGGTAGAATCACACTATCAGAACTAGAAGAGAATTTCAATGTCATCTTTTAGTGCAATTCCCTGACCCTCTTCCCAACCCATTGTAGGAAAACCAAGTCCAGGTAGGTGAGATGACACAACTAGTTAGGACTGGTAGCAGGACTTTTTTGAAAATGTTTTCAAGGTGTTTAACACAAATGATTTCGCCTTGCCAAAATCTGGAAAGTACTTCAGTTATGTATTTGTTTCAGTATGCATCCCTTTCCAGAAGGGAACAAAATCCTATAATTCCATTACTCACTCATAAGGAACACCTTAAACTCAATTTAGGCAAAGCCCATTCTTCACGTTGCCCTTATTTGGCCATTTCAGGCATTTCCCTGGTAGAAACAGGTCCACGTCTTCAGAGGCAGTGTTGTAACCTAAAGGTTCAGTTCCGACTACTCTGTAGAAAGCCTAATCTATTATTACTAATCTATTATTACTAGTTCATCTCTGAGTCTGGAAGAACAGTAGTACCTACTTCTTTGAGCTGGAATGGGGGTGGGGGGATCACATGAGATAATGTGTTTTTAACACCAACCTGGCACTTTGTAACTTTGTTATTATTGGGGCAGAATTCTTTTCTCTGCTAAGCAGGTAGTAGTTCACGTTATTAATAACCTTAGACCACTCAGACTCTACAAACCAAGGAGAAAGCCAGCTGGGCCAGGCCTAGAAATGTCCATCCCCACCCCCACCCCCTCTTAAGACAGTGAGTAGGCCGGAATTCTGGTTGATAAATGAGAGGAGCTGAGAAGGAGCTGAGAGGAGCTGCAGCGATGACTGTTCGGAGAATGTGATCTGCGAGGAGGCGAATCTCCACTCCATGTACCATGGAGATGCTTGGGGAAAGAGAGCCGGCCTACCTGCCCGAAGGAGGACGAGGGGGAGAAGGGATTGATAAAAGAAATGCTTAAAAGAAGATGAACTGGAGGTACCCAAAGAGGAAAATTTGAAAAGGAAAGAAAACATTGGCTGAATCCTGGGGAGTCTTCTGGGCGGTGAGTGCCGTTCAAGGAAAGATTGCGTGTCCTGGGGATACAGATTTTGGACGAAGATCGGAGTAGGGACAAAGGTGGGGTGCGCAAACTGCGGAGATCAAGCCGGGTAAGCTGTGGGGGTTACGCAGATGGCCCGGGGTTGACCGGGGCTGGCGAGGACCTGAAGGCGGGGTTAGGGGGGCCACCTGCAGGGAAGGGAGGGAGGGGGGTTGGGAGCTGGTCGCGGAGCGGCCGCCGCGTTCGCCCTGGGGAAGGTCAGCGACCCCGAGCCGGGGAGCTGTGCGGGGAACAGAAAGGGGCCGCGGTTACCATGACGCCGAGCGGGGAGGGGGTGACTCGGGCTCTGCCCGGAGTCCCGCGAGGTAGCCGGTTCCAGATGGTCCCGGGCCTCCCGCGGGAGCCAGCGGCCTGCGGCTGGGGGAGGCTATTGTCCTCCTTCCGCGGCGCCGCAGTCCCGCCGCTCGCGCCCGCGCGCCGCCACGCGCCCCGCCGCCACCGCCAGCCCCGCGCGTCCCCCGCACCCCGTGACAGCGCCCGCCCGCCGCCAGCCGTGCGCCCCGCCGCCGCCCGGCCACCCGTCGCCGCCCGCAACCGCCCCTCGTGGCCGGGCTGCGGGCGCGGCGACGACCGGTGCGCCCCCGCCCGCCGCGCGCCCGCCTGCGGGGCCGGCGCCCAGCACGGAGGTAGGTGCCGGCGCCGCGGCCCGCTTTGTCCGGGCCGGAGGGGCGGCGCGCTTTGTGCCGCCGCGTGCGGGCGGCCGGGACGGGGTCGGGGTCCGGGCCGGCCCGGGGAGCGGGGTGCGGGGTGCAGGGGGAGAGAGGATGCGGCGCCTCTCCCTCGCTCCCGCCGCGTCCCGGGGACAGGATGGAGAGTCCTGTGCCAGCTCCCCACGTACCGGTGGGGGTCGAGGCAAGCGGGACGCGAGCCTTTCCAGAGTGAGAGAAGAGTCTGGAAGAGTGGGGGCGGACGAGCGCGGTAAAGGATCGGGTCGGCGGGGCTCCGAGCGTTTCCAGCAGCGCCAGCGGCTTGGAAACGTCGCTGAGGCTCCTCCGCCGACCGGCCGGCGCCGGTCCAGGTGCTGCAGCCAAGCGCGGCGCGCTCTGCGAGCGCCCCGCTCCGCGCCGGGGCTTGCCGGGGGCTCCCTCTGGAGCTGGGTGGGCTTCTTCCCGCCTCCTTGGTAGCCAGCTCCATGCTCTCCTTTATACATCTTCTCTGTGTGTGTGTGTGTGTGAAAGGCTACTGGTTGGCTGTGGTGACCAGAACGCCGGAAGCCCTTTTGGTGATGGGGAGGCTGCGGTGTAAGGTGTCTCTGTGGTCGAGACTTCCAGAGAGAGGGCTTGGAGTCCGCCCGGTACAGGACGACCCGGCAAGGCCTCGTCGTTGGCGTCTTCCAACTCCAGCACCTCAGTCGGCCTTTCCCATCCACTCTGGCTCAGAACGACTTTCCCCCTTAACCCTGTGGCACTGCGTGCTCCTGGGAGCGGCAGGCTTGCCCCTGTCCTAACCTGCTACATGTTGTCTCCGTGGGCTGTTTCTCAGCGGCCCTCTCCTCCAGGAGCAGCCACAATTCCAGCGCTGGAGGGCTGGTCCGATCAGGCATGGGCAGGGGTGCCACAAACCAGTTTTCCCCGAAGAGGAAGTGTGGCAGAGTGAGTTCTTAGCTGAAGCTACTGGGCAACCTCTTGGCATGTTCAGAAGAGCAAAGGATTAGGGAGGAAAAAGCTAATATGCCTCTTAGATTTGTTCTTAGAGATACTGATTTAACCCTTGGGTTACAGGCCTGGCGGAGGGAAGCAGCAAGGGAGTGAAGATTAGTTCGAATGGTTCAGCCCTCAGTGGAGGAGTCTACAGGAGACCAAACGAAAAACGCAGTCCTCTTCAGCCCAGTTCCTAAGTTTCTTGGAGGAGAATTTCTGTTCATCAGGAAAACAGCCTGAAGAGAAACAGGTTGGGGTCCCATTTCTCCTGCCAGTCTCTGATTGCCCTGAGAGCATTGCATTTGTTTGTGATTTGTCCTTTTCACTCTTTGCCGGTCCACTCATGCTTTGAGTCAAATAAGATCTTTACTTTGCCAGAGTCCCTCATTTCTTCTTATCTGTTATTCAACCTGCTGTTATTTATTCAACTCAGCCTCACCATAGCATCTTAGTCGTGTTGTCTTCCTTCCCCACACCTGTGATTGTCCTGTGTTGGGACATTAACTCTACTGGTCTCATTAGTAAGTCTAAAACCTACTTCATTTTTCTCTCATCGCCTGAGGCTTCTGGCCTTTTGTGGGTCTTGAGGTTTCTGAGGAGAAGTTATATATTTGAGTTGAGTATGAGTTAGGCACCCAGAAACTCAACTCAGGTCACGCTCACCCCTGAAACTTTATGTCTCCTCAGTCCTCATAGCTCTTCTAACTAGTTCTAACCGCATCTTTGGACAACTGTGGCCCTTAAAGTGTTATCTGAGACCAGTAGCTGAAATGCAGATCAGCAAGCCCACCCCAGACCTACTGAACCGGAATCTCTAGGGGCAGGCCAGTGATCTGTATTTACATAGCACCCCCCCAGCTTCCACCCCAGGTAATTGTGATTCCTGCAAATTTGAGAATCCCTGGTCCTGATCTATGCAGCCCAACACTGAGAACCCCCGGCTGAGAAGCAAAGGGGCTTCAGGTTCTATATTCATTCTAGCCGGAAGCTCTTCTCTAGCTCTAAGAAAGACATCTGTTCGATGGAAAAAAAAAAAAAAATTATATCTATATCTATATATATTCCATTTATTCAGTCTTTTTTGAATAACTGTGTGCTGGGCTTGGAAGACACAGCCCTTGTCCTCAGTGGGTTAAAGGTGGAGCTGGCAGAGAGACACATAAACAACTAACTGTAGTACAATGTGATAAGTGCAATAATAGCTGCCTGCTGAAGTGCCGGGGGAGCAGAGGAGGGAATGATCACAGAGGAGGGAATGATGGACTGACTCTCTCTGAGGGAGGTAAAGAATTAATCAGGAGCAGGATGTGGCTGGCAGAGAAGGAATTAGGGAACAAGACAGGCTCTAGCCCCCCGGGATAGGATTTTTAGCTTCGCACAGCAGGGAAAAAGGAGAAAGGGGGAGAGGGAGGCAGCTGCCCTTGAGGGTGGATGGGCAAGCTGCTGAGCAGAGTCTGCATCCTGTAGGGTTTGGGCTTAGAATCTAGCAGGACCCCCAGTTTGCAGCTGGTGGTAGTCGGCTTTATTCTAGCATGAACAATGTAAGCTACTTGGGTCTGGCCTGGAGGTCAGTGGCTAAGAATAAGGTGTGGGTGAAACTGTAATCTGGATTAGCTGCCTCACCGCCCTCTCATTAGAGTTCAGGAATTCAGAGAAGAGGAAAAGGTTGAGACAGGGGGTCATGGGTTTGGGGGGCAGACAGACTAAGGAAATGTGAGCATGGAGACCCAGATCACAGACAAGGATTAATACACTCTGAGCGAAAAAACAGAGCAGGATTTATGTAGAAGACACTGGAATAGAAAACTGTAGGAATCTGGAGATGGCAGCAGGGAACACTGACAGAGAACACAGCATATTCTCCAAAAAGCTGGGAGGCTGTAGAGCCCACATGCTTGAAAACTAAAACTCAGAGGCACAGAGACAGGGCCTCAGAACCACCCGAGAGCACCGTTCACAGGCAAGTCTATGGGAATAATCTGGAATCCTAACACAGTGGCCAGATGGAGATCTGTGATCGAAGGACACCAGTGTCATCTTGGTTCCTTTTCTATAGGACAGTATCTCTGGAAACTTAGGACACAGAACACGCATGTCAAATTTTGATTTGGCCAAAGGAACATTTAAGTGGCTGGAATTTTATTTGGGAGAAGGGTCGCTTCCAATTCCATACTTTCTCCCCAAGATGGTAGGATTCCACGGAGAGGGGCTAACAGCCGGACCTCACTGGGTGGTCTGGATCCCATGCCTGGGCCCCCAGAGGATCCCTTGGGAGAACCAAGAGGGATCACCAAAGGGAAGCCAAAGCAGTCCATGTTTAGCTTACGGGGGCCCCAGAGACACACATAGTTTGGAGACAGGGTCAGTCTGCTTTTTTAAATTTCTGTTCTTTGTGGAGTACAAAGATGTAAAGCAGAGTATGACAACCTCACATGCCTGCAGGGGCCAGGCAGGTAACAAAAACCATGGTGTGGCTGGCAAGGCGACAAAAGGCAATGGTGGGTCCCGTAGAGAAATGGAAAGCACAGGCCCACTGAGAGGAATCACACATCGGTTATTTTTAAACAGCATCCTGGCCACACTCCTGGGGTCTGGCTTTAGTAGGTTTGTGACTCCTGGAAGAAGAAAAAGGTGTCACGTATGTAAGCATTTTTGTGGGGAGGTCTATGCAGGAAGAGTATGAGTGCCAGAAACGTCCATCCCAGAGCTAAATGTGAGCAGGGCCACTGACGAAGAGCCAAGGAGAATGGAATTGAAACGGTCCTGAGACTTGGGCTGCTTCTCTGTCCAGCAGCTGAGAGTATTAGGTGACTCCAGCTCAGGTCACACCCTGCCCATCGCACTCTTTGCTCAGGGTGACTCGACTCTGACCTAGAGTTTATTTTTTTATAAATATTGACAGAGCAAATCCAAAGAATCTGTGGGAACTGGGGGAGTGATGGATGTTAGATGAGGAAGGAGACCTAGGCCTAGTGGAAGTTACGCTCTTCTTCTGATCGCAGGAATGAAAGCCCAGCTCTAGGAACCCCGGACCTGAGCCCCCTCACACCTCCTTAGTGCTACTCCCGGGAAGTCCTCACGCGTTTTCTCTTTTGGAGAAAGGGGAGGGGCAGACAATCCTGGCCTTCACGTGAGTCAGGTTCTGCTTCATGGAACCAGTTAATGACAGAAGCCAAGTTCTGCCTTTGTGTGCCGCTACCCACCCACATCTCACCACCTATCCCTTCTTCCTCCCCCAAAAACACACAAGAGAGTCTCCATACTTCCTTCCCAGAACCAGAGGTTTCCAAGAGCATAGTCCCGGCCCTCGGAAGTAGTACTAAGGATCAAAATATACCCTTGTAATTTGAGAGGTACTAGGAAGATGAGAAATGCAGAATTGGGGTTCAGATAAAGTTATAGACCCAGCCCCCTCCACTTTCCTGAATTACATGAGAACTTTGGACCGTAGAAGTTGTTGTTCTTGTTTTTAAAACTTAGCAGCTAAGCTGAAGCTCATTTGCATAATGGAGAGTCATAAGAAAGTAACATGGCAAGCATACGTGTGCCTCATTCTCCAACCTGGGCCCTAGGAGGGAGCAGTGGGAGCCCATCTCTCCGGGGGAGCTTGGAAGGGCTCCAGGAAGTTCAAGGAAGTGTACATGTTGTGATTAAGAACTTGTCCCCCAACGTCAGGGAGAACCTCACTTCAGCACCCTGCTCTGTCCCTTCCAGCTGCGTGACCTTGAACCATGACTTGACGTTCACGGTGCAGCTTCCTCATCTGTGAATGGGGATGATAATGGATTCTTGCCCCACAGGTTGCATGTAAATGATGAGGACACGTATCACAGCTGACATTTATTGAGCACGTATTAAGTGTTCCCTGTCACAAACGAAAGGAAAACAAACGGGGAGAGAACCGTACTATGTCCTCCTTTGAGCTCCTGGGCACCGTATCTGTACTTACCTAGGAGGACTTCAGTCTTCCTGGTGTATCATACATATATCTTAGCTCGAGAGCAGGATCTTAAGTCTTTTCATTTCAAATTGCCTGCAGGGTATAAGAAGCTATTTGTGTAGAGAAGGGGCTCAGAACAGTTTGTGGAACCTGGGGATAAAAGAACTCTGGTTTATACTCATTATTGCCCAAGGGGTCCCATGCCTGCGTCCTGCTTTACCCTGGTTTACTCATGATGTCCTAAACCACACCGGAAGGCTGTCGCTGCTTCCAGCCCTGGCTCTATTCACTGTCCCTCTCTGGTTTGAGGCTCTGGGGCTGTGTCACTATGAGACACCCCTGCCTTCCTGCCTCAGGCCATGTGCATCTGGTCACTCTGCTTCCCCATCATGGCTCCCCCATCATGGCTTCCCCTCTCCCACGGACAGCTTTCTATTGACGGAAAAACCACCCACTCTTTGGCCATTGGGAGCGGAGCAGATCGAGGGCAAGAGGAGAGAAGAATGCGGTGAGTGATGGGCTCAGTGGCCCCGAGACGCCCCTCACCAGCCCCGTTCCCCCTTGCAGGAGCAGGAGGCCACCCACCACCATGAGCAGCACCCTGTCACCCACAGACTTCGACAGCTTGGAGATCCAGGGTCAGTACAGTGACATCAACAACCGCTGGGACCTACCTGACACGGACTGGGACAATGACAGCAGCTCAGCCCGCCTCTTTGAGAGGTCTCGAATTAAGGCCTTGGCAGGTGAGTTCAGAGGAGGGGCCGGGGAGATGCTGAGGATGCTGGGGACAGAAGCTTGTCACGAGGGGTCCTTTAAGTTCATGGGAAGACCAGCTTTCCTTCGAAGCTGCTGCACTA
Source organism: Macroglossus sobrinus (assembly GCA_004027375.1). Classification (NCBI taxonomy): domain Eukaryota; kingdom Metazoa; phylum Chordata; class Mammalia; order Chiroptera; family Pteropodidae; genus Macroglossus; species Macroglossus sobrinus. The sequence continues at coordinate 106,527 of PVKZ01001857.1, forward strand.
GAGTGGGAAATCCAGATCACCCCCTCAAGCCCCTGGTCCCCAACTCCAGCCTCAAGGACAGACTTCATGCAATCTAGAACGGTCCCCAGCTTCCTTCCCCAAAGCGTAGAGAAGCTGAGACTCAGCCGTGTTCCCCTCTGCACTCAGCTGACCTCCAGGCCTCTGTTTCTGAGTCACGTCCGTCCTTCTTTGGCACTCTTCGTCTTTCTATTCTGTTTCCATCCACCTCTCCTTTATCTCTCCTCCCCTAGTCTTCCTTGATTTCCACTGTCATCTCTCACACCTGTTCTCCCTCCCAGTCCATTATCCTCTCCGCTCCCTCCCCACCTGTTCCTTCCACCTGCCGCCTGTTCCTCCCATTATTTTGCCTACCTGTTGCCTGAAGCAGGTGCCCTCCGCCCTCCACCGGTTTCCGCAGCCGCCCATTCTCCCGGGTCTGCTCTCTCTGCCCAGCCCTTTCTCTCCCCTATGGCCTGGGCTCTCCCCTTCAGCTTCGCAGAGCGCACACAAACCCGTCTGACGGGCCTCCCTGCGTTCCGGGGTGGGGTTGTCATGGCAACGGGAGTGCGCTGCCACCTGACACCACCAGCGGCTGGCGTGGGGCTGAGTCACCCACACACCCCAAGGCCACCCACCCGATCTGGCCACCCTCCATGCCACCTTCGTCCTTTGCACTGACCTGCTGGCCTCCCAGACCAGCACAGTGCAAAAGGTCCCAGCTACTTCCTCCTGAGAGGTGGTGCTTTCCGCCTGGTAGGGGTGGCCCCCTGAAAGAAGGGAGATGCTGAAGTGGGGGTGGTTCCCAAATCGGCCACCCCTTTTACCAGATCATCCAGGGCTGTTTTGACAAATACAGGTTCCCAAGCCCCTGCCTAGACACACTGAATTAGAATCCTTGGGTATATGGTCCAGAAACCAGGCTTTTTAAGTTCTCCAGGTTATTCTCTCCAGCCAGCCCAGCCCAGCCCCTGTCTGAGGACCCCGGTGTCGTGGCCGTAGCTTCTGGGGATCCCTTATCATTTTCTCCTGGGTTTCTCTGTCCTTCTGGTTGTGTGTTCAGGCTGCTCGTGAAATACTCGTATCAGTGTCTCTATAGATGAGAGAAGACAGAGGATGTGAGCTACAGGGACTGTTTGGGAAGAAGTTCCCCTGGCATGCTGACTTTAAGTGCGTGGTAGCCTCTAGAACTGTCCTGATGTCTGTCTGCACATGGCATGGGACACCCAGGACGGTTGGAATGTCTGTGCACCCATCCCATGCTGTCGATAGGTATTTACCTCCACCCACAAGCTGGGCTTCTGGAGAAGGCATCAGTGTATGGGCTTTGCCTTGTGCTGGGTCTTGCACTCGTAGGTGCCAAATAAATGCTGAATGAATGAAGGTGGCAGAGAGGCGAGCGTAGGCTGTCAGTGACAGGAGCCAAAGGGAGGGAGGAAGGGAATCCGGTAGATGCGCTCATCAGTGGGTGTGCTGGGGGCCTGGGAGGGCCTGGCTGGGGAGGGCCTGGTGGTTCCAGTGGCAGGGAAGGGGAGGTGATGATGACAAACACCCATTTCACAGATAAGGGGATATGAGCAATTTCTCTTTCTCTGCTCTCTGAGCTGGGGATCAAAGTCCATGTCCAGAAGGGGGACCCCCTCCCAGAGTCACCCAGAGAAGGGCCAACCTTGTCACACCCACAGACCTTCGGGAAGCAGGACTTTGCTTTTGGGGAACCCTCTCTCGGCTTCTCTGTACTCTTAGGCAACTCGGGGCCTAATGGGCAGGTCTCTGAGGTGCTCACAGGTCCCTCCTCCGTCTGGCAGGGCCTGGCCCTGCCTCAGCCAGCCGGCTCCGCCTCCCACCCCTCCCCCGGCACTGTCCAACCTGTTTGTCTGGAGCTGCCTCTGTCTCCTCTCACCACAGCTAGGTGTGCCCTGTTACTTGTCCCAGAGCTCAGGAGCTCAGACGTCCGGTAACTCCTTTTTCCCTGTCCGGTAACTCCTTTTTCCCTCTCCTCGAAACTTCTATCATCTTTGAACCACCCCCGACCCGACCCGACCGGGGACCCCAGCCTCTGGGTATCCCAGGCTCTAGGGGAAGCAGAGCCTGCGTCCGGAACAGCGTGGGCAGAGCATGGACTCTGGGCCCCAGGCCGTGTAGGAGGCAGCAGGCACCATGAATGGGAACGGAGTGAGCAGGGTGCACGGGCACAGCCTGAACGGGGCTGGCGAGTTTTACTATGAGGCTGTGGAAGGGTCTCAGAACCCCGGGGGCCTCCTGCTCTCGCCGGCTGCCTACATCAACCCCACTCAGTACGCCAGCGTGCTGGAAGGACGCTTCAAACAGCTTCAAGGTGAGCTCCGCGGGCAGAGGGGAGCAGAGAGGGGACCTGGGGGCGTGGGAGAGGAGCCTGAGCCAAGAACACAGGAGTGGAACATTTACTGTGACTCAGGCGTTTGGGAGACAATGTGCCAGGGGGATAATTACCAGCGGCCAGAAAGTACACGGATGCTGACGGCCCCGGGAAAGGCTTGGACCCACTGGAAGCGACTGTGTGAAAGCGTGTGTGGGTGTGACCGCAAACGCCCCGCTGGGGACCGCGGCGCATGTGTCGCAGTGAAGGCAGTGAGCATGAAGGCAGCGGGCGAGGCTGGGAAAAGCAGCGTCTCGTCAGCGAATGGGGAGGCTGCCAGGGCAGTCTCGCTGAGACAGTGCACTTTCGATGGACTTGGGGACGAAGGCCTGCTAGGATAGCTGAGGAAGGAGACAAGGAGAGGGGCCCAGGGCTTGTTTGTGCGGCCTTGGGTTTCTGAGTGGGTGTCTACATGCAGTGTGTGTGTGGGAAGCCGAGAGTGTGTCAAAGGGAGTAGGTGCAGACAGGCCCAGGTATATGTCTGAGCAGGCGTGTGTTCACCTGGCACCAGTAGCTCTGTTTCTGGGAGTCACTGTGTTTTGAGTGTTGGTGGGGCGGGGCGGGGGGATTACAGTGGATGTTGCAGATGCCTTGTGAAGTTACACTGCCTCTGGTGCTCGGCTTTGAGCATCTTTCTCCTGGCTGCCCTTGCTTCCACGTCTTCCCCTTCCATCCTATCTATGTGCCAAAATGGCTTCCCCTCCCCACCCTCACCCCATGCGCCTGGCATCCGGACAGTCCCCATGGATCCAATAATGGCCAATAATCCGGGAAATCCCCAGCTCAGTCTGTAGACCCTGAAAGGAGGCCCAAGGGCACCCTTGCTTGATTTCACGGGTGCTCCAGAGCATCGGGCTGTCCCGTGCCGTTGTTAGGACCCCGACTTGGCCCAGGTACAGGGGTTGGAGGTAAGAAAGACAGGACCAGACATGGGTGTGTCGCTGTGCTTTATGGGTGAGGTGCGTAGGAATGCGAGATTAAGGGATGAGTCTTTTCGGTTTCTGAGATGCTGGTGCTACGAGGGAAACAAAAGTGACTCTTCAGGCCCTGGCCCCTTGGACGGGGTCCGTGCCCTGGGCTCCCCTGGGGAGGACTGGCGGAAATCTCAGTGACCGAAGCAACGTCCAGTGGCCTGAGCCTCTTCCCTCACTTTGTCGTTGAGAACATTTTTAATTTTTCTTTTTCTCTGGAACCTAAAAGCATCCCCTCAGAATAGCTCCCACGATGGACCAGGCAACAAGACATTTCCCCATGTTTTTGAGATGGTTGGCACCCAACTCTGCCTGCCCTGCACCCCCCTGCCCGACACACACACCCCATGTTCCTTGGCTTACCCTGTTTCCCGTTCCCGGCTTCAAGATCTCGTTTTTCTTCTCAGCGCTGGAACATTGGTGTCCTGGGACCACATTCCTTGCAGCCCATGGAATGAACCTGCCCCAGAAAAGCTTGTCTTTTCTTTACAGTATCCTAGAACAGCAAGCTGACTCAGGCAACCCACGGCCTCTATACTATCACATCCTTCCAATGGCCACTTGGAAGAGCCACTGCTGGGATTTAAGTCCACGCCCTCCCTTTGTCCACCGCCCAAAGGGAACAACCACACTGCCTGCCCAGCCCGATAAGCTTTCGCTCCCTCCTTGGGGTTAGGCCACACCTGTAGAACAGAAACTCACTGAGGAGCCATCGTGGGCCTCATCTGATTGATCCAATGACCTGTTGAAGTAGAAAGTCACACGCCCGTTTTACAGAAGAGGAAAGTGAGGCTCTGGTGGATGAAGGAACAGCGTTTCGCCACGCTTAGATGACAGCGCCCCATCCCAGATCCCAGCCCTTCCCTGTACATCCCACTGCTTCTAATTTCTCCCATCCTTTCTTCTCACAGTCTGTTTCTCGCCCTCATGTTTGTCCTTTACCTTGCTCATGAGTTCATGTCAATCTCTATTTCCCTGCTTCTTGAGTTAGGGATTTTCATCTTGCCTCTCGTCCTCCCCAGACCTCACTTCCGGCCCCTCAGGCAACACCCCCAACCCCCAGCCCCACCAACTGGCATTTAGAAGGTACACTGTACTCAGACAGAAATGACCCCATGTTGCCACCACAGATGAGCGAGAAGCCGTGCAAAAGAAAACCTTCACCAAGTGGGTGAACTCGCACCTGGCCCGGGTGACGTGCCGGGTGGGAGACCTGTACAGTGACCTCCGGGATGGACGCAACCTGCTGAGGCTCCTCGAGGTGCTCTCGGGAGAGACACTGGTGAGCTTTGGTGATGAGGGAGGAAGGGGCCTGAGAACCAGTGGTCAAGGGGTCAAGCCACAGGCGTCGTCCTCAGGGGGAAGAGTGACACCGGAGTGGAAAGCAGGGCTGCCCCCTGCTCAGAGGATGGTGTCGCTCTGAGAGGCTTTGCTGCCTGGATTAAACAGGAACATTGCTTCACAGAGGCTGGAACAGTGGCCCCATTGAAAACATTTCTTTTCCCACCCACTCAGCGTGCAAGTAATTCCCTTGGGAATCTTAATCTGGCCGAAGCCTCATCTGTAACGTCGGCTTTGGCTCCGTGAACGTGGGCCCAGCCCTGGGGCTGTCCCTGTGTTCCCGAGGGAGGTCAGGGGGAAGGTGTACGAAGCAGAGCCCTGGGACGGGAGGAGGGAAGGAGAAGGAGGCCCACGGTCCCATGTTTTCGTGTCCCCTGTCCCTCAACAGCCAAAGCCCACAAAGGGCCGCATGCGGATCCACTGCCTGGAGAACGTGGACAAAGCGCTGCAGTTCCTGAAGGAGCAGAAAGTGCACTTGGAAAACATGGGCTCCCACGACATTGTGGACGGAAACCACCGCCTGACCCTCGGGCTGGTCTGGACCATCATCCTTCGGTTTCAGGTACCCCGGCCCAGTGTCATGCAGCGTGCACGCCACACCTCTCAGTTCCTGCCCGTCCACGGTGCGATCAGTGCACAAACGGAGGGTCTACAACTGTGAATAGCAGGGGTCCCCATCCCCCGGCCATGGACCAGTACCAGTCTGTAGCCTGTTAGGAATTGGGCTGCACAGCAGAAGGCGAGCAGTGGGCAAGCAAGTGAAGCCTCATCTGTATTTGCAGCCGCTCCCCAGCACTAGCATCACCGCCTCAGCTCCGCCTCAGATCATCAGGCGTTAGAGTCTCATAGGAGCCCTGGTCCCCGGTCCCCAAGAGATTGGGGACCGCTGGTGTACAGCATTCTGCGGCTGCTATACCAGACAAGAGGCCTTCTTCATTAAACACGGGAGAGACCAGCGTGGGTGTTGTCAACACGCAAGTTCCCTGCTGCCTGGTCTGTGTCCTGGTCACATGCAGTAGGACCCCATGTCTGCCCACAGGGGACTGGAAATTTCACAGACTGGCCCTTCACCACTGACAGCTCTAGAACTAGATTGGGGGGTCTGCTCACTGGCCCACTCCTCTGCCACAAACTGCTTGCCTCCCTCAAAAGAACAGCACCCCACTCCTTACGCTCCGAGCCTAGTCAGTCCAGCGTCTTGATTCCCTCACAACTCTCCTGATCGCCCCATACGTGACCTTCTACGCTCCCCCCAGCCCTGAGCTGAGCTCTGCCAGCCTCACCTTTGACACCCAGCTCCCAGAAGGCGGTCACTGGTCCACCTACAGCTCCCCACCTACAGGAACCAGCACCCTTCACTTCGAGGTGCTTCCACTCATAACTTCCGCCCCCACTCTACTGCCTCAGATCCTTTTGACCTGATGTTTTGTGGCCACTAGTCCAGGAGGAAAGGTCCCCAGGCTCTGTCCTTGCACCACTATCCCAGGAGTCCAAAGAGCCGCTTCCTGGTGGTACGTATGCCTGAGCATCTCCATCCCAGGAGTAAAGCCTTCCTTCCTCCCCTCTCAGATCCAAGACATCAGTGTGGAAACGGAGGACAACAAGGAGAAGAAGTCGGCCAAGGATGCGCTGCTGCTGTGGTGCCAGATGAAGACGGCTGGGTGAGTGTGGCCCGGGTGGGGCGCATGCCCAGGGCTGTGCAGGATGGGCTCCCGGGACCACAGGCCGGGGGTCCGACCTCGAGTCGCACACCAGGGCTTGGACTCACTCGCTCGCTGCTCTTCCCCGGTCTCTGTTGCCAGGTACCCCAATGTCAACGTGCACAACTTCACCACCAGCTGGAGGGATGGGCTGGCCTTCAACGCCATCGTGCACAAGCACCGGTGAGAGGACGGGGTCAGCGATCCCGTCGGAGCTGCAGGGGACGGGGGATGGGGGTTAATGACTTGAGGGCGTGCTCACGTAGACAAAGCTATGAGCCCAGCTGCACAGCAGATCTGGGGAACGAACCTTCAGAGAAGAGCCAGGATGTGGGGGCGCCGCCTTGCAAAGAGGGCTTGTGATGGAAGTGAGGGGGTGAGAGCAGTGGGTGTGGGTTTGGGGTGCCTGGTTCTGGACAAAATGGAGCTGGTGACTTAGGGAGAGAGGGGGTGGCTTTACTTGTCCTCTTTAGGGTCTTCCGTGTCTGCGACACCTTCCATGTTCCCTCCCACCCAGGCCAGACCTGCTGGATTTCGAGTCCCTGAAGAAATGTAACGCACACTACAACCTGCAGAATGCTTTCAATCTGGCTGAGAAGGAGCTGGGACTCACGAAGCTGCTGGATCCTGAAGGTGGGCAGAGAGATGCAAAAAGGAGACTGTGGGATAGAGACAGATGGAATTTCTGCTGGGAGTGACGAAAATGTTCTGGAATTAGTTGGTGGTGATGTCTGCACAACCTTGCGAATAGACTAAAAATCCCTGATGAGTATACTTTAGAAGGGTGAATTTTATGGTATCCAAATTACATCTCAATTTAAAAAGTTTTAAAACTGTAGGAAGAAAGGCAGCGCTGGGGCAGAAATAACCATGGGGCGAGTTTCCGTCCCGGCCCACCACGGAGTAGCACGGCCTCTCCGTGGCTCAGTTTCCTCATCTCTGAAATGAGAAGATGGCTCTACATGGTCTCTAAGAGCCCTTATTATTCCAATATTATTGGGTTCTACGTGACCTGGAGGGTCTCACCTTATGGTCAGCTGGCCCTGATGATGTGACTGGTAACGGCCCCCGGGCTCTTATTTTGTACCTGACATTGCACTTGACATGCTTTCATTTAATCCTGACAATACCCTCCTTTGAGATCATTGTCATTGTTATCCTCAGTGGATGGAAGAGAAGACCACGGGGTGGGGGTGGGGGGGCCCATAAAGGTGAAGTGACTTTCCCAAGGTCGTACAGCTGGTGGAGCTGAGATTTAAATTCAGGCAGCCCAGCTCCCAAGTCTTGGTGTGCCAGAAAGGGAAGGAGGGGAGGGTCAAGTGACGTCCCTGCTGAAAACACTCCCTCTTAATCTCGGTGGGCAGATTTGGGTCTCAATTATTTTCTCCATGTTTTCCATCCCACCTGTAACCCCATCTGCTATGTCCTCTTAGTCCAGAGTGACAAACGTCAGCTAACTAGTGGTGGAAATTGGCCAAATACAAGGTTCCTTGGAGAGCATTTGAGAAGCATAGCTAGGATGATGAACATTTAAGTAAATCTAAGTATCCTGTGTAACTTTCCGCGATGAGTTCAGTGGCCGCCCCTTGCCTGTGGGTTTTAGAGGTGGTCAGGAGGGCCTCCAGTCCCCTAGTCTTCCCCTTAGGTAGGATACGATCTGGCCTAATTAAGAGAACCCGGGGATTTCAAGTCATGATCAGCCTTGATCCCTGTGGTGGGAGCTGATTTGGCTTAAAGGACACTCACTTCCTGGGGCCCACAGCTGAACTTAGGATTGAGGTCAGACATAGCCATGCCCGTGCCCAGAGAGGACTGGCCTCTTACCCTGCTGCCAGGGCTCACTGGGCCCATCCCTCTGAGCATCCCAGGTTTAGGGGTCTTCGTTCATACCTTCCATCTTGCTGCCCCAGAATCTTCTGATTTCTCACACATATTTCCAACCCATAAATCCACGATCCACCCCCAAGTGGGAATGCTGTTTCTTTTCTTGTCTTGCTTCCTCCAAACAGCTAATTTTGGTCTCCATTGGGAACGCTGGCAAAAGCCTCCTTTGGCTTCTGGGTTTTGTACTCTGCTTGTTTCTAGGAGTGGGGGAAAAGTTAGCTTTTCATGCCCTTTAAGTCTGTATGGTTTATTTGTGGTTTTGCTCAGGGAGCTGGAATGATGTCAGCCTTAGAGGGCTGGGAGGGCCCCGAGGTTGGGGTAAGTGATTCAGGTTGTTGGGGGTACTTCTGGGAGGCAGCTTTCCGAGTGCTCCTTTTTCTCAGATGTGAATGTGGACCAACCGGATGAGAAATCAATCATTACCTACGTGGCTACTTACTACCACTACTTCTCCAAGATGAAAGCTTTGGCTGTGGAAGGCAAAAGAATTGGGAAGGTACTCTCTCCTCCGCGGGCAGTCGGCGTGAAAGCCAGAGTGGGCCCAGCCTAGGGGCCTTCCTCCCTTCAAGCCCAGGGAGAGCTGCGGGACTGGGCTGGGGAGCCCAAGGGCGGGACCCCACGTCGCTGTCCCACAGGTGCTGGACCACGCCATGGAAGCAGAACGCCTGGTGGAGAAATACGAGTCCCTGGCTTCGGAGCTGCTGCAGTGGATCGAGCAAACGATCGTGACCCTCAATGACCGGCAGCTGGCCAATTCCCTGAGCGGCGTCCAGAACCAGCTACAATCCTTCAATTCCTACCGCACCGTGGAGAAGCCGCCCAAGTAGGTAACCCCTGGGCCGCCCCAGGTCGCAACAGGCCTGCCCTGAGCTGTGCTCACACGAGGGGAACCCTAGATAGGGACGGTCTTTCCGGAGGGAAATTGGCAGGATGCAAATGCAGTGGAGGCTCATTTTCCTGAGCGCAAAGCGCCAGAAGCAGTTCCCAAATTACATTTTTAAAATTATTATCTGTTTTTAAAAAATCGTGCTGTGGAAATGATTGCTGTGGTATGTAGAGTCAGTGCGGTCTACACAGATAAGGTTACTGGTCAGGGTCGCAGGAACCCAGTCCCCAGCCTAGGGACGGGGTCGGGGAGACTGGACCTACAGACAACATGGGTGCGGCTGGGAACTTGCACCTGGCAAGGGTTCTTAACATTTGTATATTTTATATCTATTTTAAATATTTTAGCAATTAACTCTTTTCAAGTGTGCAATTGCTGTTAGGCAGTTCTATACTAGTACTTGCTAAAATGCCTGTTTTTTCTATTATGGAGATCTTTCAGAGTTAATATGTCTCAGCTCCAAAACTAATATTAATCCAGAAAACATCTGTTCCTGTATGTCTCAGGGAAGGATATGACCCCGAAAGTCTCCTTCTGGACATTGAGCAAAGATGTAACTTCAAGGATATTCACCAATGTGCCCTTTGTAAAAGAAAAATAAGCCACGGGACAGCCACTGACAGTGATGGTGAAAAGTGCACGATAGACACGAAACGGTGTTCGTGACAAATGAGCGAAGGCGCAGTTTACAAAAACGGTTGTGTGTGGGCGGCAGAGCCCAGGGCCACGCGTCCAGGTCACAGTGCCTGAGTTCAACTCCTGGCTCTGCCATTTAACGGTGGTTGTTAGCGTCTCCGTGCCTCAGTTTCCTCATCTGGAAAATGGGGGTACTAAGAGAATGGAGCTAACAGTAAGAACTAAGTGAATTAAGGCCTGCAAAGCCCTGAGAGAGGAGGGCCTGGGTCACTGTGAGTGAGTGTGTCCTCAACAAACGTCAGCCATAGTTATGGTACAATCCCATCTGTGTCAAAAAAAAAAAAAAAAAAAAGTACCTTCATGCCAGAGGGCAACAGTGCTCCTTTGTGTGTGTTTTTCGGTTGTTTTAAAATTACATTCTTTTGATTGGCTGGGATTTTCTCTGCCTCTGCACACGACATATATTACTTGTATGAGAAGTAAAACAATACAGGTCACTTCATTGTGGAAGGCAGAGTCCCTGTGCCCCTCGCAGCCTGTGGCTCTGACCCGGACCTGGCCTCCTGCCCCAGGTTCACGGAGAAAGGGAACTTGGAAGTACTGCTCTTCACCGTCCAGAGCAAGCTGCGGGCCAACAACCAGAAGGTCTACACGCCTCGAGAGGGCCGGCTCATCTCCGATATCAACAAGGTCCACGCCCCCCCCACCCCACCTGTCCCACAGGCGGCCCATTCTTGGCGCCAACCCTGCTCCCCCAACTTGAACACCCCTCCCTGGTGCGGATGTGACTCACACGTCCTCCTGTGCATCTTGCATATCCCCTTCCTCCTCCGTCTGCCTCTCGGTGTGAGTTCACGTAATCCCATTTTACCCCAGTCCCTTATCTTGTTCAGCCCGTCCCTGACTCACTCTCCCTTTTTTCACAGACATTATAAGATTAATAAACATAATAGGGTTCACCCACAGTCTCCTTCACCCCAAATAAATCCAGTGTGTCCATTGTCCCTGTTCCTCTTGGGTCCTTGTCCATAAGCAGGTGTCGTTTTCACATGGCTCCATAGCACCCACGCCCACCCCCCAGTTCTCACCCCCTAGTTCTCCCACTTCCATGCACAGATCCACTAGACCGAGCTTCCCTGGGACTCACCATATGCCCCCAGCCCTGGTGCCCTGTCCCCAGCCTCACTTCCTGAGCCCTGGCCCTTTTGCACTCATCCTGCCCGCTTCTCGCAGGCCTGGGAGCGGCTGGAGAAAGCTGAGCACGAGCGTGAGCTGGCCCTGCGCACTGAGCTGATCCGCCAGGAGAAGCTAGAGCAGCTGGCCGCCCGCTTCGACCGCAAGGCCGCCATGCGGGAGACATGGCTTAGCGAGAACCAGCGCCTCGTGTCCCAGGTAGATCACGGAGGGGCTCTTGGCCTGTCCGGGCTGGTGGGGAGAAAGGGGAGAGAGAGCGCAGTGGGCAGGGAGCCCTGAAGTGTGGGGAGCTAATGAACAACCCGTCACACAGATGAGAAGACTGAGGGTCCCGGGAACCAGGGGCCAGAGGCTGGACCAGGAGGGAGGGGTTAGTGAGACGGGGCGGGGTGAGATAGAAGGCAAGCTTAGATCGCCTCGTGGGGCTGGCATCTTGCAGCAGGAATGCTCCAGAGGGGCGAGCAGAGATGGTGTGTCCCTGAGCTCCCAAACCTCCCCTCCCTGTCCCCTGCCCAGGACAACTTTGGGCTGGAGCTGGCAGCCGTGGAGGCAGCGGTGCGGAAACACGAAGCCATCGAGACGGACATCGTGGCCTACAGCGGCCGGGTGCAGGCCGTGGACGCCGTGGCTGCCGAGCTGGCCGCCGAGCACTACCACGACATCAAGCGCATCGCCGCGCGGCAGCACAACGTGGCCCGGCTCTGGGACTTCCTGCGGCAGATGGTGGCCGCCCGGCGGGAGCGGCTCCTCATCAACCTGGAGCTACAGAAGGTGTTTCAGGACCTGCTCTACCTCATGGACTGGATGGAGGAGATGAAGGTACCAGCAGGGCCCGTGCGGTGGGCTTCAGATGATCAGGATCGTGGGGGTACCAGTGGGGGTACATTCGCTCACTTGCTCAGCCGATCTTCATAGAGTGTGTTCCAGTGCAGAGCCTGGTCCCCGGTTCAGATGAGCAGAGCAGACAGCCCTATCCACCTGGGGCTCACATCCTAGTGGGAGGAGGCTGATGATGAAACCATAAACCTATTGACAAACAAAATAGCAGGTGGCATAACACCTGTGAGGAAGCGGGAGCAGGGCCGTGTGATGGCGTGGTCCGGAAGGCCTCACTGGGAACCTGCCATTTAAGCTGAGCCCAGACTCACACAAGGAGCCAGCACAGGGAGATCAGAGCAGAGAACATTCCAGGCAGAAGGAACAGCTAGGCAAAGGCCCCAGGCCTGCACAGCATGGCATGATTGGCGTGAGAGGGAGGCCAAGAGGGTTGTAAGGACAGGGAAAGGGGCAGGGGGCGGGAAGGATGGTGGCCAGCTCACTTTTAGGGCCTTACAGGCCTGAGCAAGGAGTTTGGGTCTTATTCAAGTGACATGGAGCATTAAAAGTGATTAGAAGGGTTTGGAAAGGGGAAGGACATGACGCTGCCTTACATTTTCTGAAAGGTCATTTTGACTACTATATAAAGAAGGGCTGTGGGCAGCCAGCGTGGGAGCCAAGAGAGCTGGTAGAAGTGATCTAGGCGAGAGATGGGGACAAGGATAGGTCTGGAGAGACGCTGAAGATTGCCGGGATGCTGGGGACCGAGCCATGACGATAGGAGGGTGGCAATAATTCTGGGGCTGAGAAGATGAGTCAGAGCAGAGATTCCAGGACCAGGATTTAGTAAGATGATGGTTCCACAGGCGGGGAGTCGAGTATAAAGAGGCCGGGATGCCAGGACAGAACTGGGGTGTCACTGTATGTGTGTGTGAGTGAGGGTTGGCAGATGGGAGCAGGTGTGTTTATCTGGGTGTGACACCCGGAGCCGCCCAAAGAGGTCAGCAGGTGCAGTTGACTCAGGAAAACAGAGCAAGGGGAGGGAGAGAGAGAGAGAGAGAGAGAGAGAGAGAGAGAGAGAGTGTGTGTGTGTGTGTGTGTGTGTGTGTGTGTGGCCGCTGAGAAGGCCTGGCGGGGAGGGAAGGGCGCAGCTCTCAGACAGGCACCCACGTGCCGCGTGTACCTGGCAGGGCCGGCTGCAGTCTCCGGACCTGGGCAAGCACCTGGCTGGCGTGGAGGACCTGCTGCAGCTGCACGAGCTGGTGGAGGCGGACATCGCCGTGCAGGCCGAGAGGGTGCGAGCTGTCAGTGCCTCTGCCCTGCGCTTCCGTGACCCGGGGAAAGGTGAAACAGCAAGACTGGGGAAACCTGTGGCCAGGAGGGGTGACGGGCGGATGGCGGGCGACAGAACGAGGGAGGGAGGCCAAAGAGAGGAGGCTGGGGACGGTTTGTAACCAAGGATGGACGCAGGGGCAGCTGGGTTACAGTGCTGGACTCCCCACCGTGGCTTTTTCAGAGTACAAACCATGCGACCCGCAGCTGGTGTCAGAGCGGGTGGCCACCCTGGAGCGGAGCTACGAGGCCCTGTGCGAGCTGGCAGCGGCGAGGCGGGCGCGCCTCGAGGAGTCCCGGCGCCTCTGGCGCTTCCTCTGGGAGGTGGGCGAGGCCGAGGCCTGGGTGCGGGAGCAGCAGCACCTGCTGGCCTCCGCCGACAGCGGCCGGGACCTGACCGGCGTCCTCCGCCTGCTCAACAAGCACACGGCCCTGCGAGGCGAGATGAGTGGCCGGCTGGGGCCCCTGAAGCTCACCCTGGAGCAGGGCCAGCAATTAGTCGCCGAGGGCCATCCCGGAGCAGGCCAGGCCGCTGCCCGCGCCGCCGAGCTCCAGGCCCAGTGGGAGCGGCTCGAGGCTCTGGCGGAGGAGCGTGCCCAGCGGCTCGCCCAGGCCGCCAGCCTCTACCAGTTCCAGGCGGATGCCAACGACATGGAAGCCTGGCTGGTGGACGCGCTGCGCCTGGTGTCCAGCCCCGAGCTGGGGCACGATGAGTTCTCCACGCAGGCCCTGGCCCGGCAGCACCGGGCCCTGGAGGAGGAGATCCGAGGACACCGGCCCACCCTGGATGCCCTGAAGGAGCAGTCCTCGGCCCTGCCTCCCGCGCTGGGCCGCACACCCGAGGTGCAGGGCAGGGTGCCCGCCCTGGAGCGGCACTACGAGGAGCTGCAGGCCCGGGCGGGCGAGCGAGCGCGGGCCCTGGAGGCGGCCCTGGCGCTTTATACCATGCTCAGCGAGGCTGGGGCCTGTGGGCTGTGGGTGGAGGAGAAGGAGCAGTGGCTGAACGGGCTCACCCTGCCGGAGCGCCTGGAGGACCTGGAAGTCGTGCAGCAGAGGTAGGCCCCCTACCGGCTCCCTCCCCGCCAGCCTTGGGAGGTGGGGGACAGCTTGTGGGACCCCGTCCTGCCCTAAACTGCCTGCTTTGGCTATGGCCCTTTGAATCGGTTTTTTGTTTTAATGAAAAATGCTAAACATACTCAAAAGTAGGAAGCATCATGCAACAAACTCCTATAGTCCACCCCCCGGATTCAGTAATTGTCAGTGTCTTGCTCTATTTGATTAATTGTTTTCAAAAGCAAATCCCCAACATTGTCGTTTCATCTGTACATTCTCCAGGATGCATCTTTTAAGAAGTATAAGGAAGTTTTTTTAAAATATAGTAAATCATTTTTTAATTGTGTGTGGACCTAAAATAGCCAAGGTTTTGAAGTTGTAAACCTTGTGGACAAAGACACTGATTGCCCTCTCATGAAATAGCTTTATTTACAGAACAATAGATCTTGAAATCATTTAGAAAGGACATTTTTCTTGTAGAACCACAATACCATTACCACGTGGAACAAAATTAGCAATTCCTTATTGTCATCTACTACTTAATCTATATTTAAATTTCCTGGTGGTTTAAAAATTATAATAAAATACTTTTCAGTTGTCAAAATATTCATGACAGGGCTTGGTAAACCATAGCCCTTTGGCCAAATCCAGCTTGTAGCCTGCTTTTGTAAATAAAGCTTTATTGGCACAGTGTCACACTCCTTCATTTGTATATTGTCCTGTGGCTGCTTTTGCACTAAGATAACAGAGCTGAATACTTGTGACAAAGACCGTATGGCCCACAAAACCTAAAACATCTACTATCTGGACCTTTACAGAAACAGATTAGACTCTGCTCTATGAGAATGTAAAATATCCCTGGGAGAAGTTACACTTCACTTAAATATTTTTGGTTATAAATAAATTTATTTATTTTAATTTTTTAGGCAAGGCAACCCTTGGTTGACCTCACAGATTGCAAGGAACTTGTCAGCTTGCAATCCCTTTTTTTTTTTTTTTAAAGCCTATAGCACCTGGTCTTCCTAGGTGGTCTCCCATCCAAATATTAACCAGGCCCAACCCTGCTTAGCTTCCAAGATCAGACAGGATCGGGCTTGTTCAGGGTAGCATGGCTACAGACTCAATTCATTTTTAACACATATTAGGAGGGGACCCAGAGAGACAGCTAAGGGGTAAGTCCCCAGAAGAACAAGAGAGATTCTGTTAAAGGGTGGGGCCCTGTGCCAGGATTAGTTGACTTACTGTGCAGCTGTTCCTGACCTTCAATTTTCACGTCTTTTTGAGCAATTCTAGAGATGACAGTTTTTCTACTTGTTTGGGGGGAGTTGGGAGCTCCCCATTGGCTCACAGGTACTGTGAGCCTGTAGTGAGAGGTGCAGAGGCTCCTGTAGCTAAGCCTCACGGTGACAGTTCTCATGGGCATCTGGACAGGTGGGCTGGTGCGTCAGCCTCCCCCGCTCACGTCCAGCTCTTCCACCCGCTCAGGTTCGAGACCCTGGAGCCTGAAATGAACGCCCTTGCGGCACGAATTACTGCCGTGAATGACATTGCGGAACAGTTGCTAAAGGCCAACCCTCCGAGCAAGGACACCATTGTCAACACCCAGAAGCAGCTCAACCACAGGTGGGCTGGGGAGGGCAGGGAACTGGGGGAGAGCAGGGAACTGAGAAAGGACGCAGCAGATGGGGATGGCAACTGAAGAGAGTTCTGTAAGGCATGGGATGGAGGTGGAAAATGAGGAGGGAAGGTGGTCTGGGATGTGTTGGGGGTAGGGGAATAATGAAAGAGATGAAGTGGATAAAAGTCTTCTAAAGAGGCTGGAGCCTGGACAAGGAGCAAGCAAGAAGAAGACAAGATGAGACAGGTGGTAGAATATACCTAGAGAGAGAAGCAGGGAAGAAGTTTCTAGATATACCTGGGGAGGGTGGGGAAGCCAAGCGACTCTGGACACCAGACCCTCCCTCTGCTCTCAGGTGGCAGCAGTTTAGGTCCCTGGCAGATGGCAAGAAGGCAGCTCTGACGTCAGCTCTGAGCATCCAGAACTACCACTTGGAGTGCACAGAGACCCAGGCCTGGATGAGAGAGAAGACCAAGGTCATCGAGTCCACCCAGGGCCTGGGCAATGACCTGGCCGGGGTGCTGGCGCTGCAGCGTAAACTGGCCGGCACCGAGCGGGACCTGGAAGCCATCTCCGCCCGGGTGGGTGAACTGACTCGCGAGGCAAATGCCCTGGCTGCCGGCCACCCTGCCCAAGCCCCTGCCATCAAGGCTCGGCTTGGAGAGGTGCAAGCTGGCTGGGAGGACCTCAGGGCCACCATGCGACGTCGAGAGGAGTCGCTGGGGGAGGCACGACGGCTGCAGGACTTCCTACGCAGCCTGGACGACTTCCAGGCTTGGCTAGGTCGCACACAGACCGCTGTGGCCTCCGAAGAAGGGCCGGCCACCCTGCCTGAGGCAGAGGCCCTCCTGGCCCAGCACGCAGGCCTGCGTGGAGAGGTGGAGCGAGCCCAGAGCGAGTACAGCAGGCTGCGGGCCTTGGGTGAGGAAGTGACCCGGGACCAGGCCGATCCCCAGTGCCTCTTTCTGCGACAGCGACTTGAAGCCTTGGGAACTGGCTGGGAAGAGCTGGGCCGCATGTGGGAGAGCCGGCAAGGCCGCCTGGCCCAGGCCCATGGCTTCCAGGGGTTCCTGCGGGATGCTCGCCAGGCCGAGGGTGTGCTCAGCAGCCAGGTGAGAACCCAGAGGACAAAGTCCCAGCCTAGAAGAAGAGGGAAGTAGGGACCAGGGGGGATGTGAAGGAGAGCAGTGGAGGTGGAGGAAAAAGCAGCAGGTGGAGTAGTCAAGGCCACAGGATGGGCAGAAAAAAACATGTCAGGAAAATATGGACGTGAAAAAAAATGAAATAACTATAACTTACCCAAACTAATATAAACTGGTTTGTCATAGAATTATGAAAGAAATCAAATCACTAGCTAGAAGTAAGATGAAACAGGATCTGGACTGTTGAAGATCCTCCAGCCCAACTCTCTTAAAACTTCCTGACACTGGACATAATCAGGCACCATCTGCCCCTGTCTTCAGAGCTGGCCGGTCCACCCCGCCCCTTCCCGGTTGGCCTCCACGTCTGGGATGTGCCATTTTGGTGTGCCATCAGCTGAGAGGCTGATCTATGCTTTGAGAAGTGAGCTCGCTCCCTCCCCTCCACACAGGAGTATGTCTTGTCTCACACGGAGATGCCGGGGACGCTCCAGGCCGCCGATGCCACCATAAAGAAACTGGAAGACTTCATGAGCACCATGGACGCCAACGGGGAGCGGATCCGCGGGCTCCTGGAGGCCGGGCGCCAGCTGGTGTCGGAAGGCAACATCCATGCGGAGAAGATCCGAGAGAAGGCAGACTCCATTGAGAAGAGGTATGATGAGGACAGCAGGCAAATGACAGGGCCGAGAGGGAAACAGGATGGCCTCAAAGATGGAGAGTGGCAGTCAGGCCGTCAGATGGGGGTGGGGAGCTGACAAAAAGTAGAGGCGCCAGAGCCCAGTGGTCAGGGAGACAAAGCCATGGGCTGGGACATTCTGCTCCTCCCCCACCGGGGTGAAATGAAGTCTACCAGGGTAGCTGGACGCCAGCCGTAGGGTTCCTGGATTGTCTTAGAGTGCTCCCTGAAGGCCCTGTCCCCACACAAGGAGGACCAAAGGCTTCTGGTTAGTTAAAGGGTCATAACCTTTTCCCAGCAAGTTTAAGAATTTCACAGGGGGCCGTCATTACAGGCACGGGAAGAACCAGGAAGCAGTGCAGCAGCTCCTGGGCCGTCTTCGGGAAAACCGAGAGCAGCAGCATTTCTTACAAGATTGTCACGAGGTGAGACTCTCAGCTCCCCCATGTCTCCTCCGACATGCCCTAGCCATCCCTCAAAGAGCACTCTGGCTCAATGAGCCTGGAATAAGTCCACTGCGGTGTCACCTGAGCATGCGAACCCACACCCACCACTACTCCTGCCTCACCTCCCCCCACTTTATGCCTCACTCTCCCCTCCCTCTGAAATGTACTCTGCCTTTGTCCATCCCTGCTCCGTGCTGGGTCCAGCTGAAACTCTGGATTGACGAGAAGATGCTGACAGCCCAGGACGTGTCCTATGACGAGGCCCGCAACCTGCACACCAAGTGGCAGAAGCACCAGGCGTTCATGGCCGAGCTGGCTGCCAACAAGGACTGGCTGGACAAGGTGGACAAGGTGAGCTGTGTGGCAGGAGCAGCCTCCTCTAGACACAGGGCAGGGGAAGGCCCTAGCTTCTGGATATGGCTATTTCAGGGTTAGAGGTCATGGGGCCTCCTGTGCCAAACTTCCAAGGTGGAAAGTTATGGTCTGAGAAACAAAGTCTTGGGTCTATGGGGTAGCAACTCCCGAACTAGGAGGAGATTTGGATAAGCAAGAAGCTAAACTGCACTTTTGGGTCAACACAATAACTATTCCTGGATCCGAAGCAGGATGACACTCTTGAGCAAGGGTCAGCACACTTCTATAAAGGACCGGGGGTAAATATTAAAGGCTATGCCATACAGTTTTCTGCTGCAATTGCTCAGCTCTGCCATTGCAGCACAAAAGCAGCCATAGAAAGTATGTAAACAAATGAATGTAGCTGTGTTCCAATAAAACTTTATTCATAAAAACAGGCAGTAGGCCTGATTTGGCCCACAGACCGCAGTTTGCCAACCCTTGCTTTTGAGTCTTGCAATTCCTAGTATTTGGTCTCCCTCCCAGCTCTTTCTCAAAAGCTGAGTATTCTTGGACAACGTTATACGTGCTCAGCACTTTGCTCGGTGCTGCAAGGTATATAAAAAGACTCTCTTCCTCCCTCAAGGGCATAATGGGTGGAGGGGAAGAGGAGATCAGCGTATGTTCAGTTTTTCTACTTGTTCAGCAAATATTTACTCCTGTCAGGTACTGAGGGGATCAAAGGTGATTCCACATGGGCTCCGCCCTCGAGGAGTGACAGTGGTGAGGATATAAGACAAACACAAATAAATAAATTAAATCCAGAGCAGAATACGATCAGTACAATAAGAGAGGGCCGGATGAAACCCACGCGCTGAGGAGAGACGGGTTATGGGACTCTTAGAAGCAGGAGCCTCCAGGGCAGGCCGTGAAGGACGAGTAGAATTTGGACAAGCTGGAGGGAAGATGCTTCTAGGTAGGGAAAATTGTGAGAGCAGGAAGTCAGAGAAGCGTGGAAGTGGAGGGGTGCCCGTATGGGAGCGAGGGGGGATCAGTCAGTCTGGCAGGAACAGAAAATGCATGAAGGGGCCCCTGGGGGGAAAAGGCGGAAAAAGCCTGCTGGGCCAGGTCGTGAAAAGCCGTGATTGCCACGTAAAGACTGTGTGTCCAAGTGTGGATTGTTTGTGAAGTTACCCAAACAATGTTAGACTCCGATGCTCTCCATCCTGGCAGCCAAATGTCTAGCTTTGTGGTCCCCTAGAAGCAGATCTCGAAACAAGGCTTTCAGGGCAGGCCACTTAAATGGGGGGTGGGGGGTGATCGTAGGAAACACCAGTAGGGGAGTGGGGAGATGAGACGGAGCAGAAAAGGTGGTCAGTTAAGGGTTCGCTGCCAAGACAGCCACCTCAGTGGGCAGCCGGCACTCAGTCATAATGGGCACCCCAGGGCGGCATAGGATATGCATCAGAGTTATCCCGACCAAGGCACAAGGATGCCGACTATTTGTCCACCAACTCCCTGTCTGCCACTGGTTCTCGGGGAAGTAATTTCCTGGCTCTCCCAGCCTGCCTTGCAAGCACGTCAGGAGACCATGCATCCTTTACTTCCCAGGGAAAAAAAAAGGTCCGCCAGCAGAAAGGCTGGGAGTGGGAAGACAGGTAAGACTTACTCGCCATAGGTCAGGTGAGAGGTGAGGAAGCTGAGAAAGATGAAATGACAGCAAACAACATGAGACCACATGTGACATAGCACTAGAAACCGGAAGTACGAGGGAACTCAAAATAGGAGAGATCACCATGGCTTCTGCGTTGAATGAGGTTGGAGCTGGACCTCCGAGGAGGAGTAGGGTTCGGTCAGCAGTGAGGCAGGGATGTTTAGAGGAGGTTAAAACCTTTGAGAAGACCATGTTGAGGAAAACACACAACTGGGAAGCCTTGCCCACACGTCAGATCTCTACTGCCCTTTAGGTCCCTGGCCTGTGAAGTTCAGTGATGTCTAATTCTGACACTCATACTTCTTTGTCCCACCACCCAGGAAGGGCGGGAACTGAGTCTCGAGAAGCCAGAGCTGAAAGCCCTGGTATCGGAGAAACTGGGAGACCTGCACAAGCGCTGGGATGAGCTGGAGACCACCACCCAGGCCAAGGCCCGCAGCCTCTTTGATGCCAACCGGGCCGAGCTGTTTGCCCAGAGCTGCTCTGCCCTGGAGAGCTGGCTACTGAGCCTGCAGGCTCAGCTGCACTCTGACGACTATGGCAAGGACCTCACCAGCGTCAACATTCTGCTCAAGAAGCAGCAGGTGCGCAGGCCTTGGCTGGGGATGATGAACGGCAGAAGAGAGGAGGAGGGGGCCTGTAGCGCTTGCGAGTGGGGAGGCCATTTCCAGCCCTCGCAGATGACATGGTCACTGGTATTTCTCAAAGTGATTTCCATGGGCCACCACCAGATCAGATCTGGGAGTGTGTGTCAGTCAGGGTCAAGTCAGGAGACAAGAACCATACTAACTTCAACAAGGAAACTTTAGTAAAAAGAAGTATTAATTAGTGAAAGGTGGTTGACTACCAAAGGCGGGAAGAGAACTCCAAAGCAGGAGTCAGAAAATGTTTTTCTGTAAAGGGCCAGGTAGTAAATAGTTTAGGCTTTGTGGGGTTCATACAGTCTCTGTCACAGCTTTTCCATGTTGTCCTTGTATGGTAAAAACAGCCATAGGACAATACATAAAAAAGAATGGTGTGGCTGTGTACCAATAAAACTTTATTTACAAAAAACAGGCAGAGCCTGCATTTCCCGATCTTTGCTCCAAATAATATAGAAATAGCAAATGTGGGGAGTACCCATGGAAGGAACAAGATGCCCTCCCCCACCCCAAGGCTGAGTTTCGGTTGAGGGAGTAGAAATTTGTTGGGACATTGCAGACCAGAGCAGGGCAGAAGCTGGCAGGCCAAGGCTGGCCGGCAGGATGATGCCAGCAAAACTTGCTGGAGGGGGAGAGCCACCTGGTCTCCTGCACACCATGGGCAGTTTTGCTGCAGGAGCAAGAAAAAAACACACTGGACCTATAAATCACCCTTCTTCTCTGATGCATCCTGGTGTCCCTCCAGCGCCCTCTACTGACAAGGCATAGCATCGTGCCAGCTGGCAAAGGAGAAATGTTTACAGTTCCCAGGTCTCCCAACTGAGAAAGGTGGATTTGGAATGGAGATGGCTTTGGGACTGAGAGGCAGTAAAATGCCCTCCCCTGGACCCTTCAGTATGTTAAAATGTATATTAGAGTTTGAAATCCACCCATCTAGGCCATGAAGAGATAACTTTTCCCGGGGCTCACCCCAAGACAAGAAGTCACGTTGGCTCCATACTGACTAGTGTCTCCTGAGTTTGATGGTGGAAGCATCGTGATAACGTCTCCTTCCTCTCCTGGGCTGGCAGATGCTGGAACGAGAGATGGCTGTGCGGGAGAAGGAGGTGGAGGCGATCCAGGCCCAGGCGAAAGCGCTGGCCCAGGAAGACCAGGGTGCAGGGGAGGTGGAGAGGACCTCAAGGGCTGTAGAGGAGAAGTTCAGGGCCCTGTGCCAGCCCATGAAGGAGCGCTGCCGGCGCCTGCAGGCCTCTCGCGAGCAGCACCAGTTCCACCGGGACGTGGAGGACGAGATCGTGAGTCGCTAGGATGGGGACGGGCTAGAGTCGTCACCATGGCAAACTGCTCCCTGCCTTGTGCTGGGAAGGTGCCAGCAGTGCTTCCCTCTGGCATTGAAAACCACCCCTCTCAAGTCACTTAGGGATGCCTTCTGGGTCCCTTTACCCCAGAACCAGACGTAACCATTTCCTATACACAAACCAGAAGCCCTAGAAAGCCTCCCCCACCCCCAAGAATCCCCACTTTCCAACCCCAGCTCTTACTTTGCCCTCTGGATCTCCACTGACTACCCCCTTCCTCATCCAGTTGTGGGTGACGGAGCGGCTACCCATGGCTAGCTCCAGGGAACACGGCAAGGACCTGCCCAGTGTCCAGCTCCTCATGAAGAAAAACCAGGTGAGGCAGAGGCTAACGGTGAAGAAAAAATCCCAGCATCCTCCACGGACGCGGAAGTTTGTTTCTTCTTAAGACCTGGGGTTTCTCTGGCTCCCCCGATGCCGTGTGGGATCCCAGACTTAAGTGGGTTTGGCCTTTCCTCACCAGGGGCAGCCGGGTACCCTTGGTAGTGGATCGATCATAGGGATCAGAAGGGTTTTACCACCACACCCCCCGGGCCAGAAGGGAGGGGAAGTGAAGGGGATTCAGGAAGAAAGAGAAACAAGAGTGTGAGGGGCCTTAATTTGAGCAGGTGTAAGGGGAGACGGCAGGTGGGGGTTGGGAGCTTAGCAAGCCTTACCGTGTTTCCTTTTCTGTTGCTGGGGACAGACCCTGCAGAAGGAGATCCAGGGCCACGAGCCTCGGATCGCGGACCTCAGGGAGCGGCAGCGTGCCCTGGGGCCGGCCGCAGCAGGCCCGGAGCTGGCTGAGCTGCAGGAAATGTGGAAGCGCCTGAGCCGCGAGCTGGAGCTTCGAGGCAAGCGACTGGAGGAGGCCCTGAGGGCCCAGCAGTTCTACCGCGACGCCGCCGAGGCAGAGGCCTGGATGGGCGAGCAAGAGTTACACATGATGGGCCAGGAGAAAGCCAAGGTGAGGGCCAGGGCAGAGCTCGGGCTATGTGGAGGCTTCTTTCCTCCCCGTGACCTGCACTGCCTGATGATGCCCGCTGTCTGGTCCCCCAGGATGAGCTGAGTGCCCAGGCCGAGGTGAAGCAGCATCAGGTATTGGAACAAGCCTTGGCCGACTACGCCCAGACCATCCACCAGCTAGCAGCCAGCAGCCAAGACATGATTGACCACGACCACCCAGAGAAGTGAGCACAATGGCAGCAAGGGGGTCCAGCCCCTGGGGGAGAGGGGAGCCCGTCCCAGGAAGGAGCAGGGATTGTGGAACCTTCCATACTATGTGCGTGCAGAACCATCTAGAAAGCTGGAGAAGCGGGGACTTGACAAGCAGTTGGGAGATTAAGAGGGGCGGGACTCTCTGGAATAGGCTGGGGATCAGAGCATGTACCCTAAGTCCCGTGGTGACCCCCCCCTTACCCTCCCCCTTCCCACCGCACAGCACGCGGATATCCATCCGCCAAGCGCAGGTGGACAAGCTGTACGCCAGCCTGAAGGAGCTGGCCGGGGAGCGGCGGGAGCGCCTGCAGGAGCACCTGCGGCTGTGCCAGCTCCGCCGCGAGCTGGACGACCTGGAGCAGTGGATCCAGGAGCGCGAGGTGGTGGCGGCCTCCCACGAGCTGGGCCAGGACTACGAGCACGTGACGGTGAGTGTGGGAAGGACACCAGCTCCTGGAAGAAGAGGACCCCCTAGGAGACTAGGGCCTGGTCCTGGGCTGAGCGTCAAGGGGCAGGGTGCAAGACCGGGCTGGGCGGGCACTGTTCTCCTGAATTTTGAGGTATTTAATTTGAAAAATTGTGCAGAAAGGAGGATATGGGGCTGCACATAGACTTAGGCGAAAAGGCAATTACCAATCACTCTTTTTGAAGGTATGGGGTCTCCCTGTCTGAAGGCTAAAGGTTCCAAGCCCCGCCCCTTCCCCTCCTCCACTCTTTGCTGGGGGCCGGGATGTCAGCCACATCCAGAGT
Source organism: Macroglossus sobrinus (assembly GCA_004027375.1). NCBI lineage: Eukaryota > Metazoa > Chordata > Mammalia > Chiroptera > Pteropodidae > Macroglossus > Macroglossus sobrinus. The sequence continues at coordinate 130,610 of PVKZ01001857.1, forward strand.
CACTGGGAACCAGCAGCATCTGCCCATGAGCTCAGCAGCTGGAGAAACCCGTGAGGCCCATGAGGCCCAGGGGAGAGAAGTGGGCTCTCAGGTTGGGGTGAGAGGACTCGCCCCACTGGGCAGGGACCGTATCCACGTGTCACAGTGTTTTCCGTGCAACTGTTCCCTCCACCAGATGCTCCGGGACAAATTCCGAGAGTTCTCTCGGGACACGAGCACCATCGGTCAGGAGCGTGTGGACAGTGCCAACGCACTGGCCAACGGGCTCATCGCTGGGGGCCATGCTGCCCGGGCCACCGTGGCCGAGTGGAAGGACAGTCTCAACGAGGCCTGGGCCGACCTGCTCGAGCTGCTGGACACGCGGGCTCAGGTGCTGGCAGCTGCGCACGAGCTGCAGCGCTTCCTGCACGGGGCTCGCCAGGCCCTGGCCCGCGTGCAGCACAAGCAGCAACAGCTGCCGGACGGCACTGGCCGGGACCTCAACGCAGCCGAGGCCCTGCAGCGCCGACACTGTGCCTTCGAGCACGACATCCAGGCCCTCAGCGCCCAGGTCTGACCCAAGCGTGGGAGGTAGAGGGCGGCTCGGGGGAGACTTGGTGGGAAACGGGCTGGGGGCGTGGCATCCTGTGGAAGGCCACCTAGGGATGAGGTAGAATCATTCCAGGTAAACATCTCTGGCCAGGGGACATCGAGCCACCGCATTCACACCTTTCGTGACAAGCCTCCTTGAGGGCTCATGACATTTTCGTACGGTCCCCATAGCTAGAAGATTCTTCATGTTGTGCTAAAAATGCCCCATTGGCCAGTGCTCTAGGCCCGAACGAATTAGGCACAGAGCCTTCCTGCGATGGTTGGTCCCCACCCAAATCCCTCTTCAGGCTGAAAATCTCATCCTAGCAACCTTCGTCGTCTCTCACATCCTGGACAGGCCTCTGAAAGCCCAAGCGGCTAAAGGCCATTTTAAAGGGTTGCCTCACTCCCAAGCTAAGCTCAGGCCCCCGGATGAGATCCAAGATAGCAGAGTATGACAAGTCCTATTCTGGGCACCAGCCGTCACCTTTCCCAGCCCCCGACCCTCTGCTCCTCCTCTCGCTTCTCTGGCTGGTAAAACAAGCAGGTGATGGAGAGCAGAAATCAGGACTGAGAGGGACACAGCCCCTTGGAGTCTCCAGCTCTGCCTAACTCTGACCTGGGGCCCTGCAGGTCCAGCAGGTGCAGGATGACGGCCACCGGCTCCAGAAGGCCTACGCCGGAGACAAGGCCGAGGAGATCGGCCGCCACATGCAGGCCGTGGCTGAGGCCTGGGCCCAGCTCCAGGGGAGTTCTGCTGCCCGCCGCCAGCTGCTGCTGGACACCACGGACAAGTTCCGCTTCTTCATGGCCGTGCGGGAGCTGATGCTGTGGATGGACGGCGTGAACCTGCAGATGGACGCGCAGGAGCGGCCCCGGTGAGGCCGACGGTGCCCGAGACCTACTGGGGGTGGGGTGTGAGCTGGTGCTGAGGTCCAGTCATGGGCGGTGGGTGATGCGGTCTCTGTACCTTCAGGGATGTGTCCTCTGCAGACTTGGTCATCAAGAACCACCAGGGCATCAAGGCAGAGATAGAGGCCCGGGCTGACCGCTTCTCCTCTTGCATTGACATGGGGCAGGGGCTGCTGGCCAGGAGCCACTACGCAGCTGAGGAGGTGGGTGAGGCCTGGGTGTAGCCAGGGGGTCCTCACAGGGCAGGCCTCAACGCTGATTTCTCCCCTGAGCCTTTCCACTTCGTCTCATTCTTTCTTTATGGAAACATTTCACTCTTTCTCCCCTCAGTGCGATTCAGGGATTTCCCCATTCCATCTCCCCCAGAACTATATGCCTCTTGAAACCGGAAATCACTAGTTCCCCCATGTGGTCCCCAGGGATCCTGAAAAGGCCCAGCTCTAATATCTCTGCTCCCCGCCCCCCAGATCTCAGAGAAGCTATCTCAGCTGCAGACACGGCGCCAGGAGACAGCTGACAAGTGGCAGGAGAAGATGGACTGGCTCCAGCTTGGTGAGCTGCTGTGGGGACCAGGAAGCTGGCTGAGGGCTCCAGGCCCTGGGAGGAAGGAAGTGGGGTCTGGTGGCCTATAGTTTCCAGAGTAAGACCAGGCATCCTGCGCATGGAATTCAAGGCGGCCACCCTTGGCACTGCCTGGCTCTGCCCTGTGCACCCGCTTTGGGACAGTATCTTTCTCCGTGTCCTTATTCTGGAAGTGCTGTGGCTACAGTGCTCTGCCAGTGCCCACTCTGACCTGCCATCTCCCTGCGACGCCCCCATCCCTGCAGTTTTGGAGGTGCTCGTGTTTGGGAGAGACGCAGGTATGGCAGAGGCCTGGCTTTGCAGCCAGGAGCCATTGGTGCGAAGTGCTGAGCTGGGTTGCACGGTCGATGAAGTCGAGAGCCTCATCAAGCGGCACGAGGCCTTCCAGAAGTCAGCAGTGGCCTGGGAGGAGCGTTTCAGCGCGCTGGAGAAGCTCACGGCGGTGAGGGCTACAGGACCACAGGAATGCCCCCCATCCCGCTGCCCCAACCCCACGCCCTCTCCTGCCTGGAGAAAACAGTTCTCTAACCATTGCACCAGCATCTCTGGATGTGCACCAAGCGTGCGTGTTGTCACTGTAGCTCTAGGAGTCTGCAGTTCCCCTGGGTGACGCTGAGACACCATCTCCCCCATTGCTTCTAACTCCCACTTTCTTTTGGAATTGCATTTTCCATTGTCTCATCATAGTAGAGCTGAGACATCTCAGCTTTCCCCCACTCCCTGGTCCTCTTAAATGAGACCTTCTATGCTCTGACCTTGGAATTTTTTCATAGCTGGAGGAGCAGGAGAAGGAGCGGAAAAGGAAGAGGGAGGAGGAAGAACGGAGGAAACAGCCCCCAACTCCAGAGCCCACAGCCAATCTGCCTGAAGGGGTCCTGGTGGACAGCCAGACGGCTCCCGATGCTTCCTGGGACGGGTGAGAGCTGGGATGCTTGAGGGAGGACAAGGCTGAGCCTGGGCAACCCAAGGACTTATCATTCTGTGTCACCTCCTGCCGTTCCAGAACCCACCCCCGGCTACCAGCATCCACACAGCCAGCCAGCATTAACGGAGTCTGCACAGATGCAGAGTCCCCGCAGGTGACCCCCACTGTTCCCTGTGCCCCCGTCAGAATCTTAGCCCCGCTATGCACATCCTCTTATAGCTCCCTGCCCTCGAAGCCCCTGTTGGAACAACAGACACTAGAGCAGGGCAGCTTCCCAGAAGGGCCTGAAAGTTCCTTCTGGAGATGTGGGTGTTGATATCTGGAGGGACAAAGAGATATATGAGCTGAGCGGTGGGGACACTGGGGACAGGAAAGGGCAGAGGCTCTAAGAAATTGGGAACGGAAAGACCAGCTCCTGGTCTTCAAGTTGCTTGACATCCAGGCCAGGTATGTGCCACATCGTCCCTTGACACAGACACCGTTTTCCCCACAGGGGCCTGGTGCAGGGGATGAGGCCAGCAGGCCCCAAGGAGAGAGGCAGGCCTGGACACAAGGCTCGGCCCCTCCTATGATGCCCCAGAGCAGGTCATCCGAGTCGGCCCGGGTTGCCACCTTGCCCACCCGAGGCCCAGAGCTCTCTGCCCAGGAACAGATGGAGGGGATGCTGTGCCGCAAACAGGAGATGGAGGCCTTCGGCAAGAAGGCGGCCAACAGGTACCGGGTCTGGCCACGCAGTGCCAGTGGCCTTACGTGCCCCTTCTGAAGAGGCTTGCCTGGAACCTCTTCCTCAACAGAGGGGCAAGGGGCGCCCTGCAGGAGTGTCCTCTGGGGAAGGGGTAGGACTCAGGAGCAGTGGGGCCTCAGGTCAGGGCCAGGAGGGTGCAGAGATGACAGGCCTAAAGGTGGGAGTGGCACCAGGAGTCCTAGAACACCCTAGCTCTGCCCAGGGCTACGAGCCCCACAGAAATGGGTCAGTCAGCCTGTCCTGCCTCGTCACCTGCACCGCGTCCCTCCCAGGTCATGGCAGAACGTGTACTGCGTCCTGCGGCGCGGGAGCCTCGGCTTCTACAAAGACGCGAAGGCCGCCAGCACGGGAGTGCCATACCACGGAGAAGTGCCTGTCAGCCTGGCCAGGGCCCAGGGCAGCGTCGCCTTTGATTACCGAAAGCGCAAACATGTCTTCAAGCTGGGGTAGGACTGGAACTGTGCCCTCGGGATGGCAGGGGACATCAGGGCACTACAAGGTGAAGAAGGGTAGCCATGAGCCATGTCTGGGGGGGGATAGTATGACAGGGCCAGGCATTTGGGGACAGAGAGATGGCGGGGGCGGGGTTCTGGTTGTGTTCCACAGTAAGGGGAACCAGAACTCCAAGAAGCGGGCGCCTGGAGCCCGATGAGCCAGAGCAGGAGGCAAGGCCCCGGTGTGGCAGTGAGCTCAGCCGGTCAGGAAGGATCTGCTTTTGCACCGTCCCGGGAATCTGAGGAATGTGCGGGACGCGTCTGATCGGCCCTGACGGCCCAGCCGGCACGGCGCGTTCTCCTGCCTGGTCCCGGCGTGATACCCAAGCTCGCCCAGCCCGGGTCAGGCCAGTCTAGATTCTTAGCTCTGCCCTGAGGTTGTTCTTTCTCTCACAGCTTACAGGATGGAAAAGAATATTTATTCCAAGCCAAGGATGAGGTGAGCTGTCCCCTTCTGCTCCCATGTCATTGCATTGTCATTCTTAGAACCCTTCAGCCATACAGTCGCCTGTCTTCCCTCTCCTCTCTCTTCTCCTTGTCTTCAGTGTCTTGTTCCTTCTCTTTGTCTTCAGTGTCTCGTTCTTTGTAATCAGACAACCCACGAGGTGCCATGCGGATGTCCAGGAAGGCCACACAAAAACACGTTCCCTACCTTAAGGAGTCTCTTTCTCCAATGAGATGAAATAGTCAGATGGCTCTCCTGCCGCCTCCTCTTAGGCTTCCTCACTGTCCTCAGCATAGCATCCTTGAAGCTGACCAGTTGTCTCCCCATCCCTCCCGTAGGCGGAGATGAGCTCGTGGCTGCGGGTGGTGAATGCAGCCATCGCCGCTGCGTCCTCTGCCTCTGGAGAGCCTGAAGAGCCAGCGGTGCCCATTGCCACCCGGGGCATGACCCGGGCCATGACCATGCCCCCAGTATCGCCGGTCGGGGCTGAGGGGCCAGTGGTACTTCGCAGCAAAGACGGCAGAGAACGAGAGCGAGAAAAACGCTTCAGCTTCTTCAAGAAGAGCAAGTAGTTGGGGGCGAGACTCCCAAGTCAGCTCCCTCCCTCTGTTCAGGAAACTGCCAGGGACTGTCAACAGGGACCACCCTCTTGTCAGGACAACTGCCTGCTGCTAGGGTCTGTTGCCAAGGTCAGCCCATCACCAGGACCTGTCTCTGGGGACAAGTCAGTGTTCCCAAGGGCAGCTCTTCTCTTCTGCTATTTAATTCCAGACTGGTGGTGGGATCCAGGCAACCCCCAACTCCACTCCCCTGACTCCTGTCCTCTCCCCCAGCCTTATGCCTCTATCCCTACCAGTGCGACAGCACCGCACTCTCAACATAGGCCATGGGGGGACTGGCTGCCCCTGCCTCAGGGTCATTCTCCCACCGCTGATGGGGCACGCCAGGGACCAGCCAGGAACCCCTCAGAGCTGAAGCGGGACCTGGGGGCAAGACTGCCAAATGATGGAGTCAGAGGTGCACCCTTCCCATCCTTCCTCCCCCTCTGACTCGAGCGGCCAGGCCATTGCCAGCGACTCTCAATGGCTTCCAGGTGTGAGCTGTTCAGGGGCAACCACAGCCTGGAGTCTGGCCAAGGAGGTGATTAAACAGCTCAGCTTCTCTTATTGCCTCTGGGTGTCTTTGCTTTCCCGACCACAAGCCTCTCTGTCTATACCCACGCTCTTCCCTTTGGCACTGGTCCCCTGTGGGTCAGGTTTCCATTTGCCGCCAACCTCCAAGTCCTCGAAGAACCACATTATTTTGAGAGCCTCCCTTATTTCCCATGATAATGACCTCCAGTTGGCTGGGCTGATGAATGTCAAGCCTCTTTTTAGACCAAAGAAGTTCACCAGGGATCAGGACTATGTTAACAAGCAGCATTAATGTTAAAGCAGTGAGCGACTGCTTCCCTGGGGCTCAGCTTTCTAGTGATTCTCTCAACTGTTTTCAAAAATGAAAGACTGACGAGCATTGCCACAATCCAGTCCCAGCCACCGCTGAGCGCAATGGGGGCGTGGAGCACATAGGGCGTGATTATTGACCCCACCTTCTGCCTCCTCCCCAGTGGAGAGGATCAAGGATGTTAAGACGGGGATCAAATAAGTTACAGGTTCCCTGTCCCTGTCCACTGACCAATAGAATGATAACACCCTGGGAAGCCACAAGGTTACATCCTAAGTATGTAAATACACACAGAAGCACACACAGAATAACATTCAAAAGCTAATGAAGTATTAAAAAAGGATTCTCCCAGGTAGATGTGGGGGAAGGTGGGGGGAATTTTTAAATCATTTCTTCAATTAAAAAAAATGAATTTAAAAAAGAAAAGATTTTCCCTTGCCTCTCTGGCTTGGCAAGGGCAGTTTTGGGGCAATAATGCTTGCCTTGGTGGCTTCTTACAGGAAAAGCTTTGTTCTTTCACTGTTTCTCTCACACACACACACACACACACATTTCTTTTGGGGACGCAGAGAAGATCTTTCCAGAAAAGCAGCCCTCTCTTTAGTGTACCTCTGACTTGTCAGTCACAACAAAGACAAGGTCAAAATGAGTGCAGGCCTGGGGCCAGGACGACACAGCCCCAGAATGGTCTCCAACCTTGAGAGCCGGTAGACCAGATACCCACAGAATAATTATCCTCTTTAAAGCAGATTCAGAAGTCTCCACAATAAACATGCAGATAAACGTTATTACAATAATGTGTCGTGAGACTGAATGAAATAAATATGTCAGCACTACAACCTTCTCTTGTTCTGCAGTACAACCATAAAATCTCCGCTGTGTAAAGGAAGAGAAAGTCATACATTGTGGATTGTTCAGGGAATCTGGGTATTTATCCTCCAGGATGGTAGGCCTGGAAGTTGGGGAGAAAGCAATAATTGGATTTTTGAAGGACATGTATATGGGGATGAGAATTAATGAAGAAACTGCCACGGTAACATGTAAAATGAACAGGTAAATAGAGCAGCCAAGCAGTGGTCCTGCAGAACTCAGTCATCGCGAATGGAAAAGTAACGAAAATGCAGTTTGCGCATCATCTACATACAATGGCATCTGAAGCTACCTGAGAGCTTGAATCCTTAAGGATGGGACATAGAAGATGATAAGCATAGGTCAGGAAGTAAGTCTTGGGAGAACCTTTGGATACCAATGGAGGAAAATTCCAGGAAAGATGACAGAATGGAATGGAGAAGTGAGGGATGCGAGACAAGTTAGAGCACAAAAGTACAGGAATACGGGCACTGCAAATCAATGGGGAAATGTGGACAGATAAAAATAATTGATTATTTAGAGAGAAATAGGTTGTTATTCTTACCTGACACCACCTCCAAGGGTGAACCCTAAATCTGTGCTACCCAGCACCGTAGCCACGAGCCACATGTGGCGACTGAACACTTCAAATGTGGCTTGTCTAAATTCAGATGCTCTGTAAGTGTAGAATGCTCACTGAGTTTTCGAAGACTGAAGAGGAAAAAAAGAATTTTAAATATTAATAATTTTTATACTGATTATATGTTGAAATAATATATTAGCTATATTGGGTTTCAAAAGTATTAAAGTTAATCTCAACTGTTTCATTTTACTTTTTTTTTTTGGTTAGACATCTATATAGTTCATAAAGTGACCCCCCTAATTGCTCCCTCCCCGACCCTCCACTTAGCCATCATACTAATGTTAACTGCATTCCCTCTTTCATGCTCCCCATCCTAATTTGTACTTCTTTAATCCTTCATTTATTTTTTAAATTTGTTTACTAGAAATTTTTTAATTACATATGTGGCTCACCTTATATTTTTATTTGGGTAGCACTGCTCTAAATAGACTGCAAACCTAAACATAAAAGGTAAAAACATGAATGTTAATAAAACAAAATGCAGGAGATTATATGTGTAACTCAGGGGGGTTAGAAAAGGAAATCTTCTACAAAAGTTCAAAAGCACAAACTTTAAAAATTAATTCGATTACGTAAAAAATTAAGGATTTCTGTTCAATGAAGAATACCATGGACAAAAGTAATTTGGTGAAAGGAGAGAAGATACTTGAAACCAATAAGAAATTAATATCTAGAATAGATGAGAAAATCTTATAAACTGACAACAAAAAGATTGCAACTTAACAAGAAAAATGGGCAAAAGATATGAATAGGAAATTCACAGAAGAGTAAACCCAAAAAACTTAAGAAGAGATGCTTAAAATCATTAGTAGTCAGGGAAATGTAAATTAAAGCAACAATGAAATATCACTTTATATGAGACTGGCAAAAATTAGAAAATTGTACTGTATACTTGAAACTAATAAAATTAAATTTAAAAAACTATGTTCTCTAATAAATGCTCCACTTGCATTTCAAGGTAGTTTTGTAACTGGTTGAAAACCCAAAAATAAAACATAAATTTCTGAAATGAAAAAAAATTAGGAAATTGGATAATGTCAAACATTGGCAGAGACGATGAGCTACAGGGTCTGTCACGAGCTACAGGTGGAAGGGTAGACTGGTACAGTTTTTCCAAAGAACAACCTGGCTACTACTTAATCAAGTTAGTAGTTCCATGTATACCCTACATACCAGTTACCTAGCAATTCCACCTAGGGTTTACATCCTCCCATATTCTCCCAGGGATCCATTCGGGCACTCATAATTAACGTAAGGGTGTTAAGCGAACCTTTTTATAATGGTGGAGAGTTGGAGGCAACATGATGACCAACATCCAGAGATGAATAGGTAAAATACAGTGGTTGTAAACTGTGGAGTATTACTCAGGATTTAGAAAGCACACAGCAACATAGCACTTAGTGGAAAAATTTAGAAACAATGAGCTCTACATTGCAATTTACTTAAACATAAATGAATTTACCCAAATGTACAATCAGTGGACCTTTTTTAGATCTTTATTAGAAGAAACCAAGTGAAAAAAGATATTTGCAACAATCTAGGGAACACTTGAATATAAATATTAGGCAATATTAGCATACCATAGTGCTGATGTTTTAATTAGAGGCAGATAGCTCTTACGGGCGAAATGACATGTCTAGAATTTGCTTTTAAAAATGCCAATGTGAGATATAAACCTAAAAAGCAACAAATAAACAGGACAAACTAACAGAGACACATGGACATCGACAATGGACTGTGGTTACCAGAGGGAAGGGGGAGGGATAAAATAAAAATTAAAATGCCAGCCCCTCCCTCAAAAAAAAGTAGAGGGGCTAGATGAAATATCGGCAAAATGTTGATAATTGTCAAAGCTGTGTAAAAAGTCCGTAGGAGTTCATTATAATATTCTCTGTGTGCCTTTTTGAAAATTTCCACAATAAAACATTTTTTAAATAGAAAAAAAAGGGCACTAAAAAGACATGTCTTGCAAGAACACAAACAAAATAATATACATTAAACTCATTAGAATGGTTGTCTATTACGAAAGGGGAGAGGAAGAAAAGAGCATAAATAAAAGTAGGGAATTAGGTGGAGGGAGGAAGTGGAATGGTGCCCAGATTTCTGTGAAGAAACAGTATAAAAACAGAGGGAAAAAAGGATGGCAATGAAATGAAAAATTTAGAAGGTAAAAACTGTTAAAAAGACATTCGTTTTGTAACCTCAGAAAATTCTGGGAATTGAAAAGGATGACAGAACCCCAAACACAGTTTATCAAGATGGGTGATAGCAGGTTCAGACTCTCCATTTGTGAAGTCAGTATAGTGAAGATGCGTGAAAACTATTTCAGAAATGAGTAAGGAGGTCCCGATACACGTTTTTAAAAGTCTGAATGTAGAGAGAAACTGGAAATGACAAAGAGGAGAACGGAAGGGAAGAGGTAGACAGAATTAGGTAGGAGAGAAGGATGAGTCTTAAAATCGCGAGGACGGTATCTCTTCTGAAATGGCTGGGAAGCAAATAGAACCCAGTGAAAGAACGATCAAAGTAGCTGGGGAGAAGAGGCAGCCTCAGGACTTTGTGCCTGATGGTATCAAAGAAGCTTCTAGGGAGCCTCCACAATGAGAAGTGGTGACTGACAAACCACCCTGGCATGCACTATTGGGAGATAAACTCAGTCCTTTAATCTTTATAAGGGCTATTCTTTGTTTAAGGGCGACAGAGAGTAATCCACCTAATAGCTTCCCTTTTGCCACCAGGAGGTGCCCTTGCACCACAGCTGAATTTTGAATGCTAGAAAGTGCCTGGAGACTCAGTTGCCTAGTCCTCCAGCAGCTTGGTGTGGACGTGGAGACCGTCTCCCACACCCAAATCAAGAGACCTCTCGGAGCCTTTGCACCAAGTATTCCTTTGGTGTGCTCACCATGGACCAGGAATTGTGAATGATACACAATGAAATCTCTCATTCTCTCTAAAGAGAAAACGAGCTCATGTATATACACGAGCAAAGAAAACACGACTAAGGATAGCCAGGTAGAATGCCTCTTAGAGCTGTCCCTGCCATCTTTGGTTTTTGGTTTCTTCACCAATGAATAACATGTTTGCAATATAAAATTTGGTGTAAAGCTCTACAAAAAATGACTAGGTTTGCTTAAAACGTGGCGCGTCTGTAATTGTAAAATGTTGTCCCAAGCTGACACAGGTTGGCCGGAAGGCTAAGAAAGCCCCCTTTTAGGAAACTCACTGAGATTACCCTTTGTCATCAGCTGTCGACCCCTCCCACCTCCGCTCCAGCACACCCTAGAGCACTATCCATTGTGATGGTTAGTGAAACCCCGGCCTTCTGATTTCACTAAGGTAGTGGTTGCGTCCGCAGCCCTTTTGACGCGGGAGCGCCAACCCTGCTTCCAGGGTAGTGATTGGCTAGCCGGAGCTGCGGGCGGGCTGACCTCCGCTCCGCAGCGCCGTCACCAGCTGGCCCCGCCCCCGGGCGGGGCGGCTGGGAGCCGAGCCTGGGGCAGTCATTTGCATGCGGCCGTAGGATTGGTCGCCTGGCTCCCGCGAGGGGGAGGGGAGAGGCAGCGCGCACTCGTGCGTGCGTGAGCTGGCGCGCGATAAAGGGCCCGGTCGCGCCGAGGCTCGAGCGGCCGTCGCCATTTTGTAAGGTTCTCTCTGACGCGGGAGCCGCCGCCACCGCCGCCGCCACCCGGAGGTGCGAGGGGATCTTGTGGGTGTGTGGGGAGCCCGAGGGCGGGCCAGGCTGGGCCAGGCCGGGCCTCGGCGGATAGGGATGGTCCCGGGTTTGGGTTTCTCTGGCTACGGGAGGTCCGCGGGAGACAACGGGAGGAGGCGGGGCCGGGTCTCCGGAGGGGGCGGGGCAGGGGTCGGGTCGAGTCTTTGTTGGGGCGAAGGATCTGGAGGTTGGGCCGCTGAAGGGTTCCGGATGGGGGCCAAGGGGGCTTTTTTATTTTCAGAGTATCTTGAAAGGTGATACCGCACGGAGGAGCGGTACACAGATTTCCCTCCAAAACCTTGTGACAAGAGATGCTCAGATATATGTGCCTTCTCCCCCCTGTCTGGGCTCTTCTCTTTCCTGCCCCCCATATAGTATTTTAAGACGTGAAAACAGCTAACCCTGTGACTTAAATGAGTCTCATTTCATGGAGGTGATGAACAATGCCGTGTATGTTGACCCCTGACCTCTTGTTTGCATGTCACACACAACTCACACTACTCCTTAAGACCAAACCTTTCTCCTTCTATTGAGAAAAAAATAATGGACGCGTATGTGAGGGTCTTGAACGTGTCAAGAACTTCTTTGGAGGATCAAACCAAATGCAGTGCATGGCTCCACCCCTAACTTTTAGAAATCTTGCTTCTCTCAGGCTTTTGTCAGGATGGTGAAGCTGTTCATCGGAAACCTGCCCCGGGAGGCCACAGAGCAGGAGATCCGCTCACTCTTTGAGCAGTATGGGAAAGTGCTAGAATGTGACATCATTAAGAACTACGGTTTTGTGCACATAGAGGACAAAACGGCGGCCGAGGATGCCATTCGCAACCTGCACCACTACAAGCTGCACGGGGTGAACATCAACGTGGAAGCCAGCAAGAATAAGAGCAAAGCATCAACCAAGTTACATGTGGGCAACATCAGTCCTACTTGTACCAACCAAGAGCTTCGGGCTAAGTTTGAAGAGTATGGTCCAGTTATCGAATGTGACATCGTGAAAGATTATGCCTTCGTACACATGGAGCGGGCAGAGGATGCGGTGGAGGCCATCAGGGGCCTTGACAACACAGAGTTTCAAGGTGAACTGCTCTGGGGTCTGGGTGGCAGAAATGAGTGAGGTTTAGCTCAAAGCAGAGGCAAGGACATGGGACCATGGTGCTGGCAGGGTGGTGTCTTCCATTCTATTTGAGCTGGAAATAATAGAAAGATTGTATATTTATCCTTCTCAAGCACAGTTTACTCATGGAGAAGCAAATATTCCCCTTTTCAGATTTGCCAAGATTGTCATCTTCATAGTATTATAAACTGTGGGTTACTTTATCCTTTAGGCTTCATTCATTTGAGTGCTATTGGAAGTTTAATCTGCCTGGGCACATGGGTACCTCATGAGAGAAGGGAGCATAAAGGTCTGTGGCTTTCCTTTTTTCTTGACCAGAAAGCCTTACATCTGAGAATTTAAATGTGTAGGGTTGATTTCCTTTACTGCCTTGGATGATGAGTTATGGTGGGAAAGAGGAACAAGGACACTTGGAGGAATCCCTATATTATAAATCTGGGTGGTGAATGGATTTGGGGGAATATGTTAGTGCTCAAATTTGTTCAGCCTATCAACTAGCAGAGCCAAAAACCATGCCGTGGACTACAGATCCTCCTTGACTTAGGATGGGGTTATGTCTGTTAACTCATCATAAGTTGAAACTATCGCAGGTTGAAAATGCATTTAATAGTGCACTATAGAGTATCAGTTGTTTACCCTTGAGCGCATGGCTGACTGGGCTCTGTGGCTCGTTACCACTGCTCAGCATCACCGAAGAGTATCGTCCCACACACCAACTGCTAGCCCGGGAAAAGATCGAAATTCGAAGCACAGTTTCTACTGAGTGTGTATTGCTTTCACACCATCAAAGTCAAACCATCGTAAGTCGGGGATCCTGTCTATAGTCTGCTCCACTTATTATTTAATCCTAAGGGAAAAAAGGAAGTTCTGAAAATAAAGTTAAATGAGAATGATGGTCTTGATTCTGAGGAGATTCCAGTAAGAAATTCTAGTAGATAACATGTTATGTACACCAGTAATGAAGGTATATATGTTATTAATAACACAGGAGATTGTCTGAAGACTCTCAAACTGTATGGTAGCCACTAGTCAGTTTCTCAGTTGTACTGCACACATTGCAAGTCCTCAGAAGACACATGAGGCAAGTGGCTACTGGATTAATGAAGATATGGAACATTTCTATTGTAGAAAGTTCTGTTGGACAGTGATGTCCTACAAGTTTTTTGTTGACAGTATTATCTTGGATCACACGTTTACAGCCACTTTTCAGGTTTATAAATTAACACCATTTTTTGTCTGTCATTGAAAACAGTTAAGTACTTCAGGGTCCTTTGCTAAACCTAGAAAACAAAAGAAATGGGAGAAGTGGAAAAGTTGACCAGATAAGGGTAAGAAAGTTTACAAATAGTGGAGATTGCAGGTGGTGCATCAGTTATCTCTGACCTTAGCCAATGGTGCCCTGGCTTTTAGCTACTCTCCTAAGTGTAGGGCAAATGTTATAGAGAATTGTACCATTAATTAGTTGTATGACTTTGGACAGTGTTTTAAACTCTCTGTGCTTCATTTTCCCCACTTATAAAATAGAGTTAATGATCCTTGCAGTATCTTCCTCACAGGATGGTAGTGAGGCTAGAATGAGGTGCAGTAGATGTGTTTTGACAGTAAAAACATATAGTGAATGGTGAGTGAGTGTTGTTCGCAACAGTGTTTCTCTTATAGTTAGAAATGCACTTCAAATATGATAGTTAGCTTTTCTTATTTATATTTATCTTTATTTTAGAAAGTGTTGCACTTGAGACAGCTGTAAAATTATTTTTAAAAATTTTATATTTTCAAAATTTTTTTTTTTTATATTTTCATTTGATAGGGGAGAGAATGGACAGTGATAGGGAGAAATGGAGGTTCTCTTGACATAACAGGCAAAACGTAAAAAGAATACAAAGTAAGGTACAAACTGCAGAGATACTCTGGTAGTGTAATACTGCGCGTCCTTACCTTTTTAATATATAATTTAAAAAAGGATAGGGGCAAAAATATATATGTGGAAGTCAGTTAATTGGGGGAGCTGGCATAGGAGGAGTATATATTTTAATAAAGCAGGTTTAATTATTTTACGAAGTGGATATCTGAGTAACGCAGTGATCCATAAGATTTTTTAAAACATCATCATTGGAAAAGAAAAATCCTTTATTTGGTTTTCATATTCTTAGCGTGGCCCCTCTGGAGAAAGCACTCTACTCCAAGTTACACATATGGACATTTTTATAATAAGCTGTTCTTTTTTTCTCCAGATGATAAGAGAAAGATTGGCATTGGGATAAGTCACAGTTTTACAGAAAATACGTTCTAGATACCAGTTTGTCACATTTTTCGATAAAGCTTTATCAGCTGTAGAAAGAAGGTGGCCCCTCATAGAGCCACTTTGGGCATCTTTTGAATCTTTACTTGTTAACAGCTGTCATTTAGGCATCTGTGTTGTATGATTTCTGAAAGGAAGCAGCAGAATCTGTGTTTACCTGAGTCTTTCAGGATCTGTTTCCACACAAGCAACTGCACCTGTATTGAGGTAGCAAACAGTTTGCATTGAAAGATTTTAAGCTGGTCCCAAGTAACAATTCAGGCAGCTGAATTGGGAATGATAGGTAAGAATTCAGGTGTCTCAGTTTTAACCCCAATATGTAAATAAGCATTAAAGTGGAATACTATGTGTATCAGCTACAGCCCCAGACTTCTCTGGATCCTGGCAATTAGGACCCTAAGTTGTCCGCCTCAGCGTTTGAATACTCTCTGTTCCAGCTTTCAAAAGAAAACACTTTTATTGAACTGGTTTTCTGGGAAATAAGCGCATTTCATTAACTTTTGGAGGTCTCAGAAAATTGTTAAAACTTTTGGCCTAAGTGTAGAAAAGTGGTAGAATTTAATTTTCTTTCAGAAAGTTCCTTTGCCCTGGTTTCTGAAGGTAATAGAGAAGCACAGTATTTTTTAATTATAAGAATGTTAGGGCAGCGGTCCCCAACCTTTTTGGCACCAGGGACTGGTGCTCCTATGAGAATCCGATGCCAGATGATCTGAGGCGGAACTGAGGTGGTGATGCTCGCGCAGAGGAGCAATTGCAAATATAGGTGAAGCTTCACTCACTCTCCTGCCACTCACCTCCAGCTGTGTGGCCCAGTTTCTAACAGGCCACGGACTAGTACTGGTCCACGTAGCCTGGGGATTAGAGACTCCTGCGTTAAGGATTTAAATTAAAAGCCTAGTACAGCCTTTGGAAAGATCGTGCAGAAAAAAACTATCAATCTCTTTTATTATAGGTTTTTTAATTTTAGGTTAAAAAAAAATTGACCTAAATCCTTTTCACAGCTATACAGAAATAGAGTTTGCCATATATGTTTATAAACTTAGGGATGAAGACTAAATACAGCGACAGAAACATCAAGTAAAAATCACTAGGTTTTGTTTCTAAAAAAAAAAAAGGACCAGAGTGTGTAAAAGTAAAGAGCAAGTTCAATTGAAACTTTTTGCTAAAAATGTACTTTTAGGTCTCTGGATTGGCCACTTTTTAGATTGGCATGGTTACTCCAGCTTCAGAATTACAGTATAGTTTGTGTCTGTCACACAGTAATGTTACCATGTGTGTTGTAATTCTCCAGTCTAAATTATAGAGGACTTACGTTTGCAATATAAACTGGGGCAAAAATCTTGTGTTTTCTGTTCTATGCATAGTTAGCATGTGGCTCTTAATAACTTCTAAGAATTAAAATGGGTGTATTTAAATCTTTGAAAACAGTAGGGTGGCTAAATGCTGCTTTCAGATAGTCATTGCCATTTGGTACCTGTTGACCATATCAGTGGTGATGGATGCTACCTCTCTGCTAGCAACTGGAAGTAAAAACCTAAGCACCTTTGTTTCTGCTAAAGAAAGAGTTTTAAGTTGGAGGCAGCAACTACTAGCAACTGGGGTGGCAAGAATCGTAAGACATTGGGCAGAAATGAGTTTGACTGAAGTGATACTACTGCACTAACCCGCTCCCCTCTCAGGGTCAGTGCATGGCGCTGTGCTGGCTGCCGTCCTGAATCGGGCTGTTTCCAACAGGATGGTGGAGCACGAGGCCTCCTATCGCATAACTGCATCCAGAACAAGGTCTGTTAAAGAGAAAGCAACTTGCTGATCGCGGAGGGGGGATTTGTTCTGAGCAGCCCTTAAGAGTGATGCGAAGCCCATTTTCTACGTCTATACCGGCTGCCTTTCGGCTACAGTTTGAAAAGCATTGACTTGATCTCCAAAGTCTTACACAGTTTGGGACTAAATACTGCCAAGAATAATGCATTCCTCAAACTGTTTTTAAAGACCTTGGATGCTTTCATCAGTAAGGGTCCCTGGGCTTGGCAGTATACAGGCCCAGGGCGAAGATGTTTCTTCTTTCAGCTGTACCTACTGCTGGTCATTGCCTGCAAGTATGGATGTGGCTTGTTTGTATGGGAGCCCAGAAGACTTTAGGCAAATGCTGCATTTTTCTAACAAGTAGATAAACCCCAAGAATTGTAAGGCTACATGCAGGACGAAGTGATCATTTCATTACATGGGCGCACACCGTCCCTGAGAAACCAGTGCTGTTTCAAGAGCTAATTCTTACTATTGCGAGCCCTTGGTCAAGTAGTTAGTTTTTCTTTTGCACAGTAGGCATGGTTTCGCCCTTGTTGAAATAAGTGGGGGTAGGGTTGAAATGTGGACAGTCTTCTAAGTCCTAGACGTACCGAAGATAAAGCAGATGATGAGCCAGGTATGAAACATAGCCTTCTGTGACACCTGCAAAAACGGCTGGAGGAAACAAGATGGATAGAAGTTCACTGTGGTTTTTAAGTTGCACTAAATGCTCAGGCCTAACATGGCCCTGAGTAAATCAAGGAGAGGTTGGTAAGGTACTTTCCGAATCCGGTGTAACTGAGGTTTTGTTGGATATTTGATTCGAAAGAATTGGCAGGTTCTGAATCATTAAAATTTTCACAGTCTAAGCAGTAAAAAGTGGAAACTTTCCATTTCTGTGTTTGGGCGGGGAAAGTTGTAGAAACAGAAGTAGGAGGAATTGGTTGTAAGTAGAAAGGGTTGACTCGTCTCTAAAGACTCAAATTTTCTAGCTCTTATCTGTATTAAAACAACTTATTTTGGAGGGGATTGCTGAAATTGGGTCTCAGGAGTGTGTGTATGTATGTGTGTCTTATGCCAACTGCTTCCATTTGGGGGAGGATAAAGAACATCACTGAATTATAATAAATCTCATATCTATTTTCTCAAGGCAAAAGAATGCATGTGCAGTTGTCCACAAGCCGCCTTCGGACTGCCCCTGGGATGGGAGACCAGAGTGGCTGCTATCGGTGTGGGAAAGAGGGGCACTGGTCCAAAGAGTGCCCAGTAGATCGTACGGGTCGCGTGGCAGACTTTACCGAGCAGTATAACGAACAGTACGGAGCGGTGCGCACGCCTTACACCATGGGCTACGGGGAATCCATGTATTACAATGATGCATATGGAGCACTCGACTACTATAAGCGTTACCGGGTCCGCTCTTATGAGGCAGTGGCAGCAGCAGCAGCAGCTTCTGCGTACAACTACGCAGAGCAGTCCATGTCCCATCTGCCTCAAGTCCAGAACACAGCTGTGAGCGGTCACCTCAACTCCAGTTCCGTTGATCCCTACGACAGACACCTGTTGCCGAACTCAGGTTCTGCTGCCACCTCAGCTGCTATGGCTGCTGCCGCTGCCACCACTTCCTCCTATTATGGAAGGGACAGGAGCCCCCTTCGTCGTGCTGCAGCTGTGCTCCCCCCAGTTGGAGAGGGCTACGGTTATGGGCCAGAGAGTGAGCTGTCTCAGGCTTCAGCAGCTGCACGGAATTCTCTGTATGACATGGCCCGGTATGAGCGGGAGCAGTATGTGGACCGAGCACGGTACTCAGCCTTTTAAAAACTGGAGGTGAGAGTGGGGTGGGTGTGGTTAAGAGATTCCATTTAGTTCCCTTGAAAGAGACCCATGCTGCATAGAGGAAGCTAAAGCCACCTGTTTGCTGTCAGGACAGTAGTATCCAAAAGGTATAAATTACGTTAGTCCTAAATATTTCTTCAGCTTTTAAGCTTGATGTTCATTTGGCCTGAGATTTTAGCATGTGACTCTAGTCACTGTTTCTCTGGGAGAACAAACTCAGAATATCGTTCTTTAATCAAGTATAAACAGATCTGGGTTACAGAAACATAGTCAAGAGAACTAACATTTGTTGAGTGTTCTCTCTGTGTGTGTGTATCATTTAATCCACACTGTAAGCTTTTAAAATATTTTTTACAGAGAAGGGAACTAAGTGTCTAGTAATTGAGAGGTAGAGCCAGAATTCAAACTCAGGCCTGGCCGACTCCTAAACCTAGTCTCTTTCCACTAAAGTCACTGTGGTGTGAGCTGAAGAGTACAGGTTCTGGAGTTCATGATGAATGTCACGGTGAGAATTTTAACTATAACTTCAGTTAACTTTCAGTTGACTAATAAAGCTACAACTTAGCTCATTTGCCTTTATCAGAGGAAACTTTTCTAATATATAGCTATAAGCCAAATAAAGTCCTATAAATGTTAGGTGTTTATTTATGAGACATTTGAAAGCAGAATGTTGTGATGCCACTGTCCCATGGAGCCCTTTCCTTCTTAGTAATCCAGTGCATCTCGTTCTACATGGGCTCTCAGGCCATATCTGTATAGCATATGATGCTGTCATTTAGAGCCTGACACTTCCTGTTTTTTTCCAGCAATTTTGTTTTGTTTGAGAGGAACATTTAGGGGACTAGATAAAACCATTATTTTTTTTGGATGTGTATAAAAAATGGTGGTGACCCTGGAAATTTAATTTTTCATACTTCGGAAAAATAGATACCAGTGACGTCAGAATGGCAAGAATAATCAGGAGTATCTAGAGGTTGAGAAATCTTTTCATCTGAGTGAAAATGGCTTCATGACAACTTTCTGTTCTCATGGTTTTCCTTTGAGATTGATTGGAATGGGAGGCCTAGTAGCAAAGTCCCACTGAGTATCTGGCGTTCCTGGCTTATCTCTGCAGCGTATGTGTAGAAGACGCAGAGCTAGGGAGTCACCCTTTTTCATAGTGAGATGCAGATACACATGAACTTGTGACAAGGTATATCCTGTATGAGTATGACAAGACTGGGAACTCTGGAGACCATTGTATAGCGGTGTGTGTTCATTTACATGAAGTGGATAATCTTAAAACTTGTGTAGTTTGCCATTAATTTTTACTTTTAATGCAGCTGAATCTGCCATGAAGTGGGATATACCTCTAAAGTAAGGTGGTATCATCTGTCAGATAACTTGTTTCTCTCGAATGTTTCAAAGCAAAGTTAAATATTAATTAGTATATGTGGTCTTTAAAAGGTTTTTAAAGTGAATTTTGACTGCAAGCAGTGGTTGTTCAACTAACCTCTTTTTAGTGATGACTTTTAAAGAAACTTACCTTCCAGGTGTGAACCTCAAATGGACTGAATAACCCTGAGTTGGTTGCAGTCCCAGGAGCCTGATGTTAATGAGGCTGCCAGGATGAAATACTCCAGAACTGTTGGGGATCCAAATTCGGGTTTCACCCTAGCAGAACTGATTCAAGAACGTCACAACTTTTGAAGTCGATTGACACAGATCAAGACCAAGATTTGGCCCTTTGTCTGTATTAAGTAGAGGACCTTGGTGTGAGTTAACTTTTTTTTTCCCCCAGCCATTGGTGTCTGGAGTTTCCATCATCAATGGAAGAATTAGAGAATTTTAGGATTTCTACTTTTGATTTGGTAAGGGAGATGTGGTCAATTAGGGGAACCACTAGAATTATCGCTCTATATCTATGACTGTATGGCATGTAGGTATGTTGGAGGGTAAATGAATCACTCTTTGATACCCTTTGTGATTGTCGTTTTTGAAAACTTGTTTACTTTGAAAGACTAAAACAAATTTAGAATAGTGCAGTTGGCCATATTTGAGATCTTGGCATCTTCTGCTTTTGCTGGACCCAAACATTAAATTATAGTTCTTGATAATATCTGTATGCCCTTTGTTACAGTGACAGTAGCCTTGTAGAGGTTGTCTTGCCTAAAAGTGGATAAGAAAATCAGATGTATTTATCACCAACACAGCAGTCTTGCAGAGAGATTGCTTCTTGTTCTATATATAGCTCTATGTAGATTCCTATATGTAGTCAAAGTAGACTCCTGGGTGATTACATGGGATATGTTTGCTCCAGTCTGACTAGGTTTTTTGTTCTTTGTTCTTTTCCCCCTGGAACACAGGACAGGACCAGGGCCCTTGTACTCGGAGCCAAGCTGCTCTCCAGGCACTGTGTAAGCCTCTTGTGTTGTGCTCTCTTTCAGGTAGGATAATTGCGGACTGAACCCTCGGGCTGCGGTCATATATGAGAACTTGCTCCGCGCGGTCCCCTTTGCCGGGATGTTTCCATTGCTTCATGTTTCAGTAAACAAAGGAGTTTGTGACCAACTATGTTTTCTTTCTTAATTTAATTCTAAGTTGACTTTTCTTTCCTCCTGATACGAGTCTTTGTAGCCTTTCACTCTGTTCCTTATATTCTCAGCCTCTGAGCAGCCCTAGGTAAGGAATATGCTGGCATCCCTTCTCCTGTACAGTGGAACCCCTCTTATCTTGCTTTCCTTAGGCGTTGAACCCTTCTCCCTGTCTACCTGCAATATCTCCTTTCCCTTTAAAATGACCATGTAGTGGCAAGCAACCTTTTACTCATCTCTGTTAGCTCTGGACTCTAACACTGAAGCTAATCTTCTGAATTTGCTAGGACCATTGGGGGGTTTTCCTGGGAGGGGGGTTTGTTTTGTTTGTTTTGTTTTGTTTGGTGTCTGACCTGTGATCGTGGTACAGCATTAGCTGAAATTTAGCCTTGTTTTATTCCACTCCTCCCACTTTTTTTTTTAATATTTTGACAAATAAACGTTTCTAACACTTAAGTATCCTCTGTGTTCGTGTGACTTATTTACAACCAGTATCTTCTGGTTTCTCAGTTGAGCTCACACCACAAAATTCAAATGCATTCATGTCTGAAATTTAGATGTAGAAGGAAAGATTTAGTGGAGTAAGTAATGTGGCCTCAACAAAGGGCAGAGAGAAGTTAGCCAGCATTTTGAGACATTGATAAATATGCCCCTTCTTTCTAAATAACCAGAGCTGCTTTCCATTTTAAAGGCAAGCAAACCCAGGTTAGTAGCAACAGAAGTAAGCCCTACATAGAACTCTGCATCAGGAAAAAAGTGGGGTCAAAGTATCACCAAAGACCCATCAGGCTGACTCAGTTTGACTTCATAGTATGTATTTGTTTAAATTCACTTACAAACTGTTTTAAGAATTTTCTCTTCCCATGGTATTACTATCTTGCTAGGATTAGACATTGGCTAAAATGAATGACAGTTGTTAGATCAAAATAGGGGACCACATGTCAGTATTTTAAGAGAAGGATATTAGTCATTGGCAGGGACAACATTCTGCAATGAAATGAGTTCTCTAAACTTTTTAAAAAGATTTATGGATGTTTTATTATTGAATTCATAAAGGGGAGTCTAATGATGGACTCAACCCTACTAAGCTTTACTGTGTCCTGTATGGAAATGTTGACATAAATTCTGACTACCTGCAATTATAGTTTTTTCCCCCACATATTTTATACTTAAAATAATCCTGACATGGGTGAAGCAAAATTTTCCCTGATATTTTTGGGTAAGGTACAACTATCTAGAGAGATTAACCTGTCAGCGCAGACACTCCCACAAGTTGTGAAATACACGAGGCCCAGTTTGGCTCTGACATTCCCTGAGTCGGCAGGACTGTCCATCTTTTACAAAAAGGAAAATGAAGCAAAGACACTGAGGTTTCCTTGTGATTGACACGGAACACATCAGGCAGAACGTAAATAATGTACAGGTTTTGCTGGCTTCACCAAAATCTCCAGTCCTCTGCCAACAACGTATAATATCATGATTTCTGTCAGACAAGCAAAAAAATTATATTCCCTAAAATAGTTCTATATTGGCACTGTCCAATAAAACTTTGGGCAGTGTTGAAAGTGTTCTGTATCTACTGTATCTTCAGCCACTAGCTACATGTGGCTATTAGGTAATTCAAAAGTGAAGCTGAGAAACTGAGTTTTTTATTTCAGTTAGCCACACAAGGCTACTAAGGACTTGAAATGTGGCTAATAACTACTGTATTAGCACAGTTTATATGGTTACGTTTCATAAATAAGGAGGAAAAAAGCCTCACAGAATCATGTATCTTTCCCTTAGGAAATCCTTTCATTCTCCCCAAAGTAGATAACACTGGGAAAGGGGTTAGTTTTCAGTCTTTGGAAGACTATTGAGTTAGGAACAAATGTTTATTTCTAAACCTGTTTTTACATGAAAAATTGCATGTTGTGGGTACAAAATCCCTTTTATGCACTAAGACTATATTTCTCATTATAGACCATTTTAGAGTCCCATAAGGCCTCTAGCTAAAAGCTCCCGAATTCATCTAGCAGTATTTGAATTCCTGTATGAGCCAGGATTTGGGTGATAAGACATGTAGTTCCTAATAGAGAGGCAAACCTTAATTACACGTGATATGTACTATGGAGGGATAAGTACAGGACACTGAAGACCCAATCGTGATTCTTTGTGGGGCTGGGGCAAGATGGGGCAGTTGTTATTCCTAGTCACATGAAGACCCCTGGTCAGGATGAAGTGGCACCCATCAGGAACCAGAAAAGGAGCTCTGTGGCAAAAGAAAATCAGTAGAAACAGAAGGGGTAAGTTACAGGCCCAGTTCATGAGAGCCTTGTAGGTTGTGTAAGGAATTTCACCTTGACCCTAAGACTAACTAGAAGCTATGAAAGGGTTTAAGTTTGAAGGTAACAGGTTCAGACTCATTTCTCTTAAAAGATCATTGACTGGAGAGGAACAAAAAGGGTGGAATTTAACTTATAACAGGTCTCTCCCCTGACCATGAAACCAATTGAGTTATGTTTTGTTTAAAGGAAGAAAAAAATCAGGAAGAGGACCACACACAATGACATGTGATTCAAGGGGCAGGGTTTATATTCCTGAGGTTGGTTGATCAAGCAGTAAATAATGAGATGGGCTGTCTCTTCTACCTTAACATTTGCTGTGGGTTCGGCCCCGCCTAAACGCTTCGCATGAGGCACCACTGAGTGCTGGGGGCAGGGAAGATGAGAGAAGGTCTCTGGGATATCTGGAGAGGAATATAACAGTGAAAATGGAATTGCTACAAGAAATGTGAAAACACTGTGAGAATTCAGAGGGTAATTATGCAATCCTCCCAAAACTATTCTTTATGCTTTGAAGTTGAAATTCTTTTAATATTTCTCTTCTTTGAGACAGAAATCTACTTATCAGTAGTCCATCCAGCGTGAAATGGTTCTGAGAGATGACAAAGGCCAAGGGGATGTCCCTGGCTGTTTGAGAAAAAGAATAATGAATATTCCAGGCCTTCCTTCTCCGTGGATTTCTTTGTGACAGTGATTTGAGGTGGGTTCTGGGCACCCACCCAAACAAGTCCCAGCCACAGCTGAAGCAGTCCATGAGGTGCTTCAAGTGGGAGGCAAAATAAACCCCAGCTGGATTTAAAAACGGCTGCTGCCTGGGCGAAAAACGTCCAGGTGTCCCTAGGCAGTGTCTGAGAACTCCCTGGGTTCCACTGCCACACGCTCCCGAAGGTGGTGGGGGAGAGACCTACGGAGCCACAGCTCTGACCTGGTCCAAGCCTTGCTCTGCCTTTTAGGCCTATGGCAGCCTCAAATCTTCCCCTTCCTCTGATTTCCAGCCACAGTGAAGTTAGACAATGTGGCACAGAAAGACATGAGGCCCTCAGGGCACTCAACACACTGACCACAGCTTGTTCAGGCAGAAAAGGGAAGCAGCTTGCCCAAAATTGGCCTCATGGCTTGTCAGGATTTGATTCCCATATCTAGTCCTCAGAAATAAGCAGTCTCCTGCCCTAGGAAATTTGGGAGGAGGAAGGGAGAAATAAAAAGACATTCTTAGGAATTGCTGTCAGCTGGTCAGAAGACTTCATCTCAGGGCTTTAAGATCAGGAGGGCAATCTATGCTCTACTGCCCCTGAGAACTGAAGTGCAAGAAATGACAGACCTGTCCCAGGAACCTCCAGAAAAGAGAGAGGTCTGCTGAGATGATCTCACTCAGCAGTCAGTGTCTTAGGTTCAGAGGCCCTTTTGGGGATTCAGGCCAAATCCGAACCACAGGGCATTGCACCCACCCAGGCATGGGGCTTGCATTGCCACAGGCCTTGGCACACTCACTAGACTGACTAATGTCTGAAACTCGGGCTCCGGGGCTGGATGGCCAGAATTGAAATCTAAGCCCTTTCTGTGGCCTTGGGCATATTCCTTACTTATCCTCTCTGGGCCTGTTTTCTCATAAAATGGGAATAATTACATACCTTCCTCTTAGAGTTGCCTGGAGGAGTAAATGCAAAGCACTTGATTGGCTATTACGATCACAAATGAACTGTGGTATGTGCAAGCAAAAGACAGGGTTCTAGCCCTCCTGGGGCTCACCAACTAACAGAGGAGGCAGACCCTCAAATACACAAATCTGATGACAAACTATCAAGAGGACTCTCTGCAGGGAGACAGAGGGAAGAGAGCTGTCATCACTCCCCCTTCAGTTCTTCAAGGATTCTAGTTCCCCCTCCCATTTCCTGCCCAGCTAGGGGACTGAGACAAACCCAAAACTGCTCGAGCTCTGCTTTTAGGAATCACCAGATCGCAAAGCTAAAGGGCCCTCCTATGTTATCAAACAGTTCCACCATCTCTGCTTTTCTTGACCACTGAGCACTATGGCATGGGGCAAGGCTCCAGCCCTAAGAGTGGCCATCCACGAACCCTCTGGTCCTACCCCAAGGCCTGGTCCTGTGGTGGCTCTCCTGATTGGAGAGCCTGATTTCTCGCCTGCTTGGTTACTGCTAAGGCAATGAATGGATAGGGGTACAGGCTGGGGTATATAAGCCATCAAATGATGGCTTATATACATACATTTATTATTAAATGTCTTTATGTGTCAGGCACTGTTGCCAGGCACTGAGGCAACTTCTTGACCCACAGATTATAATCCTGTGAGGAAAAGAATCAATAAATGAGTAAACAAAGAAACTGGGGAAAGTACCACATACACAAACTGGGCATAATGGTGGGGAGAATGAGAAGGGGCATGTGTTTAGCTATAGGTTGTCAGGGAAGGCCCTCTGATGCTTGATCCTGAAGACCTGAAAGTTAAATTAGCTCTAAAGTGATTGAGGGAAAGTTTCTTCCAGAAAGAAAGGCCCCAAGGCATGAAGGTGGCCTCTAAGGATCTGATAGGAAAACCAGTCTGGTTGGAAAATGGTGGTTGAAGAGCGAGCCTGAAGTGACACTGGAATGTAGGGTAGAGGCCAGGTATGTCAAAGCACTTTAGGCCAAGGCAGCAGATATTGGCATTTTATTTTAAATATGATGGGACACTGCTGAAAGGTTCTAAGTTATGGAGTGACCATCTGATTTATAGTGATCAATATCATCCCAGCTACAGAATGGAGATTGAGTTTAAGGAAGAGAGTGGGGTAAAAATACAGAAAAGGGATGCCAGAAGCAGACACCACAGGAGTCCTGATGGGGGTGGGGGGAGACGACTGTGTGCTCTTGACTACAGCAGTGGCAAAGACGTGAACAGAAGTGGCAACATTTGACATATGTGCTAAAGAATGGATGAGGGGGATGAGAAATGAGGGGAAAACCAAGAATGACCACCAGGAATCTGGCTGGAGCAGCTACGTAGATGGTAATACCATTTAAAAGGATGGGAAAGGTTGGAAAAATGTGGGAGACTCAGGAATTCTACTTCGGACGTAACAGGTTTGAGATATATTATGAAAACCAAGGAGAGGTCTCAAGTACGGTAGATCTTTGTTCAATGTTCTTTTGCTGTAACATTGATGAAAATGCCATAGAAACTTAACTCTTGTTTAAAGTAAATTAGCCTATTGTAAAACTGGTTTCCTTGAAACTATCAATTACGTTAAGTGAGGGCTTACTGTAGGTCTTTGAATCCCTGAACTTTGAGCAGACAGGTTTGGAACAAGAGATGTAAATTTGAGTCTTCAGCATCTACAGCAGCACTATCTGACCAAAACATAATGAGCCTCAAATTCAAGGCTTGTATGTAATTTGAAAATGTCTAATAGCCACATTTAGCCATATAAAAAGAAACAGGTGAAATTAACATGATTAACATGTATTTAAAATACATGATTTTTGATAATGTATTTAACCCGATTATCCAAAGTTATCATTTTGACACAATCATGAAAAATGAATTTTTTATATTCTTTTCCATACTATGTTTTTGAAATCCCATGGGTATTTTACACTTACAACCACCATAGGTGGCTGTGGCTATCATACGGGACAGCACTACCTCACGTGTTATACAAAGCCAAGGGAATTGATAAAATCACCTAGAACAGGGTTTCAACCATCATGCTGCTGATATCTGGGACTGGATAATTCTTTGTCAGGGCAGGGAGGCTTATCCTGCAGGGTGTTTAGCCTCACTGGTCTAAGGACTGCAGGTCCCAAGGGAAACTAAAGGCGGGATGGGGTGGTTTCATGTGAAAACTGCAGAGATCACCAGCTTCCAGCACATGAAAAAAACCCAACCAATGTCTGTAATAGCAGCGCAAAGAGGCTTCCCCCACTGTCACTTCTTACATAGTCAGGTTTTTCTTTTCTGTTCTGACCCCTTCCTCTTGACAACTGGAAGCATCTACTGAGGACCACTGTCCTCAGAGAAAATCTCCATATACCTGTTTGGAGAGACTGGGGGTTATCCCAATGAGAAGCAACCAAGGGGACAGGTTCAAGTATCAAGCTTTCATGGCCTCTGGGCCAGACACAGCTTTCTTGAGCCTAGAGGACAAAGTCTGGGGCTGGAGACACACATTTGGAAATCTTCAGAATCTGGACAGCAGGTAAAGCCAAGGGAATTGGAGACACCACCTCAATGAGGAACGTGGAGAAAAGAGAGAGAGCCCTACAAAAAGGAATGAAGAAATGAAGTGGTGCTAACTGGCAAGGGAAATAGACAAGAAACTTTTTATTTAAAGTGGGGATGACAATGTTTGCAGTGCTGGTTAAGACTGATCCGGTAAAGAGGAAACATGAGGCGCGAGTGGGGAAGAACCACGGGAACAGGACACAGGAACGTGGAAGTCGAGCAAGTGGCCTTAGAAGCCGTTACCAAGAGAACGTGACGTGGGTGAGGATGCTGGAAAGTGCGAAGGTGTGATGAGAATGCTAAATTTCTCTTCCAATTGCTTCAGTTTTCTCAGCGATGTATGAAGCAGGTCATTAGTGGAGTAAACCTGAGGGTTGAGGAATGGGCCAGGAATCTATTCTCTGACTTACTGGCAGAATTATGGGTCTACAGTTTGTGATGATTTAAAGGGAGACTCATCACTGTTTTTCTCCAGTCAACCTCAGCCTCGACTGTCACGTGAGGTGAACTAAATTTAATCTGGGTTGTGGTTTTTTGCTCAGCGAGTATGAAGCTGGTAGACTGGGTAGCCCCAGGGCTTGGAAAGAAAATGATGGAGTAGGCAAAGGAATAGCAATTATTGGCTATGGATTCCAAGTTGGTAAGGAAGTGAGACTATCTAAGAGGAAGAGAGACAATGGAAAGTTCGATCAATGGACCGGATGTTCCAGTGGGATCAAAAGGGTTGGAAAAAGAGAAGATGGCTGAGTTAAGGACAAGAAGTAAATGTCAAACGATTAAGAGGAAGGATTGTCTCCAAAACAAAACACCCTTCCATATCAAATGGTATTTAAGAATGGTTTACCACTGTTTGGTAAAGATGGAAAATACTGCCAGCTAGATTTCTTATCCATCTGCTATCTTAAAAGATATCCAACACTAAAACTGAAATTTAAGAATTTGTTTTGTGACTAATTTGATTTTTGATGATGCCCAGGTACCATTTATATTTCATTACTTATTTTGGTAAAGCAAGTGAACTATGTTCCTAAAATGATTCTAAATCCAATGTTATATGGACTACTCAAGAAATCAGTCTCGGATGAGTGACTGGACCAACCGAAAGGAATGTTGGTCTGTACATACCAAGCCATGTAAAGTCGGTCAAACAGAATAAAATGGGGTGGTGGGGGGTGCAAGGGGAGGCTGTTCTTGTTGCAGCAAAAGAATGTACCAGAATTGGATGCCAAGAGGGAAGAAAAACACACACACACACACACACACACACACACCCATGGCTTCGGACACCCATAAATTAAGAAGTCTGCTAACATCTAACCTGTACTTTGACCTACAAGCATTACAGATAGCCAGCTGGGTCAAAGTTCAGCAAGTCTCCCACCTAACAGGAAGCCTACAGGGAGTAAGAGATCCAATTAGGCCAACATAAGGGCCCATAACTTTTTCCAAGTCTAAGGGTATGTCTTGCAACCAGATAATTTCTATATTTTAAGAGGCTATCAATGGTCGTGAAGCCTAATTGAAAAATAAGGCGCTCTTAATACAACAAACATAAGAACAGGCCAGAATGGCAATGCACCCAGATGGAATGGGAGATTTACTTATTGAAAATCAAGTAAAATGAGCTCTTTCACCAAATATAAGGTTCAAAAAAATCACAAATAAGCTTTGTACGGTATTGCCAATGAGGATAATTTGCCAAAGTAATTTTTTTTTCACAAGTTATAGGGTTAAAACTAAGGTTTATCTGTCCCCAAATTGGCCTGCCCACCAGCGATGTTAAGTGCTACAAGGCAGAAAAGGAAGAGGTGAGAAATGTCTTTCTCATCCATCTAGAGGCAGAGTGGGTCCCTATAGGTTCGAACCTGAGAGAGAGGTCCTGGGCATTGCTGCAACTGGACTGGGAAGCACCGCTGGTCCTTCAGCAGGTTCTATAGGTCGAATCCTACAGACTGAATACCTGAAGGAGACGTGCCAATCACAACAAGCGTGACTAACATCCCCTAAAGTAAAACGTAAGTACATTACTCAAAGCACTCTAGGCAAATACTTACAAAGGGGCTGATTTTTCTCCACCTCCCCACAACCCCTAGAGGCTGTGATTTAATTGGTCTAAGGCAGTGGTTCCCCCTGGATAAGAGGGTTTGTTAAGAGTAGGCAGAAGGCATCTATGTCCTGCTCATTCCATCAAAAAAGGTGATAAAATTTCTTATTATAATCAGAAAAGGAGGTATGTTTAATAACATTATTTTCATCCCTTTAGTTCCACTATTAGTTTTAACTTGGTGCTCAACCGAGTGGCCATCTAGAACACAAAGTTAGATATCCACCTCATACTTTACATCAAATAATTTCCAAATACATTAAAATTTTAAACTTAAAAAATAAAACTATCAAAAAAAGGTAAGAATTTTTCTTATGTTCTTCAAGTGCAGAAATCCCAAGTATGATGCAAAATCCCGAACTCCTAAGAAGACTGGAAATTCAACTATTGTACATTTAATTTTCCTGTGGGCAAAACCATCACAAAATAAAAATGACATTGGAAAATAAAGGAGCATCTCATATCACAAAGAGTTAATTTCCTTCATCTATATACTGCTTCTACAAATTGATAAGACCAATGTTGAATTTTTAAAAAATGACTAAGGATATTAAAAGATAAAAAGGAGATACAAATGACTCTTAAAAATAAAGATGATCTTCACTCATAAAAATAGATGCTAAACATTAGCTATAGTTAAGATATTTAACCTATCCAGTTGGAAAAAAAGATCAATGCATGCATTGATGAGGATTTAACGAAATATTTTTATACTTTGCTGGCAGGACTATAAACTGGAGTAACTTCTGAGAACAAGTTAATAACGTGTTAAAAATGTAAAATGTCATTCAACCTCTAGGAAGATAGCTTACAAGTCTACTTGCACTCATGCAAAGTAACCATATTTCATCTAATCTAAAATGCCACTGATTTTATGATGCATCGTTATTTTATGTACCACTAAAACCAAAACAATGCCAATGAAACTACAGATATCAATACATTTAAATACTTAAAAATGTGGTCAAAATGTAGGGATTAAATATTTTTCCTATAACCTATTAATTTCTTTCCATCTTTTTTTTTTAAATTGAGGTGTATATTCAAACTCTGGTTCCCTAGCTTTGCTGGGCCTTCTGCATTTACAGATGTGCCATGCTGAAATTATTTATACAGGAAATTTTTGGCACGCTACCTGCCAGGCCACTTCTCTGGCTCTCTGGGAAAACATTTTAAAGTTCACTACTGAAGTGTGCTCTTCAAACCATTTCAAGTCTGCAAATAAATTGGAATGTCTTAGTCTAGCTCAAGCCAGGGGGTAAAAAGTGTCTTTGTTCCCTTTGCAATAGCCTGGATGAAATAGATCAGATTGGAAATTCTATAGCAAGGAAGCTCCAAACTCTCAAATCTGGTTTCAATATCCCTTACATTGTGAAATTGAGAGGTCCCACCTTGTTACATAATCGAGTACAAAAATTCAGCACGTTGGACCAAGGTATTGAAGGTTAACCTGCGGGCTCAGCTCTTAAAAGGAAAAACCATGACACAAAGCACCCTTTCTCTCTGTTGGCCTTGACAGTTAGACAAAACAGGAGCAGAAATATATATATATTTTTTTGCACCTACAGCACCTGGTCTTCCTAGGTGGTCTCCCGCCAAATAATAACTAGGCCCGACCCTGCTTAGCTTTCAAGATCAGACAGCCTTGACAGACTGCTAGCACCATCCCTGCCTTACAGCTCAGGGGTGTTATTTACCTGCCAATAAAGTAATACAAAAGTACCTACTCCTGTTAGATTTGTATTTGGTGGGAAGTTGGAAAGCCATCATCTCAAGCTTAAGACAGAAAAGAGCTGTCAGCATGACAAACCTTACTTGTATCAAAATAATCCATGAATATGGTGTAACAAAGCAAACAGTACAAGGCTTTCAAGTCTCTTGCCCCACCCTCCCCAGAGGCCACAGCTTTTAGCTTGTTAGCTGTTCCTTATCTTTATGTGTCTGAATAAGATGCTCTTCATCCTCATTTACTTTTTAAAATTGTTGATTTCTATTATGGAATTTGAGTTTTGCTTCTAAACACACCTCATTACTCACCCATCCACTTCCCCATTCTCCAAATTTAGATGACAATTTTAATGAAATATTTGGTGTGGCCATAATTATGACTTAAGTTGAACCTCATAATTTTAAGTTTTTACCTTTTATTTTCTATATACCTATCAGTAATTTGGCTCTGAACTGTTCAAATGAACCAAAAATTTCCTCATACTCAAACATAGGAATTTCTTGTCCTGGACGTCCCTTTCTGGAACTTAAATTCTCCTGCTTCAACCAAGACTACTCTTTCTCCAAGCCCTCAGAAAAAAGTAGCTGAGACTTCCATTCCTGACACCATCCTGGGAGTCCCATTCGCCTCAGCATAAGACCATGTGCAAAACTCTAGGACTGGGCACACTTTACTCCAGGAGTCTCCAACAGCTCTTAATACCACAGTGCAAACTGTCTGCTTCTCACTATTCCATCCCTCTAAGACAGTTTAGTGTTGATGTAGCTCTGGGGTAAGGATCCTCATTTCATTTAGCATTCACCCAAGTCAACCTCAAGTTTGAGGATGGCTGACAATTTTAAGTCAACATTCAGAGGTCTAAGACTAAGTGAAACCCCCAAAAATTTACTTTAATGTTGAAATATCAACAAGGTAAATTCAATCATTTAAAATAGTTTGAGTTCACTATTTTTCTGTTGTTCTTAATAGTGTTTTTTCCCCTTTAACAAGTTAATTCATTTTTTTAAAAGCAGTGGGAATGCAGCATTGAACCAGCCCTGATTTTGGCAGTCGTGAAAACTATTCATAGGAGACCATGTTTTCAAAGCACAATGACTCCCTTTAAAATTTTAACGTTTCATAATGCAATTATATATTACTCCCATATTTAATCTATCACCATTTCAGAAAACCCTTCACTGACCATTCTCATTTAAATAAAATTCTCAGCATTAGTCTCCCGTCTTAGAATATAAGTTCCAGAATTGTGTCCCCAGCACCTACTTTGTGGAGTATCAAAGTATCCGTTCAATCTATGAATACTGCTAGACTCCATCTTTTGAAACTTTCTAACTCCACCCATCAGACCAAGGGGCGTATCAATAAGTTTGGATTTGTGATGGATCTCTCTTTTAAGAAAAAAAGGGACCAAAGTAGATACAACCCTCCAAGAAGTGGTGGAAAACCAGCTAGATAACACAAAAAAGGACAAATGCAAGTAAAGTACCTAGCCTAGATGTTAGTCATAATCTTCATTATTGCCCATTTCTTACCAGCAGGACTAATAATGGCTCTTCCCATCCCTAATCCTTAACTCTTAACAGTTTTCCTGGAACTGCTTGCTGTCTTATCATTTGACTTCTCACCAAATACAGATTCCATGTGCAGCAATTATTTTTGAGAGAATGATTCTAACTGGCAGAAAAATAATTGCATTAACATCTATCCCAGGTTTCACATAAAGCAAATATTCAATAAATTACAAGTTGTAACAATGTTATTCTCATCTAGGCCATCTATGAATCAGAAGCAGTCAAGGAGAAGCATTAAGTAGAAAAATCAGATCATCCAACTAAAGTACAGCTCCTTTTTACCTTCCAACACCACACTCCACTTTTCCTAAAAGCATACTGCATGCCTGGCATATAGTAGGTGCTCAGTATTTGCTGAATGATTCTGGGAAATGCCCTAATTAGATACTACCCCACTATATATGTTACAACTGGAGCAAGGAGGTATGGACAAAAAAGAATCTGGAAGACCTTGTTTTGATAGCACAAAACTAAGACGCAGTGGCTCTTCCCTGCACTCACCCACCCATCCTCATTGTTAAATAATCTAAAGCTCTTCGCTAGGTCCTTTTTCTACAGCCATTAGTGATGAGGTGCTAGCGGGTTTCTTTGGACTTTAGCAGAGCTATACAAATAGATGTGAAAGGCTTAAAAAATGTTACTTACTGGCCTAGAGAAGTAGGAGAATGCTATTGGAGCCATAGTTTTTTCCATCTGACATAAGTGAAAACTGATCTTTTCTTAGACCTCTTCCTTGAAAGTAAGTCGATCTAGATGCACTGAGAGGTTGGAATGGTGTAGTTAAGGGGTGGGTGATGATTGTTTTTCAAGGAGAAGACCCACATTTCAAATCTGTTATTAAGTAACTGGTTTTTTAACAAAGACGGACCAATGCAAGGAAGTCTTCACTAGAATAAGGATACCTGCCTGGGTTCTGCTGAATAATCCCTCTTTTTTCTTTGGCACCTATTAAGTCTATCTACACTAAAGAAAATAACCACGGAAGTCCACCCAGAACTGAATGTCAAACTTTACACCCTCCCCTTCTCTTCCAGGGACGAATAAAGAATTCAGACACAAGCTCAAGCAAGAACTCTCTCAAGCACACATAACCTAAGTTGGAAAAACCATTTATTTTACTGGAAAGAAAAAAAGTGATCCAACTCTAGGTGTACACCTGCCACAAGCCTTTGAGTCAAAGACTAAGAAGCAGTGACACTCTCACCAGGGTCATTCCCAAATCCAACACCCACCGGAAGCAGGTGGTGAGGAAACGGCATAGCCCCCACCAATTTCTGCACACAACGAGGCCTGCTAGGAAAACAGAACATGAATAGGAAGCTACAGAAGTATTAAAGGACAGAAAGAACAGGAAAATGGGCAGGAGGGAGGAAAAGAAGAGGTGGTCTGAACTTAGCAAGGTAAATTAAGGTCCACGGTTCCTGAGGGACTGAACGCACAGAGCCGAGAACGTCCCGGAGACGGGGTACCATGAAGGGTGTATTCTCATGCACAACCGCAGCTCGGAATTTCAGCCCACACACATCCCACCTGAAAGAGAGCACAATACAGGGGCTTTACAGCAAAGCTCAAAAGGGCTTCCCCACTTAAAACTTCAAAGAACATCTCTACAAAGTCTAATAACTTGATACGCCTTTTAAATTTACTTACTTGTACCCATTCCCAGCATCAAAATAATCTCAAAGTGAAAAAAACTTTAAGGCCAGAGAATAACTGGGAAGGTCAATCCCAGACTGGGGCCTTTCTTTAAATTTAGCAAACTTTCTTTCCTGAGAGTAGACAAAGACATTGCATTTTTCTTGGTGTGAACATTAGGATTCCTCAGAGAAGGTAATTCCATATCACAAACTGTTACTGGAAGGTGGAAAAAAGGGCAAGGTTCCAATTAGTTCTCTGGGGTAAAAAATCAATGTCTGAATCTGGGAGCTACTAACAAGGTCCAAGTTAAAACCATTCAAGGTCTAGGCAAAAGTAGCATCGACTGAAAAAACTGTTAGATATGAGGGCGTCCAATTCTGCCTAGAAAGAAACTAAAAGAACATTCTAGAGGGCAAGTATAACCTATACGTCATTTCCTTTCCAGCCTCGTGAGTGATTTCCTACCTGACCACCCTGGGCAAGTTACACATCTTCTGCCCTGAAGGAAAAGATGGAGTATCCCCCACCTTGTTAATACAGGATTACAGATCAGTGACTGGGACATGCTGGGACATACTCAAAACAAAGGGCATTGAGAATCACCCTTTAATACAACAGCAATCTCAAACACCTAGAGCCCAAAGCTGGCAAGCATCAGAAGAGAATATACTCGAGTAGAGCCAAAAGGATCACGAGGCTCAAAATGTATACAGTAAAGGAAAATGCCAGAGGACTCCAGGTAGCAGTGGTGGTTCAAGAGGATTAAATGCCCATAACTAGTGAGAAGATGGAGTAATCTGCTTAAGGCAAACCTCCCGACCCTGGATTTCAACATTACCGAGAGAGTAAAATTAACAGGTGTGCGTATGTATTTATATTATCATACATCTTGAAGAAGTAGGGGAGGATGTGAAATCTAACACTGTGGGGGACAGTTTAGAACAAAGTAAATGGGCTCTCACAGGGCAGATTCAAAGATAAAGCAATGGAGTAGGTGTGTTCTATTCAGGCAATGAATCTGAGCTGCACAGAGAAGCTGACTTTGAATCTATGCCCCAGGGTCCTTGTCAAATTCAATTTCATAAATTAAAGGAAGATACCTTTTCAAATCCTCTCTACCCCAAATTAACATCAAATACGTTTTATTCTATTAAGCTCATAGGGGGTGAACCGTACAGGAACCGAAACACGTTGCTTCAAGATGAAGATGATGCCATTTGGGTAGTCTTCACAGTAACTGGAACCTGGGTGGTGATGAATAGTTAACTATAGTTACGAATTTTACCATTGCAGGTCATATCAGACCTTTCACACGGCACGAAGAACAGGAAACTTGCAGACCTTAGTGATGTCATATATCTAGGAATTTCAACAAAGGCTCTGAAAAACAGCACACCTGCGTCTGAATGTCTGGGTCTTAGGTTTAGTTCAATTATAACCAGAGGTGTGACCCAAAATTCATCACACCATTCTTTGTTTTTCCAGACACAGAATCAGATCGACTCCCACTACTAGGGAGCACTGAAAAAATAGCCATGATGGCTAAAGATGTCTATATATTTCAAAAAGTTAGGCAGTTAGGACTTCTTCCTAGCCTCTGAACCATGCTAGTAACCTCACACCCTAACCCTGCAAAAGCAAGCAAGCAGGGCAGCCTAACTGGAGCCTTAGGCTGCAGGAGGGAATGGCAGAACCATACCAGGGGACACCCCACCACTCTCACCTCAAAGCTTTAAAAGGCTGAGTACCGCGCCCGATCCGCATACTGCTCCCGCTCATACCGGGCCATGTCGTACAGGGAATTCCGCGCAGCCGCCGAAGCTTGGGACAACTCACTCTCATGCCCGTAACCGTAGCCCTCTCCAACAGTGGGGACTGGACCTGTAGCGCGACGCAGGGGGCTCCGATCCCGCCCGTAATATGAAGAGGAAGCTGCAGTAACAGCAGCAGCGGCTGCTGCAGCAGCGGCAGCTGTAGCAGCAGCAGCTCCTGAGGTCGGCAACAGGTGTCTATCGTAGGGATCGAGAGAGTTGGAGGAGAGGTGACTGGCCATGGCTGTGTTCTGGACTTGTGGCATCTGGGACAGGGTCTGCTCTGCGTAATTATACGCGGAGGCAGC
The DNA here is from genome assembly GCA_004027375.1 of Macroglossus sobrinus. NCBI lineage: Eukaryota > Metazoa > Chordata > Mammalia > Chiroptera > Pteropodidae > Macroglossus > Macroglossus sobrinus. The sequence continues at coordinate 167,244 of PVKZ01001857.1, forward strand.
TGCAGCCGCCACTGCCTCATAGGACCGGGCAGCACGGCAGCGCTTGTAGTAGGCATCGAGCGCTCCGTACGCGTTGTTGTAATACAACGAATCCCCATAGTTCATGGTGTAAGGTGTACGCACTGCTCCATATTGCTCATTATATTGCTCGGTAAAGTCTGCCACTCGGCCCGAACGATCTATCGGACACTCTTTGGACCAGTGCCCCTCTTTCCCGCACCGATAGCAGCCGCTCTGGTCTCCCATCCCGGGCGCAGTCCTAAGCCGGCTGGTGGACAACTGCACGTGCATTCGTTTGCCTTGAAGAAACAGACGCAAGAAGGGTTGCTATCACTCTAGTCATAGCCCCAACCCCTACCCCAGACACTGGTCATAGCAATGGCTTTACCTAGACAACTCTAGTGAAGGACTCAATGCCAAAAAATTTTTTAATCCAGTATGTAAATTCAGTATTAATGACCTGATTTCAAACAAAGATCAATTAGATGAACAATGTTTCTAGTCTAACACCTAACATGAGTTTAATGATTAAGAAACTACTCTCCCTCAAAAACACCTCTCCTTTGCCAAGAAACCGTGGACAAAAACTACTCTGAACAGTGGTCCAATGACAAAAGAAACCACAATTAAGAGTGCTCCACGAGATTCTTCCACCTCCAATCTCCTCTATCAAGACTGATTTCATAACGCAGAATGCAAAGGCCATCCCCCAGACTCCCACCCCACTTCAAAATTAAAAAGAATAGAATAAGGCTCTAAAGTTACCACTTATAATGATCCAGACTTGATCCATGGCTGAATGTGATAGGCAATTTTCAAGATTTCCTGAAAAAATACTCATGAACTGGGGGAGGAGTGAAATACAAGTTGAAAGACTGCCCGCCCCTTTACCTGGGTTATTTAAATTGCTAGATCTGCTATGCATCCTAGCAAGGATTCTTTACAACCTGACAGCTAACTGTGATGACCCCTACCAGAATCAAAGGATTCAGGGCAGGAAGTTAACAAGATGCCTAGATTTTTAAAGAGATTATGAAAAACATGGAAGAAAAGTGGAAAATAACCAGTAATATTAGATCAAACTGTTCATTTTGGAAAGATTAAAATACTTTTTCCCCTTACTAGGGATCTGAGATCCTAAGAATATGCAGTTAATACTTATTATTACTGAAAATTAAAATCTGTATTCTGAAAACAAAAAATATTACTTTTTAAAACCAAACAAAATGTAAAAATTTAAGTTTTAAACCTTTTCACAGTAGTTCCCACCTAACATGACCTACCAATTTAATGGTAAGCAAAATTCCAGCAAAAACTTTTCAATGCAACTGGCTATGATACACCTAAGCATACAGATGTCAAAGTGAATGGTCAGAATCAGGGGAGCTGACAGGCTATTTATTCATCTAACATTATAGAAAGTAGTAAATATACAATTTCACTTGCAAATTCAAGTCAGGTTCTGGAAGGCTAGAAAAGGGAAAAAAGATGAAAGGACCAAAATACCAAAAACGTCCTAGTTTAAATATTACATCTGGTTAAGTGTAGATTGCAGGTTAAGAACTAAGATATGCAATTAAATATTTGAGTTCTTTAAAGTGCTACCCTGTGTTCCTCTGGCATTTACCCATGGGGCCACTTTGGCATCTAACAGAAAATAAGTGTAACCAAGGAACTAACCAAGCATATTCAAGATATGAAAGTCATTAATAAATGCCTGATCTAAGCCCAGAAAAAGCAGCTAAGTTTTTAAAATATCTAAAAGAGATGTTTTTTTAAATGGGCAAATGATATACAATTGACACTTGAACACGGGTATGAACTACGCAGGCCCACTTATGTGAAATTCAAACCTGTGTTGTTCAAGGGTCACCTGTTTTTTCAACCTGAGGATGGAAATCCACTTATGCAGAGGGCCAACTTAAGCTATACTCAGGTTTTCAACTATGGGGTGGGGTGGGACAGCACCTCTAATGCCCTATGTTGTTTGAGAGTCAACTGTACACCCAATACTGAGAAACTGAAAGGGAAAAGACCCCTCTAAAAAATACTACTACTCTACATACACACAAAATTACTAAGCAATATTAAGAATGGCTAATAGTAAGGAAACTAGGACAAAAAAAAACTAAGTATAGGTAGCAACAGAAAGCCCAGAGTTCAGATGCTACAAGGATAATTTATCCTGAATCAGTCCACACTATTCCTCCCTCACACATGTAACTACTACAGACATCACCACCTCTTCTATGACCACAGTAGTGTCCAAAAATTAGGTATCAGACCACAAATGCTCCACAAAAGCAGCCTTTGCTCCCAATTAAGTTGTTGACACAAAGTAATTCTCAACCAACCAATTAAAAAAGGAAAACAAACTAGACCCTAGAGACCTGTGACACTTCTCCTTAATAGTGAACATTAACACCCACGACACAGGGCACCCGTTTACTTGAGGGAATGATGAGTGATCACCTCCAGCCCTAAGTCCAATTTAAGGGAAATAAAGAGCAAAGCTAGCAGCAATGAGTCTTCAGAGAAGTGCTCAGGGAAAACAGCAGCCACGACCAAGGTTTGGGCCAAAAAGATTGGAATGTAGATTAAAAATATAGCAAGGAGTTGTGGGAAAACCCTCTAATTTGAAAGCAGTTACAATAAAAGGGAAGACTCTTTTTTGACACTGGGGACCTAAAGGGGAGTGAAAGAAAAGTTAACAACTCACCATGGCTACCACTCCCTTCCCGACTGCCACTCTTGCCACAGGAGCTTAGAGCTTAAACCAAGAGAACACCTTCCAAATAAAGTGACAATCCACAGCAACACCCATACTGCCCTCCAAGCACACTAAAAGAATTCACCAAGTCAAGGCTTCGAGATAACACCCATCTAAGTGCTCTATTTACTAAGAATGTTAGAGTCCACCCCCCAAACCAGTGAAAAGGCTGTATCCCTTATTGTCCTCCAAATCTCAATACTTCCTCCTAAGACACTCCTAAAATGAGCCTGTTAATTCTAGAGTGGCCTCATCCTCAAAACAGAAGCTCTTGGTACAAGCAGCAAGAGCTGTAGCCCTTTAAAGGCACGAGTTATCTAACGACTAATTATCTTTACTGAAAGGCTGAGCAGGGATGAGGAGCAAGAACTTAATAGGGATTGTACTCCTAAATGTGTTGCTTAAGCAGATTTTGCCAGGTTCTTCATATGTAACATAATGTACAATGCCAATACAGGCATACCTTGCTTCATTGCACTTCACAGATGTTGCGTTTTTTTCAAATTGAAGGCAAGACCCTCCACCACCATAAAAGATTACTTGCTTTAACTCGCTGGATTGTAATATTCACTTTACTGCAGTGGTCTGAAACCGAACCTGCAACGTCTCCAAGGTATGCCTGTACAGTGCCAAGGCAATAAATTCAGAGTGGTACGCTGCAATGTGCTCAAACCACCCTCACCCCTAAAGACAACATAACTGGGCAATCTTCAGAGGAATGGATCTCTGCACTAATAGGCATAACAGCCTTACGGGCTCCAAACTAAAGCCGAGTGGTTTTTCTCCCCGAGTCTTGATTTGCTTCAAGTAAAGCCTCTAAATCCCATGCGTTCTCCATTTTAGATCCATCACCCACACTTAATCCTTCACCATTAGCCAGCCACCAGCTGTATCCCTACCCCAAAACCCTCCTTTTACTTATCCAATCTATTTTCTGCACATAGCCTTGTGTTCAAGCCCTCTTCCCAAAGAGGGCAGTTCACCTTGAAACTCTGTGTTGTCAAGGCCCCTGATGGCCTCCACCGCATCCTCTGCCCGCTCCATGTGTACGAAGGCATAATCTTTCACGATGTCACATTCGATAACTGGACCGTACTCCTCAAATTTGGCCCGAAGCTCTTTGTTGGTACAGGTGGGGCTGATGTTGCCCACATGCAACTTTGTGGAGGTTTTGCTCTTATTCTTGCTGGCTTCCACGTTGATGTTCACCCCGTGCAGCTTGTAGTGGTGCAGGTTACGTATGGCATCCTCAGCTGCCGTCTTGTCCTCTATGTGCACAAAGCCATAGTTCTTAATGATGTCACATTCCAGCACTTTCCCATACTGCTCAAAGAGTGAGCGGATCTCCTGCTCTGTGGCCTCCCGGGGCAGGTTTCCGATGAACAGCTTCACCATCTCGACTCCGCCTGAACAAGAATAAACGTTATTTTAAGGTGACCTTAGGCTCATACCGCTTGGAGGAAAAAAAAAAAAGTAAAGTAAAGAAAAAATAAAGAAAACCGTCATCTCCCTTTTTACTCTAGCAAATATTTCCAGTTTTCCCTCTCACACACCCACCGCCATACAATAATCAAAAGTGGGAATGAGAAGACCTGCTACAAGATTAACTATAAAACCTGTAAGAATGTGTGTAACTGAGAGGTCCTTCCTTAGTAGACAAAGGATTTGGTAAGGGATGGGTAATTTCAAATGGGAGTGAAAACGAAAGAGCATAAATGCAGCGCTAAGGAGACTGAGCTTTTCTATCCGCTATAAGGATAATCAAAAAACGAAGGTCTTAAATACCGGTTGACTAGACGGGTTGACTGCCTGAAATTATGAACTGGCTCTTCTTTCCGTAACCGAAGTAGCTACCATTTGCGGGAAAGTGGGCTACGTTTTACGGTTTCCTTTGGAAACAGAGAACGGGCGACTTGGGCCAAATAGCGAGGAATAAAGAGTGTACAGGAAGTGCTGGAATAGGGAACGCCTCTCTCCGGGTGCCATCCTACGAGATCCTGAAGAATGGAGGAATACGTGGCCGGAGAAAGGGGGCTTCAGTCTTATGAGCCAAACACCAATGTCTCAGGATCAGAGAAATTCGCTAAACTGGGTTGTAATTCCTAAATCTAAGAGAAGCTTGGGTATCACGGTGCAAACCTCGGGCTAAGAAGCCGAGCCAAGTCTGGTAGAGGGAAGGATGGGAGAAAGCAAGGTATTCTCGGGGGAGGCCGTGGGGGAAGGGACGTTTCAGGCTTATCGCGCAACGCCGAGCACTCAAGTCGGCTCTTAGTGAACGGTACGGAGGCCGCGACCCCACTAGGATACCCCTGAAGCCCAAGAAAATAAGATTATACTTAACAGGGGGGAAAAAAAAGACATTGGAGGGGGGGTCAGAGTCTCTCACCCGCACGGAAAACAGCAGCAGCTCTTCCTCGCGGCGCGGACGCTTCTGACAAAACGCTAAAATGGCGGCGACCGCAGCAGAGACTCTGGGTAGAGAGGGGGAGGTGAGCCTATCACCGGATTGGCCATCCAGTAAAGTAAAAAGCAGGCGTTCCCGCAGATCTTCTTCCTGATTGGTTACCACGAACGCCAATTACCTGAGAGGCCGGGAAGAGGTGGGAACGTCAGTAACCCGGAGCTTTTACACGAAAGCCAATGAGCACCCATCTTGCGAAGCTGAAGTCACTGATTGGGCAAGGGGCTAGCGTAAGGGAGGAACTACAAACGTAGGCTTCGCCAGCGGGATTCGACCCGCCATTAGGCGGAGCGAGCTAGGGCCCAGGTGTGGCGGTCTTTAGCTTCATGGCGCCAACTTTATTCAGCTTCATTTCGCTACTTCCACGTGCACACCCTGACAGTATTCCGCGCTCTATTTTGCCTTCTACTCCAAACGTCTCCCTCTACACTCCCAAACTACCTCCTCGCAGCCAGGATGCTGCGGACAGCTCTACGCAGACCCAAAATCCGGTAAGAAAAATAGCGAAGCGTCCCACCAGAATAAACCTCCTCTTTTGATCAAGAATCCATACTGTAGCCGTGGAAGTCCCGGAGTTCCCCCAAATTAAAACTTTCATAGGTGGTGATGAAAGGAACTCTGAAAACGGTTAATGGACAGAGCTTCAATTAGGGTAATAATGGCCCCAAAGTCCGCCCAGCTGGGGCCGGCATTACTCAGGAGGTGCTGAGACAAGTTCCCCCCAGGAATCAGCCTCCCAGAGTCCAAGAGGAAGATGCGGCTTCTCTGTGTGACCCACCACCCTCCCCTGAGAAAAAACTGGAGCAGAAAAGTTTTTTGTTTTATTTTATTAGGCGCCATCAGCCACAGCTGTAGGTTTAACTCCTAGAACCGACCCTTGGAGGAAAAAAGCCTACTCACAACCAGCTACAAAGTACAATTAAAACAGCATTCTCCAGAGGATCGGCTCCCTCGTCACGTTTTTTTTTTTTCTTTCCATCCTTTGGCTTCTTCATATTTACTGAGCAAGCAATGACCCTTTGCAAGGCAGCTTTTCAAGAGAGTTAAAAGGGGTAGGTAGAGACAAGTACGGGGTGAAAGAACTTAAAGTATGATAAAAAGAAGTGAATGTTTATGAGGAAAAGATTACGACTGGAAATGAACATACTGCGGATCAAAGCAGTGCCTCCCACCCCCAAAAAAAAGAGGGTGTGGGGTCACGAAGAGAAAGGTGAAGCCAAGGTTATGGAAATGAAAAGGTGGAAAACTGGTCAAGAACTTACTCTAGGGTGGGAAAATAAGGACCTAAAAACGTAAAAATATTTAGATGTCGTGGTCACCGATCTTGGTCCATTTTCATTGTAGATTCTGATACACTCTGAGACGGAATCAAGGCCATGGGATCAGTGATGAAGAAAACCAACGCAATGTTAGTCAGCTGCCCATGTGCCCTTTTGAGGAGGTGGTCACAACTCAATGTGCACAGGGAAACGCATCTGATATAGAAATCGTCTCAGTTCCTGTCACTTGGATCTTCCAAAATACCAAAACATATGAGATCAACTCATTCTATGAAACTAGGAATCTCTCCAAGTCCACAGGAGAGAAACTGGGAATATACATCCTCTCGGGATCACAAATCAAGCCAGTTTGTACACCATTGCCCACCACCATCTCCCAATCTGATTACGTGATTTACTTCTGAAAGCCCGCTAGGTCCTTATGTTTCATTTTGCAAACTCATCAACTGAGTAAAACACATTAAATCGTCCCCCTGCTTTTCAAGACCCATTGCAATTCAAAACATTTCAAAGTCACCCTACTCAAGCTGGTTCTTGCCAGAATCTCCCAATCTTTTTAACAACCCTCAACCGTTCCCCCATTCCCCAGCACATTGGCCTTTTTGAACCAAGCACTGACTGCAATGTTCTCCAGGTCCTTCGCGGGCCACCCATCTAAAGACATCCCCCTACTGCAGCACTACCTTGCCACTCTATCCCATGACACTATTTTTCCAAATACTTACCATTTGAAGTCCTGTTTGTTCATTTTCTGCCCTCCTCCTATGCCCAGCCCCCAGCAAATACTTGTTCTACAAGGACAGGCCTTTCTTATTTCCTACCATGTCCTTAGTGTTAGAACTGCACGTGGCGCACGGTAGGCAATCAAATTTTTGTTAGTTAACAAACACACAAGTTGACTTCTTGATGATGGAAAGGAATGACTGGATTTTCAGTTAATACCAGCTTTAGAAGATGGGTTATTTAAGACTAAAAGGAAGCCCATTTACTCTTATCGGCAAGTACTTTCCAGTCTTCCTCATACAGAAAAGACAGGGGCCCAAAAGCCGGGGGGTAACCTATGCCACAGCATTTGATCACCAGGATCACCAGCTTGACAAATGGTGCAAAATGAAGCTTTAAGTAGGAAGACTTAGAGCTCAAATGTCTCCACATGATGTTCATCTACCCATTATTTTATTGAGTACTAAAGGAGCTTAATGTTTATCTCTTAAAAAACATTACAGGTTTTGAAATTAAAAGACATCTGGTCTAAATCCTCTACTGTACCACCCCAACAACAGAGAATGAGATTGAATGGGATGTTTTCAAAATACCTTGACTGGAACACTGTAGATGCAATTTTGTTGATCCTTAATTTGCTGTTTAGGTTACCAAGCCCATAAAAGGTAAAGTGACATGTCCAAAGTCATTTAGAAAGCTGATATTCTATCAGAGTCAAGCATAAATATTCTGTCTGAAGATCTTAAAGAAATAAAGGGGGAGGGGATAAATAAAAAATTATAATAAAAAAAGAAAAAAAGAGAAAAAAAAGAAAAGAGCTTGGAGCCTGGACTCTTTAAAGGGAAAAGGCAAATCCAAATTTAGAGGGAAAAACACTGGTGTCAGTGAAAGCTACTCAAACGTGAATAAGCAATCTGTATTGATGTCATACCCTTAGAGGTGAATATATGAAGTTAATACACCTAATAACACTGGCTCCTGGTCCAGAAATGAATTACTGGTCTAATAAGGGCTCAAATTAAAACAAGTATTCTCCAGGGATGGTTGGGAGGTGGGAAGCCACTAGGCCAATTAAGCAAGCTTCCTTCCTATGCCTCCAATCCCACTCCCAGCTACATGCTCTCAAGCCTCCCTTTAATAATGTCTTCATGGGCCCATATCTTTCTTCTCCATACCCAGGAGAATCTGATCCCAAGGCACTGAACAGTGTTGCCTGAGACTGAAGTAGCCAAAACTGGTGTGGTTCAGTGCCCTATGTCACTCCTAGTAGTACACATTACAAAAACCCACTGCCTTCACTGTTACTCATATGTGCTGCACTCATGCCTACATCCAAAGTCCTTGCTCAGATGTGTGCTCCACTAGGCCACACCAATCTCCCTAGAATGTTCTCATTTCTATGAGATGGTAATATTTAATGAGCAACTATATATGAGGCTCTACACTTGTCACATGTTCTCATTTGAGCCTTACAGTATTGCTGTAATGATTACAAGCAAAGTCCTAGACAGTTCAAAATGGCTAGTTCAGTTTTTCAATCCAGTACTTTCTAACCATATGATCTTAAAGACAAGTTACTCTACAATCTTAACCTATCCGTTTATAAAATAGGGTTAGGAATCCCTAATGCATTTGGGTTGCAATGGAAATTAAAGGAATATATATGGGAAAAACTTTTAACAGTGCTTATCACACAGTCAATAAATGTTAGCTATTATCCCCATTTTATAGACGAAAAAACTGAGGCAGAGTACCTGACATGTCCAAGATCACATGACTAAGTGGTAGAACCAACAGGATTCAAATCCAAGAAGCCTGATATTAGAGCCAACACCCTTAGTCATTCTCTCTGTGCCAACTGAGTTTTCACATCAAACAAATCCTAACTCCAGTTTTCTCTCATTACTGGCACTGCCCCACCCTCTTCCCTTCCTTACCATATCACTTCCTTGGCATTGCTTATGAACTATATCTAGTTCCCTGAGGTAGATCTGGTTTCTGCACACTATGAATTCTTCAAGGTCAGTCCAAGGACCCAGCTATGTAAACACTGTATTTCCAGCACTATAGACACAGTATTTCAAATGATTTAGAGCTGGACTTAAAATTATTTAAAAACTTTTCCTGGAAAACTCTAGATTCCATCCTTTATGACCCTTTAAAAAGTACCTATAGAATTTAGATACTTATAACTGTCCACCTACCATCTATCTTATCTTCTCTATTACCCAACTAGGATTAACAGCATCCTATTACATAGCATACTAGTCCATAAATCTAGGAAATTTATTTTCATTATATCCTGAGCCATCCCATGTTAGAGTCAAACTTACTTGGCTTGACAGCACAAAATGACCAGAGAACCAACAGTCTGTGCATGGACTTTAGCAGAACTCAGCCTACTGAATGGTAGAGGCTGACCATTCAGTGATAGTCTCATTACCTGTAATGTAAGGGATGGGGCCCCGGGCCTACCCTAGAATTTGAAACAAAGTCCAAACTTCAGAAAAGTAGGCTGACACAAGGCTAGAAGCCTCTATTTGGTCTTATTCTAGGAATAAACCATCTAAAACTTCCCCCAATGAATGAAGGCCAAGTTGTAGAGGTGATAAGATGCAAAGGTGTTAAGATCTACAGGATATTGGGAGCCCATATTCCCCAGCCCTTTTCCCAGAACACACATTAAACGTCTGCCCTCCCATTCACTCAACCCAACTGTCTCCAAGGTATAGGACCCTGGAAATCACAAATCCACAAAAAGCAAAGTATGAGAAGTGGGCTACAGGACTGACACAGGTGGCATAATTTAAGAGGGAAGGGAATTTTAATACAATCTGCAAGAAAGGAAAATGACAAATGATTTAGCTTTGTAGCATTTCCTGCTTAAACAATGAGAAGCCTGAAGGCCAAGGCGACAAGGGCATCAGAATCTAAAGATGACAGGCAGTTAAACAGTGATTGATCATCAAGGCCAGGTCACTCTGAAGAACTTGGGACATCAACACTGGCCCCAAGAGCACATTAAGCTGTTTTTTTACAGGAACCATGGGGTTGGGAGTGGCAGAACCCTCACTGGAGAGAAAAGAAGACAGAAAGCCACATTGACAAAATATTACAAATACGCAGGCCACAATCACAGCCCTATGCTGAACCAACTCTCCATTTTCCAGGGTAAAAACCAGAGGTAAGCTTGTTAGCTTGGCCCTCAGATCACCCCGCCTTTGCTGCAGGAAAAGGACAAGAAACCTATCAAACACAGCCTCCCAATCATAAAAAGAAATGAAGAGGAACAGCAAAGCACTTGAAGGCAAAGCAATGAGCAGAGAAAGAGCCCTGACTCAGTACCCCGAAATTACCCGTCAGCATCCACAAGTAAGAGCTCGTGGTTACAAAGACCATCCATATGCGTTTGCCCACTGGGCAGAGGCAAGAGAACATCTGGGGCAAACTACTTTGTCACAGCAGTTCACAGGTACCCAGTGAAGGAGGCAGAAGAGAACCCATCTGCACTACAGTTGACACACACACCTCCCCAAAATCACCTTGCCCCAGCAGGCTCCCAAATCAAATCTCTAAATCTTACCCAAAGGAACACCAGTTGGTTGTCCAGTTATCACCCCACCCTACCGGTCTTCTTCCATTCACCCATCATTGACCCTGAACCGCCCACTTTGTCCCCGGCTGGAACCGCCATGTTTTTTTGCCCAGGTCCTCTTAACCCCCAGCCCTGGGGAAAAAAAAAAAGAGAAAGGATCTTCAATTTCTCACTCTCCCAGCATCCCCACTTCATTATGCGCACCTCGACCCCTTCCTAGAGTCTATCATGACAGCTTCAAAAATAAACCCAGTACGAAAATATCTGGAAATCCTAACATATGGAGATAGGGAAAGTGAGTTGCAGGTGACTGATGGTGGCAAACGGCAGGACGCAGGAAGGACGCTCCAGGCGATGTTCGACGGGCGAAATACCAGGTTCGTGGCGAAAATCTCCCATACCTGCTTCCAACTGTCCCTGCCCCCCCTTCTCCAACCACAGGGAGGGCAGTACTAGACACCGACATCATCCTCGGCGCACTACTGGCTCCTTTCCAGGTCGCGGCCTCAGCAGTCAGTCACTCAAGCCTACTGCCTGAAGGATCCACTAGCTCTCAAGCACCAACGCAGCCCATTCCCCACTTCTCACTTGAGAAGCCAAACCCCAGAACCACTCTGCTGGAGCACAGGTTGTTTCTCAATGGGAAACAAATGAGGGAAAATGGTCAAGCACAGGCGGGGGAAAATGGGCAATGAATTCAGTGCATTTTGGTGTGGTTAAGTCAAGCCAAAGGCTGAAGCAGCCCAAGCAACTTGGTCTGGACTCTCCAGTCCTAAAGATGGCAGACGAGCAGGACAATGATGAGCTAAATCCCTCTGGGATGCAGGGAAATCATTCTAAGTTCCACATTCAAACCCCCTTCCTCATCTGCTCTGGGTCCTCTGGCTGCTTCCCTGCAGCTGGCACGTCTTCCTGGATGTCAAACTGACTCCTCTGAAACAGTGCAATCAAGACAATGACAACCAGGTTTCCAAACTGCAAATTGCCCCAAGTTTTATTTGTAGTCCATACAAAAGGGAAAAAAAATTAAGGTTTTCTAACACCACCTACTTGGGGAGATGGGGAAGTGGGATTGTGCCACTCGGCATCCGCTAGAACCTCAGGGGTAAGGATGTGGACGTGTACCAACTGACTGTCCCGACAGGAACTCAGTCTCAACACAGTCTACAGAGACAGTCAGGGCCCCCCGGACTGCTGGCACAGCTTGGCGCATAGGAAATGGTTAAGCTAACCCTTTCCTGGCCTCCTTCGTATCTAAAAAGAAAAAGGCGCCGCCGACCTCAGCTGCAGGTTGCTTCCCCATCCAGACGACCTTAAATATCGCGCACAAAAATAAAAAGGAGCCAGGAAAAAATAAAAACATAAAAGAAACTCCCATCCTGGGGAGATGGGAGGCCGGGGAGAGGGGGAAACCGCAGATCTAGAGCCAGTAGCAAGATTTGCTGCTGAGGCGAAGGAACAAAGTAGGTTACTGCCGAACACTCAAAAGGATCGTCTCCTGGGGAAGGCCCACATGGTAGAAGGAATGAAAAACCGCAAACGGGAGAGCTCTGGGCCAGTGGTTATAACCTGGGTCTGCACCCGACCCCACTCCTCTCCTTCCCTCCCTGCGGTGCCCCACCCAGGACGGCCCTACATGCGGCGCTGGTAGCCAGAGTGCATCTGAGCTGCCCGCAGGTAATCATTATAGGAGCCCGAATAGCGTGCGTAATCGGAATGGGCATCGGGCAGGCGACGGTAATCCAGCGAGGACTTTGTCGGCGAGCGGCGGAACGAAAGCTGCGACTCTGATAAACGGCGGTAATCAGAGAGCTCGGCTAAACGCCGGTCGGAACCATACCTAGTCGAGAGAAGAAGACAGTTGGTGAATGAGACAATCGAGGGGAGGGCTCCAGGTGGGCATGGGGGAGATGCCAATGGGGGCAGGGAGGGTGTGAGCAGACTGGTCTCCAACAAACAAGATTGTCAGAAGGCTCATCACCCTACCCAGGGCAACGAATCAAACCTGGATCGGCTAGTGGGAAACCAAGCCCACCGCTGAAGCCCTCCCTTCTGAACTGGCCAGGGTGGGTTTTGCTCTACATTCCCAAACCACGAGCAAACTAGTCCTACCCCTGGGCCCTGCACAGAAAGACCGTGGTTGTTTATCAACGGAACGGCGGACGAAAGCAAGGTCCCCAAGTTCCCCCAGAGTGGACGCACCTCAAACACCCCGCCTTCAGCCAGTGAGTGCCAAAGGGCTACTCTTTCAAACCCACGCCCACCAGAGCCGGGACAACCACGTAACAGGCTGAAGGACCCTAGAGACGGTGGGAAAGGCTACGGGCCACGATCCTGCAGGCAGTAGCTCCAATGGCACTTGGGCTAGCCCAGACAGGTGACACTTCTCCCAGCCTGACTAGCTGGCACCACCCCAGACTGAGCACTATAATCCACTTGAACCCTGGTGACCAGGAAAGTTCACAGATATCCCCCGGGAATAGAGAACACCAAGGGAGGGGCCGATGGCTCCAGTTTCCCTCCCATGCCAACCTCAGCCCCTTGCCCTAAGCCCCAGCTGGGGGCAGAGGCAGGGGGGGCATACAGTACCTTTTCGACATGGCGACAGCCTTTTTGTAGGGATCGTCGTAGCTGGCCCGGGGTGGGGAGAGGCGGGTACGCTCATAGGGCGGCGGGGTGCTGTTGGCGTTGGCAACGGCCCCCTGGGACATGGACAGATAGGCTGCAGACGGCTGACCTGCCCCATCGTAGGCATTGCCCGGCTGGCCACGGTAGGAGGCAGCAGCCTGGGGATGCTGCTGGGCAGCATAGGAAGCAGCCAACGAGGCTGACTGAGTGCGGTAAGGACCTGCCAGGGTGGCAGAAGGCTGGGCCCCGTAGGCAGCTGCGGCGCCATAGGAGCCAGTGGCCGCAGCAGCTGACTGAGCTCCATAAGAGCCTGACAGGCCCATTGATGCTTGAGCCCCGTAACTATTCAGCTGGGTCTGAACAACCGGCTGGGCCCCGTAGGACCCAGCCATCGGGGTAGCGGCTTGTGCAGCGTAGGCGGCTTGCTGGCCGGCATAGGCTGCGGCTGGCTGTGCCACATAGGCAGCAGGCTGCGAAGAGTAGGACGCAGCCTGCTGTGCAGCATATGGGGCAGACTGGGCATTATAAGAGGCTGAGGGCTGGGCATTGTAAGAAGCTGCCTGGGCCCCATAAGCCAGCGAGGAGGCTGCAGACTGGGCCCCATAGGAGGCTGCCTGGGCCCCGTAGGAGCCCAAGGAGGAAGCTGCTCCCTGGGCGTTGTAGGAGGCAGCCGCACGAACCCCGTAGGAAGAGGCAGCCTGCGCGCCGTAAGAGGATGGCTGGTTACCATAGGAGGCCATGGAGGAGCCCTGAGCCCCGTAGGAATTGAGCGAGGAGGCCGCAGCCTGCTGACCCCCGTAGGAGAGGGCCGAGGCCGAGGCCTGGGCTCCACCATAAGGGCCAAGTGAGGAAGCTGCGGCAGACTGGTTGCTGGGGCTGGCCAGCTGGCCCCTGTACGGGGCCCCAAGGGAGACAGAGGGCTGAGCGCGGTAAGAGGCTGCCTGGGCTGCCATGGGCTGAGTCCGATAGCCGACACCCAAAGAGGCAGAAGGCTGAGCCCTGTAGGCAGCTCCCAGCGACACCGAGGGCTGGGCCCGGTAGGTGGCTGGCTGGGCCGTCAGGGGAGCCACATAAGAGGCTCGGGGAGGCGAACGGCGCATGGGGCTGCGGTCGCGACCAAAGAAGGGTGGCGTGGGCTGACGGGCTTGCCCATCAAAGCCACCAGTGCTGTTGCCAAAAGCCTGCTGGTAGTCGAAGGCGGCAGAGAAGCCACCAGTTCCGGGGAATGCTGCATCCCCAGCCCCTGGTTTCTTGGTCTTGTCCCCAGACTGGATAGCCAGGCCAGGCCCCTTCTTCTGACCCTTGGTTGAGAGTTCCACGTTGATGCGCTTGCCCTTCACTTCTTTGCCGTTGAGCTGCGCGATGGCGGCTTTGGCATCTGCTTCCTTCTCCATGTGAACAAACGCGTAGTCTGATAAAGCAGCAGACAGAGGGTTAGCAATTAGGGGGGCAGGGCATGCTACCCGATGGGTCCCAAAATGGACACACCAACAGCACCCAGCTGTTGCCAGCTACCTCCAGGCCTCCAAACCCTCCTCTCCGGGAGTATGTCATAAAATGTGGCTCCCACGTAACAAAGCTTCTGACTGTCCCAAGCAGCCACCTTTGCCTGTGGCCTTCTCCCCATTCTCCCCTTTCCCCCTGCCACCTCACCCAACTTCCTGGTGAGAGAAGAAAGAGCAAAGATGAACTGCAACACAGGATAAAAATCTTCACAGCTCCTGTAAGTATAAACCAGCAAACAAAGCACAGAAAGGGTGCCTGGATCACTGTCATTCAGTATTCTCTAACCTGAGGCCACCAAACGCAACTGCTCACCTTTGAGGCTCGACTCTCAAACACTGGAAATGACCAATTATGTCTCGGCACGACCCATTTCTCAGCCTAGGGTCCAATTTGGCCAAGAGAGCTAGACTGCAATGCACAGTTCATAAAACTCCAATATTATCTCCTGCTTTCTACAGCACTTCCCAGTTTTCAAAGCACTTTCATGCATAGGCCACAATGAGACGCACAATAATCCTGCGAGGTAAGCAGAACAAAAGATCACTCTCCCCATTTCACAGGTGGGCAAACACACTCAGAGAACATATACGTGGCTTGCCCGAAATAAAAATGTGCTAGATAGAGCCAGGAACAGAATCCCAGCTCTCCATGCCGCTTCACTACACCGGTCTATCCTGAGAAGTCCACGTACAAGGTACGGCTGTGTAACATGACCGGAAGGGAGGGAAGGGAGAAGCTGACCCCATGTAAGCCAGCAAAATATGGGAACAAAAACTGAACCTCCTGTCTGAGTTCAGGCCCATTCCCCACCCCCAGGCTACATTACAGCCTCCACCAGTTCCTCTACAAGGGACAAAGGTACACCTTACCCTTGGGCTCCTGTTCACAAAACAGACCATTTACAGGAAAGATTTGGTTTCTCGGCTTTAAGGCAAGAAGCTGCAATTTCCAGCTACCAGGCTCTGCTACACAGGTTACCCCTGAGGCCCTCATTCAGGATCTGAATGGGCTGGGTGGGACATGCTCTAAGACAGGATAATGATCTCAAAGACCTACACACCTACCGCATAGAAAGAAAATTTCGGGAAAGAAAGGAGAAAAAATTCTTGTTCACATTCAAACTCACAAACCACAATGGTGCAAGCAGGATATGAGGAACAATAAGAAGCCCTTGCTTGTGGGAAATAAAGCCATGCGCTTAAATACACCTGGACCTATTGCTGCTTTGAGAGAGAGTCCAGTGTGCAGCCATGCTACCCTGAACACACCAGATCCTGACTGATCTCGGAAGCTAAGCAGGGTCGGGCCTGGTTAGTACTTGGATGGGAGACCACCTAGGAAGACCAGGTGCTATAGGAGGGGGAGAGGGGAGAAGAGAGAGAGTCCAAGTACCAGATAAGAAATCCTTTTAAATGGCCTCTAAATAAAGTGTCCTACTTTCTAAACACTTTCATACTGGGATGCCCTCGCTTACTGCTCCTATAGAGCAAGTTATTTTCTTAGATGTAAGGTAATGCCTCCAAAGGACTCCTGTAAAAATGAGAATAAAAATTTAACCAAGAGACAGAAGTTAGAAGTGTGGTACAGCACAAGGAATCCTGGCCTAGGAGCTAGAAGGCCTCAGTTACAGATCTGGATATCACCGACTTGCTATAAGCTCTCAAGGAACTTACAATTTATTTCTCCATCTTACAAATCTCTCCTACCTACCTCAGAGTTAGATTAAAATGAGAATAAAAAAGTGCCCTGTAAAGTAAAAATAGCTATAATAGATTATGACACTTATTGAAGTTTAGGAATAACCATAGGCTTATCTCCCTACAGAATGTTATTAGTGTCTAAGAAAACACAAGAGCTACAATGAAATCTTCACATGCAAAGTTGGAACCTACCAAAGATGATATAACAAAATGAACTATTAACACTCTCGGTCCACACACCCCCCCATGGCCAGAACCTGATGTCTACCAATTGTGAAAAGCAAAAGTGTTACTTTCTACCTAGCCACAGGGAACTAGAATTGTTCTCTGATCTCTCACCTCCACTATGGGTAGAGTGAGCTAAAAATAGATACTGGTGGTAGGGGATTTCCTTAAAAGCAGAGACTGAGCTTGACCCTCCAGAATGGCAAAACCAACCAGAGAATGCAATGGCAAGTAGAAAGCAGGACCTCTTGGCAGCTTAAGGGAATGGGAAAAAAAACTCCGAACACTGTGAGAAAATGTTAAAAGCAGCATACTATGTTCCTGACTATACGGAGATTAGAATGAACTAGGAAAAAAAACACCCAACAAAAAAAAAATTAAAGGGGATTTTAAGAGTAGGTCATCCCACTGTCTACTCCCTACATAGCTGGGTTTTATTGAGACCAAGTTGTGAAATTTGAAAATTGAGATTTCACATGTACAATTCAAATGACTACCCAGATAAGCTGCATAAGTGACTTTTTTAAAGAAGCCAGCAGATACAATCGTAACCAATTTATATCAGAAATTTCCTAAACTTGACATTGGAGTAAAGTGTGAACAGTGGTCCAGCTGACTCAATCACATCAAGGCTAACTAATCCTATCACAATGAGCAGCTAAAGGCAGACCTAACACTAATCTCAGATTCCCAGGACCCAGCTACTCCTAGGACAATTAAGAAAAAACAGATCTAGAAACTCAAGCCACCTGCCTTGAGAGCTAGTTCAAGAAGTGACTTCTGAAGGAAATCCATTGCATTTAGAGAAAGTAGCAAGCAATGTTTTTACAGAGAATTCCACATGGTCTTCACAATTCCTCCCATACCAAGTTGATAATCCAGAAAAATGAGTTTTCCTATCCTGAGAAGAGTAAAAAAACTCTAACTTGAAACTAGACAGCTGTGTATAGGAGGAAAGAATGGCCGCCCACAAGCCTTTCAGACCTCCCCTTAAGTCTAAATGGTTCCTGGTTGTCAGGGACTCTCATACTCCTACTTCATCTTTGAACACCCAATAGGATGTAGCTGTGGAGAGTGGTTACAATACACTGTTGCTATGGAGTTTTTAACTCCACAAATCAAATCATAGCTAAACTCCTGGGGTAACCAGGCAACTGTTTTTTTCCCTGTGAAATGAAACAACTGGATGTCCTGTGCCATGGCAAGCTTCTGTGCTTTTCGTCTGATAGCCGACACAAGACTCAATCAAATGTCCATTCCCAGCCCGAGAAAAGAGTACGTTATTTGCAGAGCCAGAGTCAGTCTCCTCTACTACATTCCCAATTTAAAAACCTCTTTTCTTCATCCCCAAGAGATAGAAAAACATCAGTGAAGGATATGATCAAATCTTTCCCAGTCCCTTACATAGCAGCATACCTACAAATAACAGCTGACCACAACTCCCAGCGGAAGTCAATGCATTTCTCTTAATCAAATGTTTACAAAGGGACAAAATGCACAAAATTTTCACTCTCACAAGGAGTCAGCCAGGAGTTCTAAAAACCACATGCAGTTATACACTTCACCCTGTCCCCCACTGCCACTTAGTGTCGGTCCCACGCAAAATCGGCAAATTGTCAGCTTTCCCGACCACCTGAAAGCAAGCTCCTTGACCAATGAGTTCCACGCAGACTGTCCTTGCAGAAGCTAGTTTCTAGACTCCAAACTAGTAGCCACCCTGCCTAAGAATCACAAAAGAAACACAGTAGGTCTATTAAACACAGAACTCTCATAATGAGCCTTACACCTCGCATCCGTTTCCTGGCCAGGTGCCCAATCTGAGGCCCTTCTCACTCTTTTACTCTAAACAAAAGCAAAAATCCATGCACCATTCAGCCTGCCTCAGAGCACCCAGCAGGAAAGCCCGATTCCGGATATTCGTGGACTCGCAAAACCTGAGTTGAGGAAAATAGAACGCAGTATTAATGCAGAACAAGGAATGATGCTGGTAGTGAAGACTATAACCCTTTTACACTTCCCAGGTACGAAAAGGACAAGGTATGGCCCAAAAGATGTGCTTTTCCAAGACAGCAAATGAAGCATCTTGGTGGAAATAAATAAGCACCTGCACCCACATTTATTTATCCTCAAAACTTGTCTCGCAGGATATGAGCATGTATGAATTCAACACCAGGAGTAGGGCGTCCGATACTCCCAGGTTGCATCCTTGTAGGTGGCAGGGCAAAGTTAACTCTGATCTGCTCCCAAGTGGAACAGAGACTAGCCACATACACAAGGCTGTCCCACCAAGTCCTGCCAACATAAAATAAAAAGAGCTTACGAGTAGGAACCCAGATTACGAAAAACATCAACTGGGTCCCAAGGAAGTCAGGCCTAAATTATAGTATTGTATTTTTCTCGAAAGCAATATAGGGATCTGCCCAAATTAGACATTCAAACGGAGACGACTAGTAAGTAAATCTGTTGAGCCAACGTTTAACGAAGACCTCTCACACGCTCCTTCCCATATCCCCCTTCAGCCAGAGTATGCCCCCTTGCAAATCACCAAGTTTATAAAAGAATGACACTGCCTTGGGGCACAGGCTTGGCCGGTAGTCTACGGAGGTCTTCAGCAAACAAGCCTCCTTCCACATTGAGAGGTCAGGGTTTCCAGTTTATATAAGTAAAATCAAACCCAAAGGAAAAAAATCCAACTTTGAGGGAGCTGGAAAGCGCAGAGTTGCCACGCCTAACCCACCTAACAGTATTGAAAGGCCAAAGTGGTTCAGAAGGGGACCCTCCTGTACCCGTGAGTAACTATACCCATGAATACACCCATGCCACACAATACTAAAAAGATCCCAGCCCAAGAAACGACCAAGGGCCCCGTTACCTTCCGCTCGGGAGCATTCACCGGGAGGGAACACGAGGGTGGTCTTGGGGCGTCAGCCCCCACCTTTTCCCTCTTCCCTCGCTCTGACCGACGTCTGGAGAGGAAGTGGGGAAGTGGAGAGATCTTCCCCGCTCCATGATCCGGCTTGTGCCCGTCACTTCCCAATTTCCGCTCGGTGCCAGGCCCAGGAAAACAGTGGAAGACGCGCCCCCGGGACACTCGCAAATCTGTCAGGCGCGGCCGCGGCCCCGTAGCTTGGCCAACAGTGGCCACCGCACCCACCCAGAGCCGCTTCCTCCCATTTTGTGAATGGTGCCTAGATCGCAGGGGAGGGGGGTGGCTCTACCCTTCGCGCCCCCGACACCTCCGGCCTCGCTCCCGCGGACTTCCCCACCCCCATAACCGCGCAGTGACCGACCCCCGGGAAAGGGGCGTGGCTAACAAGCAGAGTGCCCCGCGCGTCCCCGCGCCCGCCCCCCCGCGCGCGTCTCCGCGTTACCTTTTACCACGTCACATTCGATGACGCGTCCACGGCGCTCGAAGAGGCTGCGCAATTCCTGGCTCGTGCACGCAGCCGACACATTGCCCACGAAAATCTTCCAAGTGTTAAGAGGCCTTGGGCGCGACATCTCCACCACGAGCGCGCGCCCTGGCCGCAGCTCGTGGCCGTGCAGGGCCTCGATGGCGCGCAGCGCGCCCGCGTTCTCGCGCATGTGCACGAAGGCAAACTGTTTCATGACGGCGCAGCTCATGACCGTGCCGTAGGGCGCGAAGAGGGCTGCCAGCTCCTCCGGCGTCGTATCCGCCCCATCGACGTTTCCCACGAATATCTTCATTTTGCCGCCGCAGCCGCCTTCCCGGAGAGCCGGGACCGCTCCTCCAGCGACAGGCGAGACGTCCGGTCGGCCGGCAGTCCTCCCCAGGAATGGCTGGCGACCGAGAACCCCGCCGCGCAGGCGCTCTGATCTACCCAATCAGGGCGCGCATCCCGCGCGTCCTGCAGCCAATCATAGAGGCCGAGAGAAGATGCACTCAGGCGCAGCCAATCCCAGAGGGCCTGGAGCCCGCTCGTTAGCAGAGGGATAGGAGAGGGACGGCGGCGCGCGACCAACCGCCACCACCGGGGGGAGGGGAAGAAGGGGTGGAGAGGTAGCTACGCGCTCGGGGTGCGCCGGCAGCCGAGCGGCCTAGTTGGTGAGACGGCCTCTGGCCCGGGGCAGGGGTGGGGGGGCCGAGATTCGCGGGCCCAAGGAAAAACTTTGTTCAGTAGGAAGTCCGAGCTTCTCCCATTCTGGCAGCCTAGGCCAAACCCACGCCTAGAAGTGGCAGGGAGAATGTCCACGGGAAGGCCGGGCCTGGCATGAGAAACCCGGACTAACGCCTTCCATCAGTGAACGGCTCCTGGGATTTCTGCCCCTGGGACCGTGCAGAGCAGTCTAAGGGGATCTAAGAGGCGTCTGCCCCGGGAGAAACCTTCGTGCCATTAATTCATTCTTCGGAAACACCTCATCTGAGGTTGCGGAGGTCCTGGCAGGCGCTGGAGATGTGAAAAATCAGAGCACGTTTCTGCCTTTATGGAATTTACAAGCGAAGATTAATTAATGAAATTTCCACAATACAAAGTTTAATAAAAATAGAAAATGTGGTCAAAAGGACAGTACTTGAATGGACAAAAGTTGAACCTTTAAAAAAAAACAAAAAGAAAAAATTCAAAACCGACAGATGTGTGTGGAAAAGATTTTGCATGGCTTAAGATATCAAAAACAAAAACGTGACAAACTCAGGGAAATATTTGTCAACATGTTTATTCGACAAATTTTACTGAGTACCTACCATGTGGGCATCACCAAGAATATAGAAGTGAACAAAAAGTAACAAAAATCCCCACCTTCTCGGAGTTTATATTATGGTGGGGAGAGAGATTAACAAGTATAAAACATAATCTGTTGGCTAGTGATGAAGAGTTGAAGTAACCGTGGGAGCAAGCAAGTCATCCTCCAGGGGAATCATTCCAGCCAGAAAGTATAATTCAGAAAGTCCTGAGGCGAGAGCATGAGCATGTCTGCTGGTGCAAGGAATTGTAACAATCCAGCATTGCTGGAAGCCAAAACAGTGAATAATAGAGCATAAGCATGGGGGGAGGGGAGGATAGAGGTGTAACACCTTGTGGGCCATTGAAATGACTTTGGCTTTGACTCTTATGCTGGAAGTCTGTGGAGGCCATAGAGCAGAGGGGATCATCTGCTAGGACTTATCTTTCATAAGTTTTGTATCATTCTGGTTGTTATTGAAATAGGTAAAAAGAAAGAGAAAACAGTTGTTTGCTCAGAAAAATTACCATTAGTGCAAAAATACAGGGGGGAGGTGATGGCAACATAAGTGAAAGTTGCCCAGTAGAATTCAGGGGGAAGTGGTCAGATTTGGATGTAATTTGACAGTAGAGCTCAGATTGGATGTGAGTTGTGTAAGAGGAGTCAGAGATGATGTTGAGTGGCTGGAAACACAGAGTTGCCATTTACTGAAATGGGGAACATTGCAGGAGAAATAAATTTTCTGTGGAAGACCAGAAATTCGGTTTTGGACATGGTATGTTTGAGATGCCTCTTAAGTTGTCCCAAGTGGAGATAACCAATGGGCAAGTAGATATGTATCTGCAGTTCAGAGGTCTGGGCTGGGGATATAAATTTGGGAGTCTAAAGACTTAACATCTGTACTGTACAAAGAACTACAAATTAAACGCAAAAAAAAAAAGTAAATGGGTCAAGGACATGAACTGGCAATTTTCTAGGAAAAGAAATGCACATAGCCAATAAACAAGCTATTTCATTGGTAGTCAGGGAAATGTAATTTCCTGAGAAAATGAGAACATTTTTCACCCCTCAGATTTGCAAAAAGAAAATGAAAGATTTATTGCGTTACTGGTAAGAGTAAAGTACACTCACATATTGCTGACAATAGTGCGAATTTTACATGCTTCTTGGGAAGTAATCTGGCAATATTGAAACTTTAAATGTGGTGAGTCTTTGATATAGTAATCTTATTGGAAAACTAGCATTCAGAAAACTCATCAATAAGGATATTTGTATAAATTTATTTATAGTAGCATGTTTGTAGTAGCAAGCAGTGGAAGTAACGTGAATATCCGTAAATATGGAATTAGGTATTGCCTTATGATGGAACATATTGCTATTAAAACTAGTTCAGAATTTATTGATATGGAAGAATAACCATAATTTAAGAAGGAAAAAAAACAATGTGATTATATTATGTTACATCTTTCTAAACTGTAGGGGGGAAAAACTCTAATTTTTTATAACTAAAAAAATCAAGTACATTTTAAGGAGGAAAAGGGGCATTGTTTTGGTACCAGTTTGATA
This sequence comes from Macroglossus sobrinus, assembly GCA_004027375.1. Taxonomy (NCBI): domain Eukaryota; kingdom Metazoa; phylum Chordata; class Mammalia; order Chiroptera; family Pteropodidae; genus Macroglossus; species Macroglossus sobrinus. Next base: position 190,381 of record PVKZ01001857.1, read on the forward strand.
TCTTCACAATCAAAACTGCTGATAGTATTCCCACCATGGGCATCAGCAAGCCCTTAGCCACCCAGCGAGGACAACGATTTTAAAGGTATCATGGGGGCAGTTCCATGTTTGTCCCAATAATGCTGGTAGGGTTTAGCGTCAGAGCACTGTGCAACAGAAATATGATGTGAAACCCATATGTTCTTTAATTTTCCTGATATCCACTTTAAAAAATAAAAAAGTAAAATTAATTTTAATAACATTTTATTTAACTCAGTATATCTAAAAACTCATTTCATGTGATCAATATTAAAATTATTAATTCGATAGTTTATATTATTCTCCTCGTTCTAAGTCTTTGAAATTCATTGTATATTGTACATTTATAGCACATCTCAATCTGGACTATGTACTTTTCAAGTATTCAGTAGCCACATGTGGCCAGTGGCTGCCATATTGGCTAGTGTAAATTTAGTCTTCCTCTTGAAATGGCCTTTTGATCCTAAAGGGACCTCCTTTAGGAAAACAGAACTGCAATGCTTAAGATGCATCTGATTTTGAAAACTACCCCCAAGTGTGGAGAATGAGGGTGGGCAGGAAGATGTAGGTCAAAATATCCATCAATAAATAGTAATGAAGCTGCAAAGGATTCATAGAGATGAGCCAGGCCTGGCCAGGCCGGCCCAATCACTTTATAGGTGAAAGATGCATTCAGAGCTGGAGGCAGGAAAGAAATTGCCAACTATCAAACTGGTGTGGAAGTGGAGCTGAGTAGAAGATCTCAGATTACCCCAGGTCAAGGAGTTACAACCATGTTCAAATCGTGATTCTCAATGATGTGAATGTCAGCAAGAGTCTCTATGTGTATGAACATTACCTCCACTTGTAAAATAACCCACCTTCCTACGAGACTTGTTTTATTGTTGTAAAATATACATGACAAAAAAATAAAATATACATAACATGAAACTTACCATTTTAACCATTTTTAAGGAGAGAGTTCTGTGGCATAAAGTACATTCATGTTGTTGCAACCACCACCACACTCTCTCCAGAACTTTCTCATCTTCCACGGCTAAAAATCTGTAACTGTTAAATATTAACTCCCCATTCCCTCCTCCCCTCAGCCCCTGGCAACCACCATTTTCCTTTCTGTCTGTCTGAATTGTGACTACTCTAGATTCCTCATGTAAGTGGAATCATGTACACATTTGTTCTTTTGTGATTGACTTAGCATAATGTCTTCAAGGTCCATCCATGGACATTCAGGTTGCTTCCACTTTTGAGCTCTGACTATGGGTATATAGTCAGAAGTCAAATTGCTGGATTTTGTTTTTTAAAGTATAATTTACATAGGACACTCACTCTTTTTTGTGTACCGTCCTTTCCGTTTTGACAAACACATACAGTCACATAGCTATCACCACAATCGAGATACACTGCCATCACCTTGAAAAGTTTTCTTATGCTGTTCCTTTGTAGTCAACCTCCCCCAACCTCGCCACCCTGGTCTCTGACAAACAGTGATCTGTTTTCTTTTATAGTTTCATCTTTTCCAAAATGTCACATAAATAGAGTCATACATTATGTAACTTTTTGAGTCTAGCTTCTTTCACGTAGTGTAATGAATCTGATAGTCATCAATACCCTTGCCTGTATCAGTAGTTAGTTTCTTTTCATCAATGATTTACATTGTATGGATGTGCCACCATTTGTTTTTCCATTCCCCAGTTGAAGGACATCTGATTATTTCCAAATTTTGGCAATTATGACTAAAGCTTGCATACAGGCATTTGTGCAAACAAAAGTTTTAGTTTCTCTTTGTAAGTACCTATGAACCACAAGGTCAATGTGAACATTAAACAAGGTACAATAAAGTGTTTAGCACCCTCTAAGTACATAGTAAGAATCTTGATAAATGATGCTGTTAGAAAAGTTTGCTACAGAATTCTAAGTCAAATAAAAAGAACCTATGGGATCCCAACTAAAATTTTATTAAGCATCTACTATCTGCTAGGCATTCTTCCAGTTTCTGAAACAACATTCAATTAAAATTAATAATGTCCTGTATGTGTTTGAAGACAAAATGCATCTCTCTCGGTTTTTCAACTACATCGTACCCACAATTGGGTCTATTTCTCTAGTAACAATGCTAGACTTTCGCTGATGCCTCTCTTTTCCCCATGTGGTACCCCAGAGGTGTAACTAGCCTATCATGGCTGTGCCAAATGTCCTTAACTGGGAAAAAAAAAAAAATAGAACCAAGAGGAAAGACATTTCTCATAAAATAATATATATCATATGAAAAATCCATAATGAGCTATGTGTCTGGTCAAATGCAGACTGTTACACAGGCACTGCATTGGCAACTCAAATAGTACTACTGCCATTACCACCAGCAATACCGTTCTCCAAAATGGGGAACGACCCTCAGTAACGTTCCAAACCAAACAAAGAACAAGAAAATTGAATGTCCATTAAAACTGTACCAGAAATGCTTTGTGCTTTATAAATAAAAAAGTAAAACAAATTAGGTTCTAATTATAAACGTTTTTCAAATACAAAGATACCTGATGGGACATTTGAGAGTTATGCAGAAAATAGGACAGTTCTTTATTGAGCTGGACTATTCTGCACAAAGCAGGGTGGCCTCCTCCCAATAAATGCCAATGGCACCTCCCTACCCAGCAATGTCCCAGCAATGTTACAACCAGAAAAATCTCCCTCACAAACCCCCTAAGGGACAGCAGCACCCTCATTGAGAACCATGATCTAAATCAAATTTTGTAAAACTCAAGAGTAAACTTAACTGGGTAACTTTGTGTTAACTTTGTATTTCTGTAATAAAGAAAGCAATCTGATAGGAAAAGTCCTTATCTCTTTACAAAGAATGGAAAGAAACGTTAGAGAGAAATTGTCTTGTAAACTAGAGAACAGAGCCCAATTAAATTTACTTATAAGACCTTTGCCTCGGTTAATTATATTAACAAAAGTTCTTTAGTTTACTAGGTCACTGTAATAGGCCAAAAATATCAGGTCCTAATCTTAGAACCTGAAAATATTACCTCATTTGGAAAAAGCATCTTTGCAAATGTGATTAAGTTAAGGATTTTGAGATGAGATTATCCTGGATTATTCAAATAGGCCCAAATGTAAGCATGTGTATCCTCATGAGAGAGAGGCAGAGGGAGATTTCGACACAGATAAACAGAGGAGAAGATGATGGGAAGACAGAGCCCAGAGAAATCTGAAGACGTTGGCCCTGAAGATTGGAACGATGTAGCTGCAAGCCCATTTAAGACATTCCGTATTAATGAAATCACACCAATATACGGCTCTGGTGGTCTGGCTTCTTTCACTTAACATGTTTTCAAGATTCATCCGCATTGCAACTTTTCCGTTAATCTAAAATAATTTCAAAATAAAAAGTTTTTAAACTTTGATTTTAGGCTTGTGATTTTTAGCTAAAAATATATATAGTTTTTAAAGATTGTTAATGGTAGTACAATAGTTTCTCTGTATTGATACATTGAAGATTTACCAGGAAGTAGGCTGGGAAGATTTACCAGGAAGTAGATTGGCCTAAATGTAAAAGTTTACATTTAGGCCAGACATCTGTGGTATTTAAGAAATTTAAATGTATTACATATATAAAAACACTTTTAGAAGATTAAGAGAACTTAAGTTGCAAATGGGTATGATTATTTAACGGAGTCTGATATATCCGACCTGAATTATCAAAGAAAAGGTAAAGATAATAGTTCTTGTTTTGCTAGATTTATAAATAGAACACTAAAACGTGTCATTTGAATTTGAAAGCCTAAGGAAAACGAGGTTTTAAATGTATTCATTTCATGAAATTGAATCATTATTGTATGTTTCTTGTGGCTGTTTAATTAAATCACCGTAAACTGATTGGCTTAAAGTAACAGAAATGTATTCCCCCACAGTTCTGAAGGTCAAGAGTCCAAAATTAGTAGCACTGGGCTGAAATCAAGGTGCTAGCAGGTTCTTGCTCTTTCCAGAGAATCCGTTCCTCGCATCTTCCAGCTGTTTTCTGGTGGCTGCATTACTCCAATCTTCAGGGTCAGAACCATCAAATCTCTCTCTGCCGTCTCCCCATTGCCTTCTCTGTGTATCTATCAAAACTCTTTCTGCCTCCTCATTAGGATACATGTGCTTGCATTTAGTACTCAGATAATCCAAGATAATTTTCTCTCAAAATCGTTAACTTAATCACATCTGCAAAGACCCTTTTTCCAAATAAGGTAACATTGACAGCTTCCAGGGATTAGGAACTGATGACTTGGGGGCCATTATCAGCCTATCATAATAATTAAAAAAAAAAAAAAAACCCTAATTGCTAATAGTCTTTTCAGTGCACCGAAGTGCATTATGAACATGGTGACAGGACCCTTTCCTGCTGAAATCTGTAGTGTTATTATTGGGCATTAAGACCCAGGGAGCCCAGAGCACTTTCCTCTTTCCCTTGGAGCTGAGTTGTTACGGCGCTTCTCTCTCCCAGCGTTTTCAGGTATAATCTATCTCTGGCTAAGATAACTTAGGTCCTTTTTGGAAGTGGGTGACATATATTTAGAGGGAAGTGTTGGAGAACTGAAGGATGGTCCTGATCTCTACTCCTATACCAGGACAGGGAGCAGCAGGCAGACACACCTCTCTGAGAAGATGCACGGCCCTGAGCTAACTATTTTTTGAAAGCTGAGACTAGTTAAGAGCCTAGACTTGAAGCCATACCGCCTGCATCTGAATCTAGGTAGACTCGGTCATGTTACTAGCTGTGTGACCTTGAGCAAGTTACATAACAACTCCGTGCTTCAGTTTCCTCATCTGTAACATGAGATGATAATAGAACCCACCTTGTAGTTTTGTCATGAGAATTAAATGAATTACAGCATGTGAAGTGCTTGCAAATCACTATCAGGGCTAAGCATCCTTGGCTGCAGTTCCACTACTGCTTAATAGATGGGGCTTCAAAATGTTTGAACAGTATTTTGTGATTAAAACCAGTTTGAAAAACACACGGCTAAGAGTTTGGAAAGAAAAAAACTAATGAGGATATTGATTCTTTAAGAGTTGAAACAGACTGGTAGGGAATAGTGAACAGTTTAGCCGTAAAAGGGTTAAATCCAGCTATAATTCCAGAAGGAAGATGAGAGCAGGTCAGGGGGTGGCTGTAGGCAGTGCCCAAGAGGAGTGCCTACAATGATTCGGCTATGGGGAAAGACTGCCTGGGCCCCAGGCTTAGAAGGATTTGGTTTCCCAGGTACCAAGGAGAGCTGGGAAGCAACCAGCATAGGCTTGGCAAGAAAAAGCAGGGTCCAAGGACTGGGGCTAGAGATACAGCCAGCAGCCTTCAGAGGGACCCAGGCAGGGCCTGGAGAATGGGAACAAAGCCAAAGGCACACCTAAGCTAAGGCCAACCAACTGTAAAACCACCCACTAGATTCCAGTAGGTGCGTAGGGGGCAAAGTTCAAACTCCGACAGTTCGCTGTGTCCTAAAAGCAGCTTTGTCATCAGCAAGCCCGACACGAGTCTGTGGATGTCAGTCAGCCGTGAGAGGGGAGTCAGGCTGGGGCTGCCTCCAGGACCCCGTCTGGCCTCAGAATCACAGCCACTGCTCCCTTGACTTGCCACGTGCCAGGCCCTGTGCCAAGCACTTCACTTATTATCGAGAAGCCTTTTACTTGTGAGTAAAGAAATCAACTCAAGCCAGATGAATTTGTAAAGAAGGGAGGATGCACTGGGAGGATACAGGAGTGTCTCTTGTACGTCTGGCATTGTCCAGCAACTCTTAGGTTCTCCCTGTGCATCCACCTCATTCATCCTCCTCGGCAGACTGGCTTTTTCTGATACTCAGTCGATAAGGCAGGGAGAAGAGGCCGCCTGCAGCCCCCATAGCTCCATGTGGCAGATCCAACCACAGGGAGAACTGTAGCTGCATCTGCTCGGATTTCCCAGGGAATGCAAGGCCTGCATGAGTCAGGTGTTCGTCTTGGTTCTGACTGGCCACAGTGAGAGGAGGGGGTCAGGCCACAGAGAGAAAGATGACTGCTATGGCCCTTCGTTGTGACCTCAAGGAGGAAGATGCAGCCTTAGGAGGTGGGTGGACTTGAATCCAGTTTTGTTTGGCTCCAAAGCCAAGAGCTGGCCCTTGAAGGGGAGGGGAGGGGAGGGCAGAGGCAGAGGGACCATGTTCGCCGAGCTCATTTAAGGGCCATGGAGGCACAGACAAAACACAAAGTTCCATATGAAAATAAAACTTTAATTTGCCAAGGGAGCATCACAGCCACCCCTGCACACCCCATATATCCTAGTTCTCCTCGGCCCAGACAAGGGCCTCCCTCTCCTCACCCCCAGAAGTGGACGGCACACCGTCACCGGGAGCAGTAAGAGCCCCAAGGCTGAGGCCACGCTCATAGGTGGGCAGGGGGCTGGGCCGGCTCCTTTCGCCCCTCGCCAGCGATGGGCCGGCCTCGCTCCTCCCACATGGTGAGGCCGTCGCAGGAGCAGATCTGCTTGGGGTTCTGGAAGAGGCCGGCGGAGCGTGCGATGATGCCACAGGCCAAACTGCAGAAGGATGTGTGGTCAAGGGTGGGTACTTGTCCGGGCCCCTCCAGGTCTCTGCACACATGGCCTCCGCCTGGGGGTGGCATTACCCACCTCTTTCCTGAGTTCCCTGTGATCTTGGATAAGGGATGGCCACCCCGGCCCAGGTCGTCTTCTCCCTCATCGATGACCAGGCTTCGGCCAATCACATCCCATATCTTTGAGGGGAGACAACAGCCTTAGACAGTGGACCTGTGAGGAAAGGTCCCCACTTTCTTTTCCACCCTACCTTTAGCTGCTCGTCCTCTATCCTGAAGATGGCTCGGCCATCAGCATCCGCGTGGACGTTCCCCAGGTCTCCCCGGTGCTGTAATGAGACGCAGGGAGGAGGAGCACATGGGACACAGCTGCTACCTTCTGATTTTCAGGATCTGATCCCCCTTCCCAAAAGTCCCAGTGTCCTCCTGTGGGTACTGTCAGGTCAGGTGAAGGGACAGCCCAGGACACAAGAAAGGCAACTGGAAGCTTGCCCTGGAACCGATACCCTGAGCAGAATGACAGTCCGCTGAAAACAGCCAGCGACTCCGTTCCTAGGAAGTCAAGACTGTTTCTCCCACGAGGCCATCGGCCAGCCCTGCGTTCCAGTCTCAGAAGCTAGCCCAGTTCCTGCTTCTCTCTAAGTCCCGTTCTCTAGCCTCCTGCTGGCTCTGTGAGGTCTCCACAGTTTGTAATTCTCCTGGGCTGAAGATGGACAAGCTTGGCTTCTTGACCATCACACCAGCATGCTTTCCTGACTTCTGACCTCCGGAAACAGAGAGAAAACCAAGGGGCAAAGGGCCTGTCCTGCCCCTCCAGAAGCCGGCTCTGCCACCTTCTCCCTTGAAGGTAATAAAAATGCCATCACACATCTACGGAGCAGCTCCCCCATCAGGCACCCTCTGCCAGGCATGTGGGTGCACATGCGGTCACCAGCCTCAAGGGGTCGCAGCTGGGTGGGAGCCAAATGTGGAACAGTGATTATTTAGTACAACGCAGAGTGTGTAGTAGACCTTACTGGTGAGTCACGGAACCTCACATCTGTGCAAATAAACTGTCTCCAACCCGACACCTTGGGCGGAAGCGAGTGCCTGTGCCAGTGTGGGCGGTACGCAAGGCCTTGCTGAAAAGTATGGTCACAAAGTGTGTCACTGTATGATGGGTCTGACAAGCAGCGAGAAGAGCCATTTCTCCTTTATTTTGTTTTCTCAGAGACACATCTGCTGCTTACACCTGGTACTTTTTGTTACACCTGTACTGGGGGCATTTATGGTAGAAAGATCAAGGATGGGGAGGCGATGACACTGAGCCTTGGGGAGCATTTTCAGGATTGGGCTGAGGGAGCAGCAGTGGGCAGTGCAGCAAAGGGTCAGGTGAGGCAGCCTTCCCAGTCCCTCCCCGTCACATAGGTGAATGAAACTGGGCTGGATGGCCTTGAATGTCACTCCAAGCAAGTGGGCAGGGCCTGGTACCCTCAGCGCAGGAGAGCCAAGAAGGGTTTCAGGGAGGGGTATGACATGGTGACCCAATGTTTTGCAGCGATCCCTCTAGAACAGTACATGAAGAGAAAGAACCGGAGGGGGACAACGAGAGAAGGGACGAAAGCCGAGACTAGTTAGAAGACACGCAAAGGGACGACCAGGGTTGGATGTAAATTCTCACACATCTGGCCAAAACCAGATGTTGAAATCCAAAAAGAACCTGCCAGTCATCATGGCAGCCTTGGCCACACAGCTCTTGCTCAGGTCTTCTTCCATCTACACCTGACTCCAGCTGACTCCAGCCCCTTCTGATTCCTGGCCCTGAGAGGGGCCGTGGCCAGGGCATAGGTCATCTCTTGTCCTTCAGAAACCTCTCTCCTTCATGAGCAACATAGTCGGCAGTTCCCAGATGCTCCTTGTTGGTTCCTGCCTCCAGGTCTCTGCTAAGCCTGCCACTACCAGCCCCCCAGCTCTTCACCTGCCTAATTCCGGCTCAGCCCCTTTCGAGGCTCTGTGAGGAAGACAGGCTTACGTGGCATCTCCTTGTGTGCTTCCCGCTGAGTGCGGACTGGACCCAGTGTCATTCTCAAGATTAGGTTACAAAAAGAGTGTGGCTTTGGTCTTGGATGCCCTCCCTTGCTCTCTCATTCACTTGCTGAAGGAAGCCAGCTGCCGCGTTGTGAGCAGTCCTAGGGAGAGGCCCACGTGGCCAAGGACTGATGTCTGGCCAAGAGCCAGGGAACCTCGAGGCCTGCCAACAGCAGCGTGAGTGGGCATGGAAGCAGACCGTCCCCACCTTGAGCCTGGCGATCCTATAGCCCCAGCCAACGTTCTGGCTGAAGACTGTGAGAGACCCTGAGCCAGACGCCCCATCCTCACGAAGTTGCACCCAGAGAAGCTATGAGTTGATAAGTGCTTGGTGTTTTAACCCCTAAGTGTGGAGTAATTAAATTCACAGCATCAGATAACTAATACACTAGACACAAGCACAGGACTGTACAATGGACCTGACAGAAAGGCTTCTCCAACTTTGGGAGGAAGCAGGGATTGGAATAAAAACTTTTGACCATGAAAAATGTGACAAGACTGTGAAAGGTACAAAAAAATCAGTTACGTGAATTAAGAAACACATACCATGTTTTCACTTGTCTTGTGTCGGAAGCCTGCAAATTTTCATCAAGATAGAAAAGAAAAACCAAGGAAGCCTGAGTCCTGGGAGGGCATAGAGAGGAGTCACTGGTTCTCAGGACCAGGCCACAGAGCCTGCCTGGTACCGAATCCCCGCGTGGGGGGAGCACGTACCACCGGAAGTGGAAGATGGTCTTAGGTGTGTGTCCACTGGGAAACATCAAGCAGTCCTCTTGGCTTGACATCCGGGACAGTGTGTGTTTGGTGGTCACAGGTCTTTGGCACGGCTCTGTCTAACATTCGCTAATCACTTTAACAAAAGACAAAGGGGCCTCAGTCCCCAGCAGGACTGCGAGAACACTTGAAGGCCTGATCTGATTTATTTCTACAAAGATCCTCCCCTTTCGGCTAGAAGTACTGGTTTGCCATTCTCTGTGGCAATATCAAGTTTCTTGTTAAAAATAAATCTATCTTTACTACAGAAAATAATGACTTGATTTGCTTCAAAATAATGGTGGACAAGGTCTGGGGTGTAGACAAAACAGGCCCAGCCATGAGGTGGTGACTTGAAACTCGGTAATATTGACCCAGGGGTTCAGGACAATAGTTTCTTTACTTTTGTAGCTTCTTTACTTTAGAATCTAGTTTCTAATTTAGTTTCTGTGACAGGTTAAAAATACTAAAAATAACTAAATTTACCTAAGGAAAGAAATGGGTCAATTTAAACCAAAAGGTTGAGTAACAGAACAAGCAGTACTCAGGTGAGGCAAAAATCATTAAGGTGGCATGTGACTGACTCGCTGCTGATGGGGAAATCACTTCTCTGGTGAAAAGTGAAACTCCAGTCTACGGCCATGCCACCCTGAACACGCCGGATCCCATCTGATCTCAGAAGCTAAGCAGGGTCGGGCCTGGTTAGTACTTGGATGGGAGACCATCTAGGAAGATGTGGTGCTACAGGCATAAAAAATAAGGGACTGTAAGCTGACAAGGTCCTTGCCATCTGTGAGGTCAACCAAGGGTTGCCAAGGAAAAGAAAGAAGGGAAGAGAAGGGAAGAAAAAGTGAAACTCCAGGGCCAGGAGTGGGAGCATCGGGAACAGCTACTTAGTTTAGGGAAAACCTTCAACTTCAACACGCTGCCTGTGCCCCTCCGACACTGCACCCTCAGAGTGCACAGTGTTCTCCCCAACAGGACTGGGAGTGCCTAGGGGGCAGACCTTGAACACAGAAAGTTTCAATACACAAAAGGAAGTGAAGGGAAAAGACCCCACCAAAAAGGAATCTCGCCCAAAGGCGCCAAGAGCTGCCTGCTCCGCCTCTGAGACCTTGGGCGCTCTCTCAGCCCAAGCCTCGCCCAGACGAGCACTCACCCGGTGAGCGTCCTGCGGGCCCCCGTGCGACGTTCCATCAGGGTTAAAGTGGTCCCCACAGCTAAGAAGACAAGGCAGCAGGTGGGCAGTGAAACAGCAATTCAAAGAGCCAAGTGATCCATCCCCTACATTTGTTTCATTCATTCGTTCACTCAACAAACAGGCCTCCTCTAGGACAGGCTTTGGTCTGAGGGTACCAAGAAGAGTTGAACACGGGTCCTGCCCTCCATAAGCTTGCAGGGGAGACACAGCTGAGTCAACGACTAATTGTACCACAGCATGACAAACATCACGACATAGGGACCTGCCCTTCTCATGTTTAGGTGTTACCTTCCATCTCAGAGGCTCTAGGTGGCTAAGAGCAGGAGCACCCGGGTCAGATTTTGGTTCAAATCCCCACTTTACTCTTTACATTCTTTGGGGCCTTTGACAAGTCATTTAACTTCTTTGAGCCTCAGCTGCCTCATCTGTACACAGGGCCTATGTGCATATGCCTCACAGGGTACTTGTGAGGAAGTACCAAGTATCACAGTGTGTGTAAAGGGCTGAATACAGCCCCCTGCACATAGTAGGTGCACAACTGGGGGAATAAGGATTCTACGAGGGAGGTTACAGACAACTTACCTGTTGCAGTTCTTCGTGAGGTCCCCAAACTGGTGGACATGTAGTCCGTGCAGCCCAGGCTCCAGGCCATCAATGGTCCCCTCGATGAGGCAGCGCGCAGGGGTCAGCTGTAGGAAGCGCACCACCCCCTGCACAGCGCCAGGTCCCCCCAGAATGGCCACTGCTGCCCCCAGATTCTCTGCAATGTATTAGACACCCAAATTGGCTCGCTACCTCACCCAGCCCCACCCCGTCATAAGCTGGGGGTGGGTGCAGAGAGAGCCCCACATAACTTTTACGCCTTCCCCAAAGCCTTTCCAACCCAAAGCCCCCAAATCTTAGGGTTAGATTTGTACCAGCCCCACGCCACCTCCCTCCCAGAGAGGCAAGGTCAAGGCCACAGTGGTTACTCACGCAGTAGGTTGCTGCCCATGCCCTTGAGTACCGCCTGCCGCCCAGTGCCTTCCAGGAGGGCCTGCACCTCCTGGCTGGGCAGGGTGGTCTGCAGCAGGACCGTCTGGTTCTCCAACTGCACCTCCACACCCTGGATACCTGGGAGGAGAGACGGGGCAGAGGGCAGCAGAGGGCAGGCACCTCTATGCTGGGAACAGGGAAGAGAGAAATAGCTCGACTCCTAATCTCCATCTTCATCAACCGTCTCATGGCTGGAGGCAGGTTCGGAAGCTGCTTTCTAGCTGTGTGAGGCCCTTAACCTCTCTGAGTATTTCTTTAAAAAGTGGGGATAGTGCCACCTCACTCCCAGGATTATAGTGAGTCCTTATTATGTGCCAGGCACTATTTATAACTTTTGAAACATAGATCATTCTTTTAAAAATATTTTTATCAAAGTGTGCTCTCGATAAACACATTATTCGTGACAGTCAAAAGGTGAAAACGACCCCAATGCCCATCTACCAAAGAATGGATAAATGGGGTATCTCCATACAATGAAATGTTAGTCAGCCACAAAGAGAACTGAAGCAGGGTTGCATGCTAAAAAATGAAGCTCGAAAACATTATGTTACAGAAAAGCCAGTCATAAAAGACCACACATTAGATGTCATTCTGGATGAAATGTCCAGAATAGGTAGCTCTGTTATAGAGATACCAAGTACTTTAGCTGGGTAGGAGAACTGGAGGATATAATTTCTAGCTAAAGGATAGAGTTTCTTCAGGAAGTGAAGAAATATAAAATTGATAGTGGTGATGGTTATACAACTCTGTGAATGTACTAAAAACCACTGAATCGCATACTTTAAGTGGGTGAACTTCATGACAAATGAATTATATTTCAAAAAGTTGGTTTACACATAAGAAAGGGGGCTATCACCATCATCACGAGAGCTAACATTTACTGAGCATGAACTGTGGGCTTTTTCATATTTTACCTGTAGTAAGTAACTCATTTCATGCTCAAGTAGCCTTGTGAGATAAGTATTTTTATTCTCAATATTACAGATGAGGAAAATGAGGCACAGAGAAATGAAGAAACTTGCACAAAGTCACGTTGTAGTAAACTACAGGACTGGAATTCGTCCCAGGCACTTCACCTGGATGCTGTTCACCCTGATAGGCAGCCCCCCGCCTCCGGGCTGGGTTGGGACCCCCTCCTCGGCCCTCCGAGCAGCTCCCACTCCCCCACGTAACTTGCACTGCACCGATTACAATCCTCTGTGAGGACAGAAGCTCTGGGCGGTCCACAGAGTCAGGTTCAAAAGTCACTGTGCCTCAGTGCCCTGTAAATCCCCAAAGTCACCCCTGTGTGTACACAGCCTTTAGGATGATTATGCCACATGCTTAGCTTTGAGGAACACTGAGCCAACTCAAGAAAAAGAGAAGGGGCTTCTCTTTCATTTGGCTATTTGGGGCTCCCAAGTCTTTTAGGAGAACTCTTGAATCCTCAGCCAGCACACAGGGGGTGGGTGGGGAACTCTAAATGCTGTTCCCTCCTGCAGGGCTTACAACCATTCTGCTTTGCTCTCCGCGTTTGCTGCGCTGCAGGGTGAAGCCCAGGGGAGCCAGGTGTGACCCAGGAGACACAGGTTAAAGGAGGCGTTTCACGCCACGTGGAGCTCGCGCTCTGTGAACTGATGGCGACATTGACCCTTGGTGTTCCCTGCATTCCTGGCTTCCCTCCTCTGTAATCTTTCAACAAATGTGCGCTTGGCACGGAGGAAGCCAGGGGCAGAGAAAGCACTGGGCCTAGTCCTCAGGGAGCTTGCAGCCTATGGGAGAACTCGGACGATGCCTGCATTAACCATCAGGCAGAGAAGGGAATAACTCCCGGGGTACAGACCAGGTACCTCCTGAGAGACAGGAGTATGCGGCCTGTGGTTACAAAAGGTCTCATTGGCTTGCTTCTTCAGATCCCCTGCAGCAGCCATGACACTGCTGGGGGAGGGACAGAATGTGTAAGAGATCAAGTGGGTATATGTCTATCCCCCAACTCCTCCCCTGCAAGTATGGGGCAATTCCGTGAGAAGAAAACCCTCCAACTGTCCCTCACTTCACGCATCATCTCATCCTGGGCCACCCAACAGCCTGTGAAATCTTAGACTTCCAAGTCTACCTAGAGGTACCTTCCGATGCAAAGTGGGGTGTGGACAGGATGGCAGGGAACTCTTGTGGCCCGAGCCTGCAAGGTGTGCCAAGAGCTGTGTGCTCTGCTTTACACTCATCAGGACAGTGACACTATCAGTTGGCAGGTGAGGAAATGACACTAGAGGGTTATTATGCAACTGGCTTGAGGTCACAAAGCTTGGAAGGTAGCCTGTCCAACCCCAAAGCTAATGCTTGGTCTCCTTGTCCCAAGGAAGCAGGCTTGGGCCCAAAAGCACTGATTGACCGTCTGAGTAAGGCTCCAAGGGCTCAGATAAGAATGCACTGAAAGAGGTTTCATTTACTCACTCACCTGTTCTTATATTTAATAAATGTCCAGGAAGCACCTATCATGAGCCATGTTCCAAGCAGTATGGATATAGCTGAGAAAAAGTCAGGTGATGTCTCTGCCCAACGCAGCAGCACACACCCCAGGGCAGGAATATGGATATCAAAGATGCGCATGAGACTCAGACAGTGAAAAGCGTGACTGATTATTAGGGAACAACTTGGGGCTGAGCCGCTTAGATAGGCTGGTCATAGGTTCTCTGAGCCTTTAAGCAAAGGCCTGAATGCAGCCAGGGAAGGGCATTCCAGCAGAGGGAACAGCATGGGCAAAGACCCTGAGGCAGGACCAACATCAGCACATTTTAGAAAAGGCAGGTGTGGCTGAAGCTGGGAGTAAAGAGAATAGTAAGATATGGAGCTATAAGTGGAGACCGATCAAATAAAGCCTTGTAAGCAATGAGAATCTGGATTTTAATTTTAATGCAACAGGCGTCCTTTGGGAGAAGCTATAGTGGACAGTGGTGGAGAGTGTGGGCTCATGAGTTGAAATTCTATGACTGCCACATGCTAGCTGTGTGGCCTTACACAAGTTACTCAACCTTTCTGTTGAGTTTTCTATTCAGTTTCTTCATCTGCAAATGGAGAGAGTAATACTACCTACTTCAGAAGGTTATTTAAGGTCTAAATAAGTTATTTCATATTTAGCACTGGTCCATGGGAAGCTCTTAAACATCGCATCTAGAGGATTTAAAACACAGGGCAGCCACATTGTCTGGTGTGTGACTTTTCAAATCACTCTGGCTTTTATGTGGAAAAGCTATTAGAGGGGGGCCACAGAGGCAACAGGGAGCCCAAAGATGAGGTTCTTGAGTGGGTCAGGGAAAGGTGAGGTGGCTTGGATTGGTGTGAAGGGCGAAGCAGAGAGGCTGAATTCTGGGTATGTTTTAGACATACAGCAGACAAGACTTTATGACGGACTGGCTTCAGTGCAGGTGGGTTCCCGACCTGCTGGTTCTCAGCTCCTGAAATGAGAGGGCTCCAAGTAGGAAGTTCTTTGTAACTAAGCACTTCCTGAACTCTTGACCTGAGTCTGAACCGAAAAGAGGCTGGCTCTCCAGCTAAGCAGCAGTTCAGTTTGGCTGGTGAACCACAGAGTGTGGCCAGGTCAGCCCATGTTTAGGTCACAGCCCAGTGAGGAAGAAAAGATAAGGCCACAGTGAACCCCAGCATGTGTGATTAACAGTTCAAGGAAGTGAGCCTTGGGCTGGGAGCTCCTTGCACTGAACACCTACGAAAGGAGCAGAGCCCTCTTCCCTAGAGCCCCAGAGCCTCCTGGAGAGGGCAAATCAATCTCTCTCTCTTCGCATTGTGAGAAACTATGATTTCCCTGCTCAGCCCACAGAAAAGCCAAGCTGGCTCCAGTTACCCAGACCAAAAATGTGGAGTCACCAGTTCCTGTGCCTAAGAAACCTTCTGAGAACTAAAAATTGTCCCTGTCCAACAGAGAGTCCAGCTGTCTGCTGTCCCAGCAAGAATAGTTTACAGGAAGTGGAGAGCCCAACATCCTTAGAAAGCTTCTTTTGGTGAAATGAATCTCCGCAGACCCTCACTCGCCATCCCCGAAACATGCAGCAAACCCAGCTTCAAGATCTGTCCCCTATTACTTCTGTCTAGCCAGTTTATCACCTGTAATAAGCCCCTCCTCTCAAACTTTCTAGGATTTAGTGGGCTCTCACTACATGCCAAAGACTTTTCTAAATTGATCATTAATTTACTCTGTACCACAACCTTCTGGAGTAGCTTCCATCATCACGTCCATTTAAATATTGAAGAAAAAGAGGTGCAAAAAGTAACATGCATGAGGTCTCAGTGCCGTTAAGTGGCAAAAGGGGATTTGAATCCGGTCTGACTCTAAAGCACACATCCCTAACAGCTGTGACTCACTGCTGTCTTATACAGAGCTGAGTGTCATCACTGTCCCCACTTCAGAACCCGTTTCATCTCATCTCTGCCCCGAACTGCTCATTCACGAGCAATGCTTGTATGCTCATCTTTACCTAAGGCAGAGACTGTGCCTGAAACATCTGTGAACCCTTCTCTCTAAAAAGCCCCCAGCATCTGGTCCATACCTGCTGAATGACTGGATGAATGCACATTTAACACAAAGGAATGCAGTTCCCAGAGCCATGCTGGTGGCTCTGCCTTCTCAGATCTTTCCGATTGTGCTAGGTCACCTCCAGACCAGCCAGCTAGCTAGATTTTGAGAATCAGAAACTGCCTAGGATGGAACATGGCCAGGACTGCCTTTTTGCTTTGTCAAGATTATGCTGTTTTAACAAGCAAGAACAGCTTATTTTCCAAGGAACGCCCTCCGTAGGTGGAGCTACACTCAGCCTAGCTCCTCACTCTTCAGGCATCTGAGGGTTAAGACACTAGAAAAACAGGCAGTTGCTGCTGGCAGGGCAGGCTTGAGACCTGTACTCCAAACTCTGCCTCTGGGTCTTTATGTGATTCTGAGCATATTCCTTCCTCCCTCTGGCTCTCAATTTCTGCATCTGTAAAATGGGAGAACGGTTTGTCTACGAGATTTGCCTGCCTCTCCCAGAGGACTCCGGACTGTCCACAGAAAATTTATGGGGCTCTTACCTGCCACCCCTTGCAGGGACTTGTGCACCGCGTCCACGCAGCTCTGACAGGTCATCTGCACCGCGAACTCCAGCTGCAAGGGCAGCAGTGACCGGCCGATGAGATCTGGGGACCCTTCTGCGTGACTGTTTCATTACCTAGTAGGACCACGTCAAAGGCCTGGGGGAAACGCCCCACGTGACCCCTCCTCAAGCGCCTTCTTCATTATCACTCAAGATCCTTTCAGGCCCAACACCCGCATACATTCACGCCAAGGACCCTGCTACTCTGGCACCTGTTCCACGCCGGAGCCCCAGGTCTCGCCCCAGGTGCCTGATTCTTCCCCCGCCAACGCCCTTCGCGAGTTAACGGTCACCCCTAGGAGCCGAGACTCTGCTCGGCGAGGATCCCACACGAGGCCTCGACTCTCACCGTGCAGGCGGTCCCACGGTCCCCCGAATCCGTTGCCATTTCAGACCCAGTCACTGGCGGAAGGATCCGAACTGCTAGAAACCAGCAACGCAAAACCCCGAGCAGCGTCGCGAAGAGGCGGAGCCTCGAAAGCCGGACTTTGCCCCGCCTCCAGGTGCGCGCGCACGCAAGGCCTGGCCCCGCCCTCACCGCGCCTGGGCGGAGAGCGTGGGCCGCGCATGCGCATTCCGGATGCCCGGCCCTCTGGTTGTCTTAGTAACCACTCGGTCGCCTCTGCCTCTTTTGGCGGGCGCCGCCAGCGCTAAAATGGATCCTTTTAAACAGGAATCCGAGCTCCAGCAGTTTTACCACCAGCTGCTGCGTCCGCTGTCGCTCTTTCCCTCCAAGCCGACGCGCCCAGAGTCTCGGAAGCGCCTATCGCTGGACGTCCCGATGCTACTGCCCCTGCCCGTCTCGCGGCTGACAGTGGCATCACTGTGCCGCCGGGTGGCCAAGCGGCTGGCCAGCAGCGGGCTGACGGAGCGGATGCCTCCCGAGGGCCGACAACGTTTCACAAAGGTCATCCTGGACGAGCTCAAGTGCAGCTGGCGGGAGCCGCCCCCCGAGCCTAGTCTGAGCCACTTGGACAACCAGAGGCTGCGGCAGCGGCTCCTGGTCTACGTGCTGCTGAGCTGCGAGCAGCTCTTCTTACGCTACCTGCACCTGCTGAAGACCATGTCAGCCACCTCAGAGGTCTTCACTGAATCAGCCACGCTCACCCGGTTGACCGCCAGCCTCGCTAAGGACTGCACGGTCTTCCTCACCAGCCCCGATGTCTACCGTAGCCTGCTTGCCGACTTCCGCGCCCTGCTGAAGGTCGAGCAGGCCAAGGGTCGTTTATACAGGCTGCGGCCCGCCGGACCCGCTGGGGCTTTCAAGCTATTGCCTCAAGGCACCGGCGTCACCCAAGGGCCATACTGCAACCTCAACCTGAGCTACCTCATCCAACTCAGCCGCCCGATAGAGTTTCTCAGTGAGCCCGAATCAGATCCAGTGAAGGAACTGAAGTCCATCCCCAAGCTGAAGAGGAGAAAGCCCCTCCGCTTGCCGTCCTCCGCGCAAAAGAAGAGAGAAAGCGGCGTCAGCGCCACACAGATTGTGTACTCTGTGGCTCCCACCAGCGGGTCTCCCCCCATCTCCCATTTGCCTCTCTACTCTCAGCTCCAGAAGGGCCAGTCCATGCCCTCGCTGCGTGAGGGCTGGAAGCTAGCAGATGAATTGGGCCTTCCTCCACTCCCACCTCGTCCCTTAACCCCGCTGGTCCTGTTTACAGAGAGCAAACCAGAGCTGGCAGGGGACCCGGTGACTGAGGACCTGAAGCAACTGATGAAGAACGTGAAATTGGAGTGGACTCGCTCCTCCCCGCTGGACTCAGGTCTGGCCCTGCTCCTGGGGGCCATGACCCACTGCCCAGGGGCAGCACAGCGCATGGAAGAGCTGCAGCGAAAGTTGGATGAAGAAGAAGCCTCCAGGCAGCAGGACCCCAAGTCCCCTCCACTTCAACCACAGCCATTGACTGTTACTTTGAAGCTAAATCAGACTGTGGTCCAGGCAGCTGGTGTACAGGTCTCTGAGAGAAAATTTTTGGATTCATTCTACGTCAAGGGGACTGGAGTCCTGTACAACCACCTGACTGGCGAACTGGACCCCAAACTTATTGAGGAAATGGATAATGACCGCTTTGTCGGTAATAGTATCAGGGAGGTCTACAAAGAGTTGATGAGCCGTGTCTCTACTGACCACTTCTCTTTTGAGCAGGGACCCCTGATTGAGCCTGCAGCCCGTACAGACTGGTCGATGTTCCTGACCTCAGCCTTTATACGTCAAGGAAAACAATATATCATCAACCCCAAGCTTGTTGGACTTCATCCTCATAGAGCAAACATTTTACATCCCAACCCTGATAGGATGTCCGTCACATCACTCCAAGCAAACAAAGCCTGGGAGAAGCAGGCAAACAAGCCCTCGTGGATAAACTGGTGGAAAACCACCTTGTCTGCACATGGCTATTTCAAGTATCTCACCACCCAGGAGACAGATTTCCTCCATGTCATCTTCCAAATGTATGAAGAGGAGGTTCCTGTGGAGCCCGTGGCCCCTGTCAAAGAGCCCCTAAAGATTCAGCACCCACCTCCATTGCTAAAAGATGAGGAGCCAGACTTCGTGCCAGGGGAGTGGGATTGGAACACGGTGCTGGGGTACAGGCGAGAAACTAAAAGGATCAACCTCCAAGGAGAACCCTACAAACTCCAGACCCTGCAGAAGCGTCTGGAGCGGCTGTGGTCCATGCTTGAGGTCCCCGGCAGGGACCGGCTGGACCTAGTCATCAAGTACAGCTCCAATGCCCGGCTAAGGCAGCTGCCTTCACTGGTGAGTGCCTGGGAGCGAGCCCTGCAGCCCATTCAGCTTCGAGAGATGTGGCTGGGGAAACTGGAGTGGTTTGAGCGACAGGCCTCTGACCCCAACCGTTTCTTCCAAAAGACGGGCATGGGTCTGAGTCGCTTCCTGGAGGAAAATCAGATCCGCAGCCATCTGCATAGGAAGCTCAATCTCCTGGAGGCTCCTTTGGCTTCGCTCCTGGAGGAGATTGAGCTAATCTTTGATGAGCCAGTGACCTTCAAGGGGCGGCGCTACCTGGACAAGATGAAGCACGACAAAGTGGAGATGCTCTACTGGCTGCAGCAGCGACGGCGGGTGCGCCACGTGGTCCAGGCCCAGAAGGCTTTCAATCAGTCAGCCATGTTCGGGAGGCTCAGCAGCTCACCTGCAATAGACCCTGGGAGTAATTCCATTCTTCTTTGACCAGGCCAAGTACCTTCAAATCCCTCCCTAATTCCCCAACACCCAGCACCTTGTTCAGACCTCTCGACTGCTTTGGAAGAAGACATATCTGGGCGTTCAGGGTTCAGGAACACTGTGCCTCCAACTATCAAGGGACTGAGATCAACACTTTATTTTGACAGCGAAATTCTCTTAAAAAAAAAAAAAAACCCAAACTCAGTATTCTCATGTATGTCAAGCTAAGCAAAATACAGTCAATATCTCATATATCAAAAGAACCGAGACCATCCCTTAAAGTTCATTGTAAGGGAAAACATCATACAGAGGCAAACCATCACCTTCGGAATACCGTGGCATTTCTATCACACTACAGTAAATTGACCGATAGGGCCCCAAATCAAAAGGCTCAATGCATAACGGTTAAGAGCTAGGGCTCTGGAGTTAGCGGATGTGGGGTTAAATCCTGACTTTGTAACCTGCCAGTGTAGGTAATATGAAAGCCTCAGATCTCCATTCACTATTTGCTGGCACATAAATGTCCTCTTCATTTTGTTTTTTCTATAAAACAGCATTTCTCAAACTTTCCCACTCAAGTACCTCTTAGATTGGAGGAAGATAAACGAGCATCTTGATCGAGTATGAGGGATTGGGGGGCAGAGGGAGTAGAGGGAAGCAGTGCTGGTCTGAAAGGAACGAGAGAGATTTCTTTAAAGTCTTTTATTTTTAAAATTCATGCAAAATTTGCATTCTACTCCATAATATGTCCATATTTATTTTAATATAAAAATGATGCTTGACATCACTTCTCTTTAAATTAAACTGGCCCTCTGGGCAGATATGCTGTATTAGCATTTATTTTATGGCTCCTCTCCTGTATTCTCCTGAAGTTACACATAACCTAGGTGAGAGACACTACAGCGGAAGTCAGCAAACTTTTTCTATAAAGAGCCTAGTAGAAAAATATTTGGGTCTTTGTGAGCAATATGTGACAAAGCGCGACTTGACTCTTGTCATGTGAAAGCAATTATAGATAACACCTGAATAAATGGACAGGACTGTGTTCCAATAAAGCTTTATTTCTAAAACAGGCAGCTGGCCAGAGTTAGCCCATAGGCTGTAGTTTGCTAATCAAAGTGCTACAGCCTCACCCCCTTTAAAAAGCTAATACACTCAGGAGAGTGAGACAGGAAGCTTGGTGCAGCATTTCTTAAAGCACGTTGCATAATAAGTTAATTCTGGGACCAGCTTTCCCAGAGTTCCAGACCTAAACCCATGGCTGTGCAGTCCCCCATTGCTGATCCTGTTTACCTATTTGGAGAATGTAATAACTGTTCATCTGTGCTTTACTGATTACAAAGTGCTTTTCAGTTCATTCAGCTAAGAATCAGTGGAATGTAACTCACCTCTGAAGTGGTGGGAGCCCCCAAAAAGGACATTGAACAGAGCTGGGGCCAAGGGGTGGGTAGAGCTGCTCAAAGGGGGCCACACCCAAGTGGGGACTGGATTCTAGAAGATTGAGTGGGAATTGTCAGGCATATGGTGGCAGAGGATAGGAGAGCATTCTAAGTCTGGCACTAACCAAAGTACAGAAGGAAGATGAGCATGGAGTATGTGGAAGAAATGCATGCACTTTGTCATTAACCAGCCTTTAAAGTTCCTGGAAGGGAGCAAGCCCAGAAAGGGGTCAGGGCCAGGTCAAGTTTAGGGTTGGTTCCACAGGGGCGGAAAGCCACGGACCCATCAGCAAATGTGTACGGAGCACCTACTCCATGCCAAGCGCCGGTCTAGGTGCCGAGGATGCCATCCTGAACAATACAGACCAGGACCCCTCCTCATGTTCCATGTGGGGAGACTCGACAGCCATGCGGGTAAAACATGGTACGTGAGATGGTGACAGATGGTATTGGGAAAAACGCAAAAGGGGCAATAGAAAGTTGAGAGAGTGGCAATTTAAAATAGGAGAATCAGAGGAGGGAGTATATGAAAAAACACTGGAAGGGATGGGAAGAACTGTGTGATATCCTGGGAAAGCACATTCTGGACAAGACCTCAGGAAAGTGCAAAAGCCCTGAGATGGGTGTGTGCCTGATGGGTCTGAGGGGGCTAGTGTGGCTGGAGTGCAGCGAAGCAGGTGGGGATTGCTGGGGAATTAGGTCAGAGAAACGATGGGGTTTTAACAGGCTTTAAGTCAGAGAGGTGACATTTGGCTGCCCCGTGGGTGATGGTTAGGAGGCTGCCAGGCTGGAGGTAAGCAGAGCAGGTGGAGCCTGCCACAGGGGGAGCAGGGCGCACTGTGGTGGGATGATAAGCAGGGGTGGAGGCAGACTTGGCAGCATTTGGGCATGACTGGGTGTGGGGAATGAGGATGAAGAGTGAAGGCCACTTCCTGTGTGTCTGGCTTGGGCCTCTGATGGAGCGTGACATGAAATGGGAGGATGGAGGGCTCACTGGGAATAGGTGCAGTGGGGTTGAGGAGAGATGAGTTGTTCAGCCCTGAAAAGGTTAAGTTTGAGGTGCCTGCAGGGCGTCTGAGTGAGAGCCATCCAGAGGTAAACGTTTTTTCTATTCTGCTAAAGATAGGAATACTCTGAACGGTGTATCTATGTAAATGTGTTTTGTGTAGCTGCTCTGATACTGTCACAAATCTGTCATTTTCTAGGCTATTTTTAGCTGGAAAGGATCAATCTGGGGCCTAAAATGTGTATAGGAATGACTTGCTAAAAATTTTCCCAAAGCTGCACTTCTTAAAAAAGCTATTAATCACTAAATACAAAGTTTGCCTCATACCACTGAGTTAGGCATTGCTGTGCACTGAATACGTGTTTCCCCCCACATCCCCAATGTGATGGCGTTTGGAGGTTGGGCGATTGGGAGGTAATTAGGATTAGATGAGGTCATGAGGTTGGGGCCCTTATAAAAAGCAGGAGCGACCAGAGTCTCCTCTCTCTCCCCCGTATGAGGGTACAGCAAGAAGGCGGCCCATGGCAAACCAGGAAGAAGGCCTTCACCAGACACTGAATCTGCAGGCACCTTGATCTTGGACTTCCCGGCCTCCAGAACTGTGAGAAACAAACGTCTGTTGTGTAAGCAACCCAGTGTGTGGTATTTTGTTATGGCAGCCCGGCCAACTGAGACAGGCCCCGCCAAGTATGACCTAGCCAGGGAGTCATAAGTCCCCCAGCTTTCCTATTCATTATCTGTGTGATACCGGGCAAGGAATTCATTCATTCATTCATTCATTCATGCATTCATGCATATCTAATGAGCACTCTCTATGGCTCTGTGCCAGCACTGAGGATACAGCAATGAGCCAAGTCAACAGGTCTTTGCCCTCAAGGAGCTCCTATGTGGGTGGATAGAGACCACAAACACATAGAGAGGGAAAGTAATGGGGGAGAGAGGTGTGGGGAGGCCAGTGGGCTGCCCATGACCCAGAACCTCAGAGACACTTTCCTCCCTGCTCTGAGGGATGCAGCAGAGTGTAGGTTCTGTCTGAGCCTAACCAAGTCCTGCGATCTGGGCTTTATGTACCTCATCATATTACACTCCCCTCCTGTCCAGGCGAAGCATCACTGCTGTTTTATAGATGAAGAGATGAGGTGCCCATAGTCAGGAGCCCAGGGTAGATCGCAGGGTTCAGGGAGAGGAACACAGGCTTTGGGGCTGATTCTCTGTAGACAACTCAATCTCACAGAGTCTCAGAGGCCACTAGCTTGGAAGAACTAGACTCTAGTGACTAAGGAGCTCTCTCCGAAGCACAGGACTAGCTCAGCCACTATTTGAAAATCTTTCCATTGATAGACACCTGATGAGGACCAAGATTTGGCCCCTGGAGAGGGAAACCCCTGCTTGGAGTTTGGAGCCAGCATGGGGAATGGGGCAGGGAGGAGAATGCCAGAAGGGCACCTAGGGAGGGGCGAGGAGGCTGGTACTGAGGCATACCTTGTGCATCAAGGGAACCCAGACCCAAGGCTCTAGACCTGAACTTGGGGGTGAGTGTGCTCTGTGCTACTCCCCAGCAAAAGGAGGCCGGGTGAGGAGCCCTTACCAGCTGCTGGCTTTCTAACTACCATCATTCGTGGGTCTATATTCTCCCACCCCAGGAGGGCCTGTGTGCCACCCCACCCCAGCTTTGGATGCCTACGCCTGTGACCAGTTCTCACCATACCATAGGACACTGGGTTTCCTTGGACTAACTGAGATTTCCTGCAGCTCTTACATCACAGGCTCCCACACTTGCTCCGTCTAATCCCCATACCCCGCAACACACACACACACACACACACACACACACACACACACACACACACACGGTAGTACTGGCCTAGGCCTGGGTCTAGTTTTTCACGTTGGAAATTGCTATACTTCATCTGACCAAGCCCCTCCCCAAAATAACAACATGCCGGCTGGTTAAGGCAGAGATTTAAGTGGGTTCCATTGAGAGAGTTCTTAAGGTGTCAGCCTCTCCTACTTTTACACCCGAAAGCCTTAGATCACCTGGTGATGACCTTTTGAAATTAAAAGATAATTCCTGTGAAGGGCGTAGCACAGGGCACAGGGAGGGAGCAGCACTGGCTATGCATTATAATTGTTACTGAATGACTCCTCTGAGTTACGCAACAGTGAGGTGATGGGGTCATTCTGGGATTAGAATGTAAAAGGAATCTTTTGAGGGCTCTCCTCTCCGAAGCTGCTGTAGCCCGAGATCTAGGCCGGCCGCAAAGTAGTGAGGATATGGATTAATTTATGCATGAGGCTCTGGAGCTTTTGGGGGTAGGGCCGGGGAAAGTCAGCACCCCAGCCCTTGGGCTGATGATTCAGCCAAGGACACCTGGAGGTGGACCAGAGCTGCTCAAAGCTGAGCATGAATAGATTCATGTCCAGGAATGGAGTTAAAGCTCAAGACTTGGGGCCCAGAACTTCTGTCCATCTGTCCGTCTGTCCATCTGTCCATCTCTCCATCCATCCATCCATCCATCCATCCATCCATCCATCCATCCATCCATCCATCAAATCATTCCACGAATATTAGGGCAAGCCCACTAAGGGCCAAGGTAGGGTCACTTTTTGACCATTTTTCAAAATCTCAGTCTCTTAAATTTTGGGGGCCCCTACCCCTCTACCCCACATCGTATCACACCTGATTGAAGGTACCTATGTTCCACATTAAATATTTTGCTGTAATTTTTTTAAAGGAATTTTACAGTTTTGCGCTTAAAATTATCTGCGTTTATGTAACTGATTTAAATTGTGATTCACTGTTGATGTTTTTAAGCAATCATCCTGTACACACCAGATGGACTTGGATTAGGAAATTTCAACTTACAAGCCTTCTCCGTCGTACCAAAATGTTTATGAATACTAACAATCAAGTCAATAAAACGCCTTTGTCTAGTAGGCAGTTAATGACATATGTAGCAATTTCTATTTTAAAAGAATTCTGGATTCAATAAAATTTCTTTCCAGTCTCCAACATTATCACAGCCCCTGGAAAGCTCAGAGGCCTCTGGTGTCTGATGGAGAAAATGGCCTTGAGGCTCAGGCATATCCAGGGATAGAAACAAGGGGGTAGGACAGTCAAGGTCCCTGGTCTCAAGTTCACAGTCCAGTGGCAATAAGCAAAATAAGAACAGAATATCATAACTGCCGAAAGATATAAAGTGTTCTGAGGTGGAGGGAGGGGGGCTTCTTCAGATGAGTGCTCCTTAACTCTAAAGAAATAGCATGTAGGCTGAGACGGGACAGCTGGCAAGGAACCTGACCCCTTCAGAGCAAGGAAGTCGCTCCAGGCAGAGGGAACAGCCGGTGCAAAGTTCCCCAAACAGGAAAGCGCTTAACTTGTGGATAGAAAGGGGTCGCTGTGGCAGAGGCACAGTTAGCGACAGGGACAGAGGCAGGAGATGAGTTCAGAATGGAGGGCAGGGACCTAAGGGTGCCTAGCTTCACAGGCACGGTATGGAGTTTGCATTTTATTCAAGTGCGGGATGTCACATGGTCTGTTATGGGTTGGGCTTTCCAGAAAACAGATTCTGACCCGAGATGGAGGTTGGCAGGCAAGAGGGTCTGTTGGAAAGGGCTCTTGGGGGTCAATACCCAGGGCAAAAAAAAGGAAGAAAGCTGGGATGACCCTTCAGATTTGTCATTAGATGCAGCTGCCTGGGGAAGGGGACATGCCTCTTTGGCCAAGGCAACCCTCTGGGGGGCTGACAGCAGAGGACAGCACGCCCAATAGCTGGATACCAAGTCCACTTCTGAAGGGAGAACCGGTGTGCGCATGATCACAAATCACACCCGGTCCAGTTTACCTTCAAGGAGGTCCCTCTAGCTGCTGTGTGGACGGTAGATTATTGGAGGCACGAGTGGATCCAGTTAGGAAAGCGATGGTAGTGTCTCGGTCAAGAGTGGTGGCCGTGGGAATGAACCGAGTGGACACATTTGGGAAATGTTCGGAGATAGAGTCCTAAGCACTTAGAGATGGGTTAGATATGGTACATGAAGGAAAAGAAGCATCAAGAACTCTTCTCTGTCCCTGCCTCTCGGGCCCAGCGGTTGTGCTTTTGAAGGAGGTGAGAGCGCACAGAAAGAGCGCCTCTCTGGGGCTCAGACACTGGGTAAGTGCAGGAGGACTAAACCTCAACAGCGCCACCATGTGGCGGCGAGAAGTCAAGACGGTGGTGGACTCCAGACTCCAGTTCCCAGGCGTGGTGAGCAGAGAGATCAGGGCACAGCTTGTGCCCTGGGAAGCCAACCCCACCGCTGGCTCTTTCAGACTAAATAAATTACTAGAATTCTGGACAACTTAGAGGTAAGAGGGAGAGGAGGAGGCTGAAAAGAGAGAGAGAGAGGTGAGGAACAGCATGTACTCAGAAATAAAATGTAGTCACTATACTCAAGCTACTAAATTACTAAAATCAGGTAGATGGAGGTATGAGGAAATGATTCTGTTCTTGCTTTAACTAGCCTGGAAACTTAAACTTTCTAACTTCCCTGCATCAATGCCTGGGTATACATCAAACTTCCATAAAACCCTCTGGTTCCCCACTGAAGGACTAAGGAAAGAATGTCCACTATCCAGACTACCTGACAGCCAGTATCCAGGCCACCAGCCATCGAGAAGAGTGCCATTTTGGACAAGACCAGGGGCTAAGAATGCAGGATTGATTCTTCTCGCTTTTTTCTTGTACTTTTTACAATGAGAACTCAGCTTTTCTTTCTTCTCCAGTACACTCTGAGTATTGCCTGTTGTGCTTACAGTTTGCAAACCCCAAGACCCTTGAATAAATTTTTACCTTTTCTTTCTAGCCAAAGGCTCCTGGTTCATTTACAGTCAGTTGACATAAGCAATGGAGTTTGAGGAATTATTTAGGAGAGAGAGAAGTGTGGTATTGTACCCGTGCCATAAAGGTATTAGTCAACATAATGATATTGACAGCTATCATTTGGTGAGCAGATACAAACGGCCACATGATCTCATGTAATCTACATGCATCCCTATAAGGAAGCTGAGGTTTGGAGAGGTGAAAAGATGTGTCCCAGGTCACATACTAATAGATGGTGGTCGAGTTAGGATTAAAACCCACGTCAGTCTACCCATGGATCTCAGTTGTATCAGACCCAACAAACCATTTTAACAACAAATATTGTATAATGCCTTCTCCACATCCCTAGCATCTAGATTGTGCCTGATGCATAGCGTGCACTCGGGTGATGTTCGTTGAATGAAATTAAATTCATAGATAATATTCTCCTACCTACCCACATAATTTTTAAAATCAAGGAAAAATAAAATGGAAGTCATTTATGCTAAAGAAATCTCTATTTCCCATTGTACATGCTTGGCTGGGATCACACTAGAAGACAAGATGAAGTGATTATTGTCAACTGGAAGTGCTCCAGATATAGACTGATACAAATATGTTGCCTTCAGAGATATGATCTTCTGATTGGTAAATATATTGCCTTTGTAAAGATCTGAACTCATGCAAGAAGAATTCTTCCCTTGATTTTCACTTTAGTAGCATTCCTGGAAAATACAGCGTATGCCAAAACTGTATGCATATTATGTATTCATATATGTAACAGAGTTAGAATTTTCAGCACAGATAATTATAAACAGGTTTTTCCACTTCTGTATATGACCCGTGGGACATTAGAGAGTTGTGCAGGACACAGAACAATTCTCGGTAATGTGGGACTGTCCTAAATATTGAAGGATAACTAGCATCTCTGGCCCTGGTCTGCTAAGGACTGGAAGGGCCCCATCAATGTGATAACCAAAAATGTCCCTATGAATTTCCAAATCTAAATTTCCAGTAGATCCTCTTTGGGGACCTCCCATGTATGTTAACGCCCAGCTGCCTAAGCTTTACTCTACTTATTGGCCTCCTCTTTAGGGGCCCTCCCCAAAACCTGGGCTTTTATACCCTCACTTCTTATCTCTCCCTTGAGGAATCTGTCTGCAGCTGCATTTTTGTTTTGCTAGAAGGTAAGAACTGAAGTGATAAAATGAAGTAGATTTCTCTTCCTGTTTCCATAAAAAGGCACAGAATGGAAAAGCAACTTGCTCATAATCATACAGCCAATTTGAAGTGGCAGATCCAGAATTAGAACCCAGGTCAATTGGTCTGATTCTAAAGCCTGTGACTTTGCCCTCTTTTCTAATCCCTCCTCACTGTCTGATCTCCCAGTCCCAGCCAAAGACTTATTTTATCTTGGGTAATGAAGTTTGAAAACTGAAGTTATCTCACTGTTTCTAACAAAGGCCATTGTGAGGCTGATGTGGCTCTCTGGAAATGCTGATCTAGCAAAAGTCTGCTGTCTCTGCTGGAGTCTTAGAAATCCCTTTTTAAAATTCATTTAACTTCAGACCTTTCAGGAGACGAAGTGTGTGAGCATGAGTATGTGGCCTTCCACAGACATGGGTAGGGATCCTGGGTCAGTGACGGTGGGCATTTCTGAGATTCTTCTGCCAGGACTGTGAGAGCCATAGTCACAGGTTTCATCCTTCTAGAAAGTGAAGCTATGCATTAAACAACAGTTAGGTGACACCATGCCCACTCCAGGGCATGCCAAAGGAGTCATTAATTCATTCAACTAACAGTTATTAAGCAGGTATTAAGTCTGTCAGGCACTGCGGAAACAACTGAGTGGAACAATAAGGTCCCTGCCCTAACAAACCCCTGGCCTAGTGAGAGACACCCATGGTGAACAGGAAATTGCAGTACAGGGTGAGAGGAAGTTCATGGGGCTAGGCATCCAGGAGTATAGAGGAAGCAGCATGGAGCCTGGCCAGGAGCCGTGGGGGCAGGTCAGGGGTGATTTGCTGAGGAAGTGACCTCTAAACTGAGAGCTAAAAGACCTCTGGCTGAGGAAAAAGCAGTGTGAAGATTCTGAGTTGTACAAGAGCTTGCATTTCTGAGGAGATGCAAATAGTGTGGAGCGTCAGTCAAATGCACAGCTTGGTGTGAGGACCAGGGCTAGGGTGGATCTCGAGGGGCCTTAGGAGCCACCTTATGGACCTGGGCTGTCTCTTATAAGAAAGACAAGGGAGCCCCAAGGTGTTTAAACCAAGGAGGGCACCCGCAGAGAGAGATTAGCATTGTGGGAATCCCTCAGGCCCTCCACTCTGACGGAGGAGCTTTGGGCTGGCCCCAGCACTAATTTCTGAGCAGCTGGAAAGTCACTTCTAGACCTCTGCTGTAGAAAGTCAGGTTTGGACTAGATGATCTTTAATATCAGTTCTCCACATTCTCTAAGCCCAAACTAACCTTCCACCCACTTCTGTGATTTCCCCGATTCCCTTAAACTCTTCCCTGTTTCCTCTCCCTCGCTGGAAAATTTCTTTTTCTCTCCACTAGACTGAGTTCCAGTAGATAGCACTGTCTAAACAACGTTCACGCTTTCTCTCACTAGGCCCTTATAACCGAATGCTTGCATGGTTGCTTTTGACTCTCAAACGGCCTGAGGCACTGCCAATCCGAGAACATTCCGTTTTGCTGGTAAGTGGGGCCTCAAAAAGGAACTGAGCTGTGAACCCAGACTCTGAGGCCAACTCCCTGGGTTCAAGCCCTGCGCTATCACTTACCAGATATTTGGTAAGCCAATTACTCTCTCTAAGCTTCTCTTTCCTCAATTATTAAATTGAGATCACATCAACTTCACAGGATTGCTATGACAATTAACGCATAACATGTAATAAGCATGAAATAAATGTTAGTTATGATTTTCATGCTCAGGCCTTTCCCTTCCACAAACATCAGCTCCACGACCTAAGAGGATTATTCCAAGGCTGGGGCTCGGGCCACGTGCTCGCAGGCACGGCTTGTGCAAGCCAGAGCAGGTCCCCGTGTGGCCACCCCCACCCCCAGCCGCAGAAGCGAGCGCGCCCCACGTGCCTCGCGTAAACATGCGAGTGCGCAGGCGCCCTCGGCCGCCGCCCATTGGTCGGTTCCGCGGTGCCTAGATGCAGGGGCGGGACTCAGGCTCCTCTGGCCGCGGGCGGCTCTGCCCGGTCGGTTAGTCAGCTGGTCTGTGAGTCCCTGGGACTCGGCCGCCGGCTTCACCCTCGCCATGGCACCCTGGCTGCCCCTGCTGTCGTTGCTGGGGCTGCTCCCGGGCGCTGTCCCCGCCCTGCCCCGACGAGCCCCGGGCGCTCAGGCCTGGGAAGCCGAGTCGTCGGAGCTGCTGGCGCCTGCCCACTTCGCCTTGAAGATGTACAACCGCGGCCGGGCTGCTGGGACCCAGGCCGCGCTGGGGTCCGTGCGCGGTCGCGTCCGCCGGGTGAGGACGCACCGGGTGCGGGGCGCGGGGCCCTAGTGCGAGGGATGGGCACTTTGGCCTAGAGTTGGGGTGGGGGCGCTGGACGGCTGGCACGAACCTCTGTTGATGGGGAAGCGGGAGGAGGCGCAGTTGGGCTGTGCGGCCGCTGAAGAACTGGCGGCGGAGGGAGTGGCCGTGCCCGCCTCACCCGCCCCTCCATCCAGGAGGGCCGCGGGTCGCTATATTCCCTTCAAGCGACGCTGGAGGAGGCTTGCAACGACCCCACGGTGTGCCAGCTCCCCGTGTCTAAGAAAACCCTGGTGAGTCATGGGGCTCCCTCGATTCCCTGATCCCAGGCAGAGTCTGGAAGCAGTTGGGAAGATGGTTCAAGCCAGAAGGAAGGGATCTGAAGCAACAGCTACCCAGGTCACTTCTCAGGCCCTGAGGGCCAAAGACCCATGCTATATAAAAGGAAGGGTGTCCAGGTGCTGGCTGTGCCTCACTCACCACTATGGGGGGATTGCCTTGGGGAGGTCCTATCTGAGGAGCCTCCAGCTCCATCTAACCAAGGACAGGGACTGGTTTCCTCCTTTCCCTCCAGCTCTGCAGTTTCCAAGTCCTGGAAGAGCTAGGAAAACACACGCTGCTGAGGCGGGACTGTCGCCCCGTGGATACCAAGATTACAGGTGCTGGGATAGCCCACAGATGCTGCAGAAGTCTGGATCAAATTTCATTCAGGCTGCAGCCCTGATTTCTTTGTTCCAATCCTATCCAGATGGAAAAGGCGAGAATTTCCATTCGTACTTTCCACTGTTCAACAAGGACAGCCTGCCCGAGGTGAGAAGCCCAGCTCTATCTCGGGAGCTGGCTGCTGCCTCATGTTCCCCTTTCTTCCCCTCACCCTGACCTGGGGCTCCCTGGTCAGCTCCAGAAGGACTGACTCCTTGTAAGGGCTCCTCTGCCTTTGCAGGACTTAGTTATGCAGATAGCTTCAATCTTCAAAGAATTTGTCACCACCTATAACCGGACATATGAGACGAAGGAGGGTGAGGACCCAACCTGGGCTGTACCTGTCCTGATCAGATCAGGGCCTTCCCCCTACTTGGCACCTTGGTGTTGGGGAGGGGAAGGATGGAAGAGACCATGCATCCTTTCAGGGATGCCTAAATCACTAAGTTCTCGCCCAGCCTGCCAGGACTGGGCAGCCATCTTGGGGACCTGGCCCCTACTCCCATCTGTTTTCCTGGTCAGGAACTATGGGCCTCCATCATGGCATGGGGCAAAGGCCAGATTTTCTCTGCTGGAGGCCCCCTGGCATGGCGGCCTTTCCCCATGACCACCTGTCTGGAGATTCCCTTTGGAGTTCATTTGGTTCAATGAGAACTCATCACCCCAGTTTGGCCCTAAAAGTTGATCTCACCTCCCACTCTTATCACTTGCAGGTTTGCCCTCCCCCACCTGCCCCAGGGTTCTGTCCTTAAGAGCTTCCAGAGGCCACCTATTCCCCAGGGAGACTTCTGCCCGTTAGCTCCATGCCCTCCTCCTTTTACGATCTGCCTGGGGTCCAAGCCCCTCCTCTTCTGCTCTGGTCTTCAGAAGCCCGGTGGCGCATGTCTGTCTTTATCAATAACATGATGCGAGCACAGAAGATCCAGGCGCTGGACCGTGGTACAGCTCAGTATGGGGTCACCAAGTTCAGTGACCTCACAGGTAGGGATGGTGGCTAGAGCCCTCAGGGAGGCTGGAAAAGACAGGGCCTCCTCCCAAGGCCCCTGGTCAGGGCCGGCTTAGAATACCCCCTGCCCTACCCCACCCACCTCTGCCCACAGAGGAGGAGTTCCGCACCATCTACCTGAATCCCTTCCTGAAAGAGTTGCGGAGCAAGAGGATGCCCCTGGCCACGTCCGTTAGCGACCCCGCTCCACCTGAGTGGGACTGGAGGAGTAAGGGGGCTGTCACCAAAGTCAAGGACCAGGTTAGACCCCTCAGAAGTGAGGGTGTGACAGGAGGATTGCCCCGGGGCTGGGAAGGGATCCAGTCCTGACTCTGCCCATCTCTTGTAGGGCATGTGTGGCTCCTGCTGGGCCTTCTCAGTTACAGGCAACGTGGAGGGCCAGTGGTTCCTGAAACGGAGGGAGCTGCTCTCCCTCTCTGAGCAGGGTAAGCATCCCCCGCTACTTGCCTGTCCCCAGCCCAGCCCAGAGGGCTTCTCAGGACTGGCCTTCTGTCTCCTAGAACTCGTGGACTGTGACAAACTGGACAAAGCCTGCCTGGGTGGCTTGCCCTCCAATGCCTACTCGGCCATAAAGACTCTGGGTATGCATTAAGGGGGTCAGGACGGACAGTGGGAGCTACTCTCCCTCCACAAGAAGTCACGTGAGGGGGAGAGATGAGTGTGGGAGTCACATGTACTGCGTTCGGGTCTTCCTGTTGGCTCTTCTGGCTGAAGACCTTGGGCAACTCAGCTCTCTCAGAGCCTCAGTTGCCTCATCTTTGCAAGGGGGCCTACCTCGTAGGATTGTCTCGAGTGTTAAGTGAGGAAATACGTGTGAAGTTCCTGGAGCATAACAGGAAGTCTTGGTATTTTGCTGCTTTCTTGTCTGTATTTCTAGAATGCTGCTAAAACAGGTAGCCACACACGCCACCCTTGAGGGGAGGTGTTGACCTAAACTGGCAGTTCAGTTAGGCAGTGTCAGAAGGATAAAGGGCTGAGGGACTGAGGTGGCTGTTTACAGACTGGTCTGGGAGACTGGCAGGGGTCAGAGGCAGATTGGGAACAGACCGTCAGAGCAGGACAAGCGAGCCAAGGTCAAGAAGCTGGGACAGTGAGGAGTCAGAAGCTGCGAGTTGAGTTCCATCCCTGCCACATTTCTCGCTGGTTCTCTCAACCCCCTGAGCCTCATGTGTGTCATCTCTGGAACGAGGCTCTTCAGATGGGATGGCCAGTGGCCTGGGATGGATAAGGAATGTGAGACCTTGTGGATAAGGGGCTTAGCACAGCCTTTGGCTGGGAGGAGACAAGTGTATGGTAAACGGGGCCACCTTTTCTCTATACCCTCATCTACCCCCACCGTTACCCAGGAGGGCTGGAGACCGAGGACGACTACAGCTACAATGGCCACTTGCAGACCTGCAACTTCTCTGCAGACAAGGTCAAGGTGTACATTAATGACTCAATGGAGCTAAGCCAGAATGAGCAAAGTGAGTGAGGGTCAGGGGTGAGGACAGGCCAGGTGGGGCTGGGGCCTGGGTGCCCCTGACGCTGGCCCTTCCCTGTCTCAGAGCTGGCGGCCTGGCTGGCCGAGAATGGTCCCATCTCCATCGCCATCAACGCCTTCGGCATGCAGGTAAGACCTCAGCCCCGCTGCCCCTGCTCCATTTCTTGCCGACTCCTCTCCCTCTTCTTGGAGTCGGCCCCTGCTGCTTGCTCTCCCCCCACCAGTTCTACCGCCGTGGGATCTCCCACCCGCTGCGGCCCCTCTGCAGCCCTTGGCTCATCGACCATGCTGTGCTACTCGTGGGCTATGGCAACCGTGAGTTCACTGACCCCCTCTGTGCCCATCCCCTCCAGGTCACAGGCAGAGGTCAGGCCACACAGCATTGCAGGACCTCAGGGGGGTGAAATCTGGGGAAAGCCTGGGAACCCTGTCCTTACCCTGCCTCTGGCTGTGGGCCAGGCGGGATCATCCACCCGCTCTGTGAAGGGAACACTGAGGCAGTGGGAAGCCGAACTCTATGGATGAATGACCTGCTAGGGGAGGGGGGCTGCCCTTCCCACACCTCAGAGCCATACCAGGTCTCCAGGAGGGTGGTGGGTGGGCCTGTCCTTTTTCTGTTTTTTTTTTTTTCCCAATACCTGACACACAGTAGGCCCACAGGAGATGTGGGAAGAGTGCAAAGCACTTGGGGCCCTAACCAGAGAACGGGGGCCCTGACTGCCTGCACTCTGCACTGCTCCCCAGGCTCTGGCATTCCCTTCTGGGCCATCAAGAACAGCTGGGGCACTGACTGGGGTGAGGAGGTAAGTCTTGCCTGCTCGGCTTCTGGCCCTCCAGCCCTATCCTGCCCTGGTGCCCTCACGATCTCCCTCCCCTCTCCCCCAGGGATACTACTACCTGCATCGTGGGTCCGGGGCCTGTGGTGTGAACATCATGGCCAGCTCAGCAGTGGTGAATTGAGGAGCACCAGCTCGGACCTGGCACTGACTAGAGCAGCCCCTTCCCCAGCCTGAGCCGCGTGTCCAGGCCTTGTCCAGGAGGCGCAGCTGGCTGAGGGATGGACGCCGGGTACCTCAGGGTGAGCACACGGCACTGGCCTAGGGGCACCGCCCCTACCCTCCTCCACCACACTCTGAAGTTCCCAACCGCACCTTTGTTGAATTGTGGTAGCTAGGATGATCTTGGGGTGAAGGATGACGTCTTGGCAGCTGAAGCTGGGGCAAGAACCTTGGGCTTGGGCAAGGAGCAGGTGGGAAGCAAATATTTTTGCCTTGAATCCATCTGGCTTCATAAGCCCCGGTTTCCTGCCCTGGCTTTTCTTTGTCTGATGCTATAAATTCTGGTCCTCCTGGATTTGGGGACAGTGTTTCCTTATGTGTCTAGACAAACTGTTGTAACCACCCTTTTCTAACAGCAATAAAGAGGTATCCTGAGCTCCAGTGTGGTGTGAATACTCTGTCTGTGAGGGCAAAGAGGGGTGCTGAAGACCCCTGGAGGGTCAAGGCCAGGCAGATGGTCCTGCCCAGGAGCCTGCGGGCCCAGTTCCTGCTTCAAGAACCAGAGGAGATGGAGAGAGGCTCACGGATGGATCTTTATTCAGGAACAGTTGGCTGGTCCTTCTCGGCGGCCCTTGCTCTGAGGGATGGATGGGATCAGCCAGAGGGAACACCCTCTCTCCAACTTGCATGGAGAACCTCAGGTGTTGAGGTCAGAGGTCACTCTCCCCATAGAGGGCACTGGAGAAGGCCACGTAGTCCAGGGCTCCAGCTGGAGCCCCAGAGCCCTTGTAGGCCACCATCCGGTGGATGCAGTATTCGGCCTGCTCAGCCGGGAGCTCCCGCCGCAGCTCCTCAGCAGTGATGTAGTTCTGAGGGAGAAGAAGTGTGAGGTCCTGCTCCCCAGCCCTCCAGCCCCCTCCATGCCAAGGACTCACCTTGTCCCCTGCCAAGATCTTGAAGGAGGCCACAACTTGTTCAGCCGTATCGGTCTCGGCTGTCTCCCGGGTCATGAAGTCGATGAAGGCCTGGAAGGTCACGACGCCGGTTGCGTTGGGGTCCACCATGGTCATGATTCGAGCAAACTCCACTTCCCCCTGCAGGGACAGAGGCCAGATACCATGTCTGTGGGTGCTAAAGCCAGGAGGGCTCCTGATGTCCCCTTCTAGGGACTGTCCAGACTTAGCTTGATGACCTCGGTGACAGAGTGCCACCTTTCTCCATAGATTGTCAGCTGCAGCCTTAGCTCTGACTCAGGAAGTCTCTTCTAGCAGGCTGCAGTCTGCTTCCTGCCTGAGGCAATGCCCCGTTTCCCATTGGTTCTGGTCTTTTTTTCTGGGGCTCTCAGTAGTACTGTTTCTCTGAGGTACAATGTTGTAAGCTCAGGCTTTGGAGTCACACAGAACCAGGTCTAAATTCTAGCTGTGTGTCTTTGAACACGTTAATCTACCTCTCTGAGCCTGTGATAGGCCATGTGAAATGGGAAAATTCTGCCCAGCCCCAATGGGTGTAATGAAGAGGAAATGAGCTCATGGATGTGAAGGTGGGAGGCACACAGCAGGTGATCCATGCACAGGAGAGGGCACTGATGGGCCTCTGGGGACAGGAAAAGGGGTACTCACCAGGTCGTAGCCCATGGAGATGAGACAAGCCCGGAAGTCGTCAGGCTCCATCATCCCATTCCGCTTCTGTAGTGGATGAGTGACTGTCAGGCTCGGTCCTCAAACCCCACCAGTCCCCAAAGTCCACCACCCCACAAGACTGGGCCCCTGCTGACCCGGTCAAAGTGGTTGAAGGATGCCCGGAACTCGTTGAGCTGCTCTTGGCTTAGGCCCTTAGCGTCTCGGGTCAGTACCTGGTTTTCCACCTCGTTGATGGTGCGGGCGATGGAGGTGAGCAGCTGCTCCCAGCCCACGCGGATGTGCTGGGAGAGTAGGAGACACGCCAACTCGGTGAGTGGTCAGGGCCCGGCCACTAGCTCTAGCCCTTCCCCAGTCATCTGTGAGGCCCAGGGCAAGTCCTCCCCTCTCTGGGCCTCATTATCTATTTGGACTTTCTTCTGAGTGACCTCCAGTGGCCCTTCCTACCTTAAAGTTTAATGATTTATTATGTGTTATGTATTGGTCAACCAGCCATGGCCAATCCTGGCCTGGCTTTAGACTGCTATATGACTCTGGGAAAGGGCACTCTCTCTCTTGCTGAGTCTCAGTATCCCCAGGGGTACATTGGGGGACCTGGCCAAGCCGAACTGGGGACCTTCCTGGGACAGATGTGCTGTGTCTAGCTGTGGCCGCCCCAGGCTGCCCCAGCCAGCACTGCCTCCCCTACTCTCAGCAGGTGCGATCCCACCTCCATGCTGTAGACGGTGTGCTTATTGTCGAACACCAGGCTCTCCTGCAGCAGCTGGTGGTCGCCCTCCAGCCGGTCGATGTTGTTCTTGTAGTTGATGATGTTCTGCTCCTGCTGCCGCAGCCCAGCCATCTGCTCCTCCAGAGAGCCAGCCATCCCCGCTGCCAGGCGCCCCACCTCCTACGGTGGGATCCGGGCAACATGAACACTCCCAACTCCCGGTGGCCCAGTCCCAGCCCCCGCATCCGAGCCTCACCTCCATCTTCCCCTGGATCCAGGGCCCGATGGCGTTAGCCTGAGCTGCAAACTGTCGCCGGAGCCTCTCATTCACCTGCTGCCGTGCCAGCTCCTCCTGCAGCATCTGGTCACGTGTGGGCACCAGCTTTCGGACCTGGGAAGGAGGGTGGTTGTGACAGGGACAGCTCTGGGACCAGGAGATGACTTTGAGGGGAGATGGACTCTAGCCCCTGCTCTGAGCAGGCTCTTGGGCAGGTCACTCAATGTCTCTAGGCTTGTTTTCTCATCTGTAAAATGGGGTGACGACGTCATTTATAACTAACTTGCGCTGTTTTATAAAGGATGCCCGCACACCAGATTTCATTTTACTTTACATCAGGCCTGACAGGGAAATATTGCTGTTATATCTTCTTTACAGATGAGGCCGGCAGGCAAGGTGACTTTGTCCAATGCCACATGGAGTCTGTAGCAGACCCCAGGTTCTTATCTCGGGACACCTGAGGTTTCAGGGTGGTTAGAGTGCTCAGGAGCAGGTGGGAGGCAGGGAAAGGCCCCAGGTGGCACTGACCGTGTCCCACTTGGTGTTGATGTCCTGTGCACTGAGGCTGATGTAGGGGTTGGTGGAGCTGGGCCGCAGCCCGTATGTTTGGCAGATCTTCTGGATCTCCCCCTGGATGCCCAGGATAGCGCCCCGCTCCCGGTCCGCCTCGGGCAACGTTGCCTTGAACTGCTCATGTGCTGTCAGCAGGCTCTGTGGGCCACAGGCAGGAAGCATCAGCTAGCACCCACCCTTTCCCGCAGGTGACAGAAAGGACAGTAGTGTGTTCTAGGTCATCCAGCAGGTCCAGGGCAGGCTGGCTTTAGCACCCAGTTCCATCTCCCAGCCCAACACTCAGGAACTGGGGTCTTCCTCTCATCTCCATTCCCCAAGAGCCCAAAGGAGTGGCTGATGGGATTTTAGGCCAGCTTCCCCCGTCATCCCATGCAGGCCCCGCCCCCTAAGCCCCTCGCCCACCTGGGTCTCCTCCATGGAGTGCACCAGCCACACATCCTGCAAGTCCTCCACGGCTCCGTCCAACCAGTTGTTGAAGGGTGCTGCCCGCCGTGCAAACTCCAGCTGCAGCTGGTCGATGGTCTCCAGAAGCTTTTCCATCCGCTAGGGGGCGCAAGAATGATGATCAAGTCAGCATCCTGTCCAACGGGCTGCCTCACCTGCCTCCTTGTCCAGCCCCCAGCTCCCTGGCACGGAACCTCACCTCAAGCGCATCCCTCCTCTTCTGGGTCAGCGTGCCCAGGTTGTCCCACTGGTCGCAGATGGCCTGGCAGCGGCTGTTCACTGAGGCTGCCTCGTGGTAATCCAGCTCACTGGGAACGAGAAGAAGGGGTGACTGTGGGGTCAGACGCCAGCCCAGATTTACTCCTGACCCGCAACCCCAGTAAAGGTGAAGGTATAAGGCAGCCAGGAAAGATGGGGGTGAAACAGGGCTTGTCTGAGGTGGGGTCCTAGGGCAGTCCTGGGGGGAGAGGGGCGCCCTCTGGTCTCAGATCCAGCCCCTCAAGGAGCTTGAATAGAGGGGCGGGGTCTGGGGGCTTCCGGGGCGGGGTTATGCGAAAAGAGGCGGGTTTACTGGAGGAGGTGACAAGGACAAGGCTGATGGAGAGGGTTTGGGGTAGCATCTCTGGTCCCCGAGCTGAAGGCAGAGGGCGGGCCACAGAGATGGGGCAAGCGAGTGCCAGTGGGGAAGAGTACCAGTGCGCATCAAAGGAGGGTCCGGGCATGGGGATACGGGAGGAGGGGCAGAGCAAGTGGTAACCGGGAAGGACACGGGCACTAAGGCAGAGTTACCGAACAGGGGAGAACGAGGGGTCTGTGGGCATGAGGATCAGGGCGGGGCCGTGGAGCGAGGGGTGTGGTCGCCAGGGCGGGCCACGCCTACTTGAGCTCCTGGGCCAGCGCGGCGATGTGCTCCACGCGGTCCTGGTGTGCCGCGAGGTCGCCCTCAAAGGCTTCGTGGCGCCGCAGCAATGCCCGCACCTCCTGTAGCGACGCCGACTCATAGTCGCGCTGGTTCAGCATCTCCTCCTTCCCTACTCGGAGAGAGGCCCAGCTCAAGTCACCCATCGGCGGCCGCAACGAGGGCATCGTGACAATTCTTCATCTGTGAGCACACCAGCCTAGCCTACCCTAGGGGTTTGCTCCAAGGAACTGGTCTGGTAAAGTTAAATGCAGCTCCTGTTCCAGGGCATGACCCATAAATGACGTCAGCGTCCCCTGATCCTGCATGGTGTGGGGTGGCTCTTGGTACACTTTTGAGATTATTTGATCCAGAATTACCTCCTCAAAACTCTGAGCCTGAAGAGCCCCAGACACGGTTTCCTTTGCTCACCAATTCCCCCAGCACCTGGCAAAGTGCCTGGTACTTGGTAGACCCTCTGTGAATATTTGTTGGATGAATGAATAATGAATGCAAAAGTGCTTTAAGAAGGACAATTACCATAATTATGAAAATAAAAATGTAATCATAATAACTGCACCTGCAACCATTGAGTGAGTGCCTCTGTATTTTGCAGAGAAGGTAACTGAGATTTAGAGGTTCGCAGGTCTCGGGGTCACATAAGTGGCGTTAAAGGAATTCTTATTATATCAAACCATTGTTATTTGTTATGCCAGGGCTACAGACCAGTACCAGTCTGTGGCCTGTTAGGGACCAGGTCATATAGTAGGAGGTGTGTGGCAGGCAAAGCTTCATCTATATTTGCAGCTGCTCCCCAGCGCTAGCATCACTGCCTCAGCTCCACCTCAGATCATCAGGCTTTAGATTCTCATAGAATTTGGGTCCTTGGTGCCCAAAAAGGTTGGGGACTGCTGTGTTATGCCCATAATCCATGGTTAGAGTTTGTTCATTATTTTTAGGCAGGAGTCATTCATTTGCAAGTCTAAAATCCCTGACAGAAAGCAGAATGAATATGTTCATACAGAGAAATATATTTCAATATCTGACTCATGCAGAATTTTGGCATCAATATACTTTGAGTATAACGTAAGTGATGTTAGGGTAGGGGACTCTCCTTTGGTGACATGCTACATGTACCAATAAAATGCTAAATGACAAATATAATAAAGCAGACCAATAGAAGGCTAGAGCCAGGAGGGAGTTATGGGCCCAAAGCGGGGCAGAGATTTGGTGGCACAGCAAGTCAAGGTGGGCCTAGCAAACAGATCTCCGGCTTCCTGGCAGAACACCTACCCTGACCTGCGCATTTTGTCCGTAGTCCCCCTCTCGCAGCCTCCACCCCAGGGCGGAATCAAGCCCCATGGGGTGTACCGACCTTGGGTCCAGGCTTCGTGAAAGGAGGCCTTCTGCTGGAACTTCTCAGCCAGGTGCTGGAGCCGCTGCAGGCGCCGGATCTCGGAGAGCAGCCAGTCCTCGTAGCCTTTCTCTACTTGCTCCAGCCCTCGCCATGCATTGGCAATGTCCTGTGGGGCAGGCAGAGGTGCCCTCCATCATGGTTCACAGAAGGGGACACAGAGCTAACTAAAGTCACCCCATCCCGGGCCCAGCTCACCGAGACCAGCTTGCCTTCCGAGGGCATGAAGGCGGGCCTGTGGCTCAGCCGCAGCTTGGTCTGCAACGTGTTGAAGTTGATCTCCAGCTGGCACTTCTCCTGCACGCGGGGCGGTTTGTGCAGGCGCCGGTAGTCCCGGAAGTCCTCCAGCTTGCGCTGCATGGTGCTCATGCTGTGCTCACTCGCACGGTTCTCCAGCCATGGGATGGTGCGGCGGATCCATTCTAGCAGCTGCCGGAGCCAGGAGCCAGGCGGGGGCAGAGCAGAGAGCTCTCAGCTTGCCTGCTCACCTCACCCACCCCTCTCCACCCACACCCTGGCTGTGGCCGAAAGGCCCGGCCTCAAGCCAGACTGGGGGTCTGGAGAGCAGAAGTGGGAGGTTCCCATTAGTCAGGGAAGAGGTAGGATGGTTAACTATTGAGTCCAGAGACCAGTACAGGTGGGCACAGAGCAAGGGCCATGAGATTGTCTTAGTATGAGTGAATGGATAAATGAATGAGTGAGTGAATGAATGATGTGAATGACCAGGAGCTTGGTGAGCAGAGGTGGGCATGAGATGGGTGAAGATGGCAGGAGGAGGCTGAGGGAGGCCACGGCTACTCTGAGGAGAGGGAGACTCTGCTGGCCCAGACCTGGGGTTATCGGGGTTGCGGGGAGCAGTAGGGCTGGGCTGGGAGGGCACAGGGTGGAGATGGGGAGAGGCCCTCTCCGGCCCCAGGCTCACTTCGCTGGCGAGTTTCTCATACTCCTCCATCAGTTTCTCATTCTCCTGATTCACAGCCAGCACCTTGCAAATCCTGTTGGCGGCTGTCTCCGCCTGTGGTGGGGGTGGCAAAGGAGCTGTTATTACAACAAGCTGCTACAGACACCCCAACTGAGCCTCCCTCTGTAAAGCCCATGAAACCTGGGCCTGTGAAAATAGGAGAAAGGATAAGGGGAGCACATCTTTTAGGGTGGGGGGTGGAGCTTCCAGGCCAGAAGCCTCTGCTTCTGAGCTCCCCAAGGACCAAGAATGGGACAGTGGCACCCCTACCCATGGTGGGCCTGGCACCTCCCAATGTGGGGATGCTGCCAAGGTTGGGCGCCTGGGCCCACAGCCCTCACCTGCTCAGCCCCGGCGAAGGCATGGTAGAAGCAGGAAACATAGGTCATGATGGCCTTCTCATCGGGCTTTGGGGTATTCACGACATCTGGGGGACGGCAGCGAGGTGTTTACTGGCCAAAGCCATGGTTAGGGAATGGGCTCATGTCCCCAACACCCAGGCAGAGGCCGCTCTTGAAATGTGAGGGGTGGAGACATTTGGTCTTGGCCACCAACTGCCAGCTACCCCAAACCCAGCATCTTCCTCTCTCTGAAGCCCTCTGCAATCACCCCAGGGCCCCGCAGCCTCCCCCTCTGCGGGGCGAGGAAAGCGTGAAGGAGTAGGCGAGTGAGCAGACACTGTGACATCACTCCATACTGCCTGGTGTCTCTGACCATCCCATAACTGTCTGCGGGTCCGTCTTTTCCCCAAGTTCTCATCCATCAGTGCCCACACATTCAGGTGCTCAGGAAGTGTTTGCTTCTTCAACTGACTAAAGACTTGCTTGGGCACAGGGACCAGAGGCGGGATTTTCACAGAGGAACTCCCAGGTGACCAGATAACGGATATGAGGCCGAGGGTGGAGCCATTACATAAGGGGAGAGACAGGGGGACAGGCTACAGGGCTCCTGGAGAAGCGGGCCTGTGGCAGGAAGGATCCTGACCAGGGATGGGGGTGGGCAGAGCCTTCTAGAAGGAAGGGAGAGCAGGTGCCAAGGTGTGGAGGTCAGACATGAGACAGTGGAGGCCTCGCTCAGGCTCGGCTCACCTTCGGCATCCAACATCTTAGGGATATCCAGGTATTTCTCCGCCACTTCGAAGGCAGTGTTCAGGTTGCCAATGGGGTCATCCTACATGGGTATGAGTGGGGAGAGGTGAAAGGTCAGCTGAGGGCAGAGGTTTTGGGGCATCGTGGCTGGGGTGGTGAGGGCCTACCTTGCGCAGTTTGGCATAGTCGATGAGGTCGGGGCGGTGTCGGTGGATGAGAGCACAGAGGGCCAGGCCATCCTTCCAGCTGGACAGAGAGAACCCGGGTGTCAGGCCCTGGTTCACCCTGAGGCCTTGTCCTACCCTCACCTTGGGAGCGCCCCCAGCAGGGCAGCCTCGTCCATAAAATGGAGTGAAGTCCAGACTCCTTAGCTTGGCATTCGAGGCCCTTTCTTACCAGACCTGGACCATCTCCTCCAAGCCCTCATCACAACTCCCTCCCTAAGCGTAGGTCCCACCAGTGTCTAGATGTTTGGGGCTTCTGGGTCTTTTCCCTCAAGGCCCTCCCCTGCCCCCCAGCTGGAATGCCCTTCCAGGGAAGTCCCCAATGCTCCCTCCTCCAGGAAGTCTCCCTCACCCTCCCAGAGTCAAGTCAACGTTGACTGAGTCCTATTTTCAGACACTGTTCCAGGAACTCGGCTGTGACCGCTCCTCCCCTGGGGCTTGTGCCTGGGGCCAGCTCGGTGCCTCAGGGCCTGGCAGAGGCCGGCGGGCACGCGGTGACCGCCCGACCGACAGACCTGGTGTGGAAATTCTGCACATTGACGTTGCGGTAGGGCGCTGTCTTCCGCTGGCACCACAGCAGCAAGCCTTCCTTGGCCGAGGTTTCTTGGTGGGGACGGGGAGTGTTAGCTGGGGAAGGGTCCAGGCCAGCCCTCTGACCCTGCCTGCTTCCCCTGCCCACTCACCCTCCACAGAGATGTCCTGGATGGCAAAGCGCAGGATGATGGTCCAGATCATGCCCAGGGTCATCTTCAGATTCCCGTCCACGATCTCTGCAGGGTGGGGGCAGGGCGGGTCCCACCTGGTGTCCAAGGTTCCTGCTACCTGGTGCCTCAGCGACCACCCCTGCTCCGCCCTCTGGCCCTTGTCCCTCATCCCAGGGCTAGCACCTAGTAGGTACTTGATCGTTTTACTTAAAAGTGATTCACTGAGCACCTACTAGGTGCCGGTCCCATGCCAGCACTTTGGGTATGTTTTCTCCTTACAGTCCCTCTGGTGGGGCATGAACGGTTATACCCATTGTTGAGATGAGAAAACGGAAGCTCACAGAGGTGACTTGCTGATGTCAGAAACACGCCCCCACCCCGGCCCAGGCCTCCTCCTGCTGCTGCCTCACCTTCAGCCCCGATGGACACCAGCTTAACCCCCTTGCTGGCGATGAAGTCCAGGGCCTTGTTGACATTGGCGATTTTATGGAAGCGCA
This sequence comes from Macroglossus sobrinus, assembly GCA_004027375.1. Taxonomy (NCBI): domain Eukaryota; kingdom Metazoa; phylum Chordata; class Mammalia; order Chiroptera; family Pteropodidae; genus Macroglossus; species Macroglossus sobrinus. The sequence goes on from PVKZ01001857.1 coordinate 234,711, forward strand.
TCTTGCCTTTGTCTGGCCTGGGCAGCCTCTCTCCTGGGTGTAAGAGGAGAGGTCAAGAGTCAGAGGTCACAAGAGGAAGCTGGAGACATTGTTGTCAAACCCACCCCCGCCCCCCGCCATCACCAAGTCCCCTTAGCACTCTGCTATCTATTGTTCCAGCTCTCTGGATGGCCCCAGGTCCTGGGGTCCCAGTACATGGACTTGCACCCCTCACCTGAAATGACCTCCAAGAGCAACATGAGTTTGAGGCCGTTGCGAAAATCCTCCTCGATGTTCTCTATCTGGGTGCCAGCCTTGCGCAGGTGTGAGTTGCACCAGGCGGTGAAGGTCTGGGGACAGAGAACAGCACTCAGACCCTAGGTACTGAGGACAGTGCTTGGGCCCCTCGATTGGGTAGATCTCAGAGCCGAAGGCCCTGGATTCAGGTCCCGGATGTGAGTCAGCCTCTTTCCCTCTCTGAGCTTTTGTCCTCCTGGAAGAGGAGAAATGGGGTCTGGAGCTCATACGGGTCCCAGTTTGGACGTGGGGCACCTCGCCACCAGCACTCCAGCTTTGGCCAGTCTCAAGCACTAGAGGGACATTTAGAAAATTATGGAAAGCAGAGTCTCCAAAGTGTGGGGCCCTGAGCCACAAGGGCTAGTGCTGGGTGATACTGCTTTTCTACCATTGGAAAGATTCTGTGCTGTTTTGCCCTAGAGGGACTGTGCACCTGTGTATTTTTCTCTTGGCCCCACCAAATCCTCAGGGCTGTTGTGAACTGACCTCCAGGTAGATCATGAGTGTGCAAGAGCTTCACAGGCCATGGAGGACCTAGTTTCTGGAGGTGACTGCCCCCCCAACCCCAGAGTTAGCCTCAGCCTCAGTCTCCATCTGGGATGGGAAGGCTGGTGTATGACTGTGTGTCTGATGGGGTTTGGGGGAACCTGGAGCCAGGGTGTATAAGTTTCTACCAAATGACTAAGCTCCCAGGCCCTGGGTTCTGCCATCAGCTGTGAAGTCCTTGGTAGAATCTATACTTGGGCCCCGATCCCAGCTGAGCTACTCACTGTGGCCTGGGGTCAGCTCCTTGCTTTTCTTTAGGCTAAGTCTCTGTATCTGTACAATTAAGGGGCCAGACTCCATGACGTCTTCAGTCCTTCCCCTGACCTAGCAGCAGGATTCTAGAATTTAGGGCATTCCCTCACCACTAAGTGGATAATCCCGGAAGGCGGCCCTGAAAGTTATTTGGAATTCTTGCCCTCAGCCAGCTTCCCGTCCTCAGACTGGCTTTTCAGATGCCCTAGGAGCTGGACATGGAAGATGATGCTTTAATTACCTGAAGGGCTTCATCACTAAGAGAGAGGAGTGAGTCTCCTGTCACTAGAGGTGTGTAAGTGAGTGTCGAGCACTATTTGATGGGGCCCCAAGCACAGGAAGGGGAGTCGATTCTCTGTAATTCCTTGCAACCCTGGAGCCTGGGATCCCCTGGGTATGGATAGGGCAGTGGAGGTGGGGCAGACAGGTGTGGGTGGGGCCTCCAGGGAGGAGGAAGGGGCATCCTTTCGTTGGACAAACATGACTCTTAGTGAGATCTGGTCCCTGCCCTAAAGGAGCTCATAGTCAGTCATGTTGGCTGAGAAGTGCTGAGGGAGACTGGTATCAGGGAGTCTAAGAGAAGAGTTCTCCAAATCAGGGGGGGGGGGACTTCTTAGGGAAGGCTAATATTTGATCAGAGCTGGGATGGAAGAGCAGGAGTTATTCAGGCAGGGAAGGGCAGGCAAGGGCATGCTATGCAGGGGCAACCATGTGGGCAAGTGCTCCACAGGGAGAAACAGTTGCTAGGTTTGTTGGTCTATAGCTCTCTGGGCACTGCTGGAATGAAGCTGGGGGTGTGGGGGTATAAGTGGTGAGCGGCAGGCCGGAGGGAAGGCAGGGGCCAGGTCATGCACCATCTTCAGTGCTAAGCCAGGGAGTTTAAACTTGATCTTGAGGGCAACAGGGAGTCAGGGAAGCTTCCAGGCAGAGGAGGGAGCCGGGTAGAACTGTGTTTTAAAAAGCTCATTCTGGTTGCAGAGTAGAGGCAAAGGCTTGGCAGAGAAGAAGGGAGAGGCGAGGAGGTGGAAACTGGGACCAGGGTGAGAGAGGAAGGGTGTCAGTGAAGGGAATAGGACAGGATGAGGTGGATGAGATAGAAACATTTGTTCTTGCTCTGATATAAGTTTCCTGAGGCAGGGGCTTTTTTGTTGCCTGTTGAATTCCTAGCATCTAAAACAGTGCCTGACACATAGTAGGACCTCTTTAAGAAATACTGAATACATGTTTTTGAATGAGGTTGAATGAATAGGACTCCAGCATCAGGTGGGAGGAGGTGGGAATGTTTCAAGATGCAAGGTGGGGAGCAGGGATGGGGTGGGGCTAAAGCTAAGCTCAGAGAAGTAAGAAACAATGTCAGATAGGAAAGAAAGAACCAGAATGTCCAGCATCCCAGGGACATTGATTAGTTTATAGAGCATCCACACTGTGCAGCCACTGTCTGAATGGATAAGGTGGGTGGCTGCAAGTTGGGTTGGAAGGATAGTCCCAATATTTTGTCACTTGACAAAGGCAAGTTACCGACAGTCACCCCTTAAGAGGGGCATGTGGACCTATATCTGGGAGAGGCCTGAGTGGGGGTGAGGATAAGAGTTGTTGCAAAGCAGATGGCAGCTGGAGTCTGGGGCAAGGATGACATCATCGGGAGATTGCTGGCCCAGAGAACCACAGCCCTGCTTAGAAACAGGTGCAGGAGGAGCCTGGGGGAGGCTTGTCACTTGGGGGACCCCATCGGTATCAGCTTTGCCTCCTGGTCCCTGGGGTCATCTCCTGTCATCTAACCCAGCAGAAGTGTTCTGATTCTAAATCCTGGGATTCTCAGAGCCTGCAAACTCTACTGAGCACCCCTGTTCCCAGTCCCTTCCTGAGCAGGTCCAATGACTCCATGGTGTCCTTCCTGCCCCTGGCTTCTCTTTTGGGAACCCAAGTGTCCTGCCCCTTCCACCTGGGAAACTCGGGGAGTGAAAATAGCTTAGGGAGAGGGGGCCGATGTGCCCTAGAAGGCTGCGCCCAGGGAACAGCTGCCCATGTGCCCAGCTCCCCCAACGTGCTGCCTCAGCACAAAGTGTCCATCTGGCCAGAGAGTCAGGTTACTGCGTAAGGGGACCCAGGGCTCCCGCCTCCCTGACCCTGTGGCCTTTTCAGCACACTCAGGTCCACTGGGATGGAGTATCTTGGAAAGAGTGGGGGTGAGGCAAGCAAGGGGCAAGACCCTCAGGTTGGGGTGGGGGCTGTTTTCTGACAGTCTATGATTTGGGTCCTATCTCTGCCCCTTTCAAGGCTTCGGTTTACTCATTTGACAATTGGGATGGAGTGACTATGGATGTCAGAGGAGAGAATGCAGAGGAGAGAGGGTGGGGAGGGGTCCGGGATGGTTACCCGCTGGACATTCCCAAGTCTGTCTACTAGTTGCCAGGCTGCAAGCCATCAGCGTGGGCCTGGGAACATTAAACTAGAGAGTGGGGGTGGGGGAGAGAAAGACATTGTCTTCTGGAAGCCCCCAAGCTTGGATCTCCCCGGCTAAGCTCAACCGTTTTTTACCGGCAGAAGTGGCACAGTGGGCCCAGGGAAATGAATCCTGGGAAGTGGGGACCCCAGAAACTCTGCGTGTCATCCTAAACCGCTCATGAGGGCCCCTAGCTCTCTCTTCCAGCCCTGAGGGACAGCAGAGGACTGATGGGCCAGACCAGGGGTAGGGAGTGGCACTCTGCAGGCTCTGCCCCTGCCCTGTTGAGATGCTGACGACAAACCTCCCGGCTTCTCAGGCCTCAATCTCACCGCCCGGAAATGGGCCAGCACTCACTTTCCGCTGCTGCTTCTCCCAGGCGGGGTCCAGCAGCAGGTCGCGGTCCCAGTCCTCCTCCTGTTCCATGTACTCGCCGCCGCTGCCCGCGAAGGGCCCCTGCAGGGCCCCCAGACCCTCGGGCTGCATAACCATCATCATCTCGCCTGGGCTCTTGGTTTCGCTCCGCTCAGCGCTCTCCAGGACACCCGGGCCGCATTAAGTAGCGCCAGGCCAGGCTCCGGATCGGATTCGCGCTAAATATGGGGGAGGTGGGAGGGGCCGGGTGGGGGTGAGGGCGCTTGGGTCGTGACCACGAAAGAGGTTGCCCTGGGACCAGGGGACTGCAGAATTTCGGGGCGCTGGGGGTGGATCCTGTAACGGAGATCCGGGGTTCGGGTTCCGCTCAGCCGCTTGAGCGCTGTGTGACCTTGGGAAAGCCACTGTCCCTCTCTGAATGCTTCCTCCTGTGTACACGGAGGTGGTGCTGTTGGTAGTGCTGCAGACCGCTCCAGAAGCTGCCTTTTGAGTCTCCAGACTCTCTTCCTGGCCGCGCTAGTGGGAAGCAGGGAGCTCTATCCCCATTTCACAGTCAGAAACACCAAGGCGCCAAGCTGTTTTGAACGTTTTCTGGGGTGATAAAGGGAGACATTCGAGCATGGGGAGGGGCGCCAGTCCAGCTGGATGGGCCAATGCAGGGCTATTAATATCGGGGCGGCTGGGGAGTTGGGCGGGGGGAAATGTGCTGAGCCGGGAAACCCCGACGCCACCGAGGGTGCAACTCAATCCTGCGGGCGTGCCGACTACTCCAGACCAACTGGCGGGGCCTCCGCGGACGGGGCGGGGCCTCCGCGGACGGGGCGGGGCCTCCACTGATGGGCGGGGATAGAATGTCGCGGCGCTCCTGGGCTATAGGGCCAACAAGATTCCAAGCATCTCCTTGGCTCCTTGAGCGGCCCAATCACATCTCCGCATCTGCCGGCTGCTCCCTGTGACTCTCAGCGCTCACGGCACCCTCTCAGAGCTTCTATTGGTGGAGGAAGACGCCCGTCTGTCACTCTTCCCGCCCCAATACGGAAGCAGCGGGGTACCCGGGATCCCACAGCGGGTGGGTCCAGGCCATGGAGCGGCCTTTGGCGGCGGGGAGCGCCGAGGGAACGCCCGCGCGGCTGCCCCTCGTGCTCACCGCCCTGTGGGCCGCGGCCGTGGGCCTGGAGCTGGCCTACGTGCTGGTGCTGGGTCCTGGGCCGCCCCCGCTGGGACCCCTGGCCCGGGCCCTGCAGCTGGCGCTGGCAGCCTTCCAGCTGCTCAACCTGCTGGGCAACGTGGGGCTCTTCTTGCGCTCGGATCCCAGCATCCGGGGCGTGATGCTCGCCGGCCGCGGTCTGGGCCAGGGCTGGGCGTGAGTGGGGCGCGGGATCCGGCGGGGAAGCGGGAGCCTGGGACACGGGGGAGGGGCCCTAGGACCTGAAGATGTTAGAACCAGATTACAACATGATCCGCTTGTTAGAGCCAGAGAACTCCTTCAGAACCTGGGACGGTAGAGCCAGAAGGAGTATCATTCACTCACTTACAGATGTTTACTGAGCACCTACTATGTGCAAGGTACTGTTCCAGGCACTGGAGGTAACAATAAAACAAATTTCTGACCTCCTGGAGCTGATTTCACTGGGGGAATGGGCAGATGATAAACTATAGGCACAATTAACAAACTATATAGAATGTTAGAAGGTGTTGGTGTTATGAAAACAAAAAGTAGAGCAGTGGCCGTTTTAAATAGGGTGGTCAAGGTAGGCCTCATTGAGAAGGTGGCCTTTGAGCAAAGACTTGAAGGTAGGAGAGTTAGCCATGTGCGAATCTGGAAGAAGGGTGTTCCAGGCAGAGGGAACAGACATTGCAAAGACTCTGAGGAAGTTATGTGCTTAGCATGATCCAGGAAACAGCAAGAAGGCCAGCATGGCTGGTGTGGAGTGAGGGAAGGGGAGGAGAGAGGTTAGGGATGTAAAGATCTAGTAGTGAGATGGACAGCCATTGGAGGGTTTTGAGCAAAGGAGGGGCATGACTTAGATCTTTAAGGATCAGGCTGGCTGCTAGCGTGAGGCTACACTAGGAGGTGACAAAGGTGGAATCAGGGGGCCTAGTCGAGAGACTTCTGCAGTAATCCAGGGGAGAGTTCATGGTGACTTGGGCCAGGTGGTGACTATGGGGGAAGTGAGATGTTTGCTTCTGGAAGTTAGAGGCCAGAGAAAGTCCTTAGGACTGGGGATGTCAGAGCTGGAAGTGACCTCATACGTGCAGTGCTAGAATTGGAAGGGCCTGGGAAGTGGCGTTCAGCCTGCATTTACCTATGAAGAACCTGAGGCTTAATGGAAGCAGCCACTGCTTCCCCAGGATGGGCTCAGGGGCTGCCCTGGGCATGCGACGGGCACTCGGAGCTGCTGGGGGGATTGACTCTGTGTTTCCTTCCCTGCAGTTACTGCTACCAGTGCCAAAGCCAGGTGCCACCACGCAGCAGGCACTGCTCTACCTGCCGCGTCTGCATCCTGCGGCGGGACCACCACTGCCTCCTGCTGGGCCGCTGCGTGGGCTTTCACAACTACCGGCCCTTCCTGTGCCTGCTGCTTCATGCCACAGGGGTCCTGCTCCACGTATCTGTGCTGCTGGGCCCTGCCCTGTCAGCCCTGCTTCGAGCCCACACGCCCCTCCACACTGCCGCCCTCCTCCTGCTGCCCTGGCTCATGCTGCTCACGGGTAGGAACTGGGAGCCCTCCACAGAGAGGCAGAGCCCCAGTAGTGGGCCATTCTAGTAGGGAGATGCGATTTCTGGCTGGTTCTTCTGGCAGTGCCCTGGGGACCCATTCCCAGTGTCATATATGGGGGGGAAGAACAGTCTGGTGTTCAGCTGTGTGTGCAGTACGGTCAAATACAGGACCAGAACACAGACACAGAGTTCTGGCTGGGGGAGTCAGAGAGGGCTTCCAGGAGGTGTTGGCAGAGGAAGAAAGACTAGTAGGAGGTCACCGGGGAACATTCTAAGGGGGTGTTTAAGTGAGGGTTTGGAAGTGGGACAGACAGTAGTGAAGGCAGTTTGTTGGGAATCGTGAGAATCAAGGCTGGGATGGGAGGTTCGGGCTGGATGGTTTAGGCGCTCACTTGACTGGGCAGTTGGGCGGCCACTGAAAGTCACAGGCAGGGGAAGGTCCAGTCTTTACAAGTTGGGAGGGGAAGACTTGGGTCAGGAGGCTGCCTGAGAGGCTGGATGACACATTTTCCCTCTGCCACCACCCAAGATAAAATCGCCACTGGTCTTAATACTGTTCTTTCTCTCCCCTGCCTCCTTCCTTCTTACCTCCACAGTCCTCCCTGTAATCTTGTCCTGCGGTTACTCCTTGGCCACTCGGAGTAGTTGCTGTGTCTCCTTATGAGATCCAAGCCTAGCTCTGTCCCAAGGACCCCCGCCCTGCAGCCCAGTGGAGGCCTGGGAAGGCCCACTGGGGCTGTCAGTGCGGCCCTGTCTCCACTGAGACTGAAGCCCTCCAGCTGCACCTCCCTCCGCCCTACCTCCCTGTGGCCATCCATGGCCTCCCATTCGCTGCCCTCAATCCCTGAAGACTTGGGCTTCAGTGCCCTGTCTCTCTCTCTCAGCCCTGAAATCGTGGTGTCTGGACATCTGGGCAAACGACCTGTTCAGTGTCCCACTTAGCTTCCTGACCATTTTTGGTTTACTTCCTTTCCTACTCACATGTCTGTACCCCAAGACCTTGTCAGAATTCCACATATCACCCCCCAATCACCGCCAGTCACCCTATCTGCTCCCCTCCTCCTCACCTATCCATCTCTCACTCTTACTCCACGACACCTGCTCCATTAGCTCCTGGCTCTCATCTTTCTGTCCATCGGTACCTTCCCTGCTCCTGTGTCCAGTTTGGAGCCTTCATTCCTGCCATTCTCCTTAAACGTCTTTGCTCCGTCTTCCTTCCTGTACCTCCCTGGCGTCTCTGCGTCAGCCCCTGGCTGCTGAGAGCTGCTGGAGATGCACGGTACTTCATGGCAGGTTGACACCATGCCCCCGTTCATGGCCGCTGACCTCAACAGACCCTCCCCCATGCCTGGCTGTCCTAGTTTCTCATAAGCTTCCTGCCCCTGATGACTGCAGCTCAAACCTTCCACTCTCCTTCAAGCCTCCATCTCTCTTGAAAACCCATCACAAAGACGAGACATCAGATGGTACTTCCCGATCGTCCTGTCCGCAGATCTCTAAGCCAGGCTGACTGCCTCCAGCTTCTCCTGGTGTCCGGCCCCTCCTCCCTGCTCACCTCACACGGTCGGTTGGCCTCTCCCCCTGCTTCCCTGCGCTGGCCGCCTTCGGGTCCCAAGCACAAACCCTCTCTTCCCCCCACATCCTCCTCCTCTAGCTTTTCCCTCTCTGGCTCTTCTCTTACCAGCAACAGAGTTTCTTGAAAGACTTGCCCAGACCTATGCCCAGCCTGGGCTCCTGTCCTGAGCTTCCAGAGCCGTCCACCCTCTGTCTTGCATGCCCCTCTCCGTCCTGCCTCGGGACCTTCCAACAGAATGTGTTCTCACCTCTTCGCCTAGCAAATAAATTTCTTAACCTTTAGGCCCCACCCAAAATATCACTTCATCCAAAGTGATGAAGTCCACTTGCCTTAGCCTCTTGATAAGTTTGCATGGCATTTGGCATTTCCCAGCCAGGCTCTTCTTTATTGAAGTACGATTCACATACCGTGAAATTCGTCATTTTAACCGCTTTCAAGTGCACAGTTCAGTGGCATTTAATACATTCACAGTGTTGCACAAATATCGCCACTATCTAATCCCAGAACATTTTCATCACCCAAAAAAGAAGCCTGTATGTACCGATGAGCAGCCGCTCCCCATTCCATCTGATCCCTGCAGCCCCTGGCAACCGCTAAACCACTGTCTCTATAGACTTGCCTGTTTGAGATATTTCATATACACACACGTGACCTTTTGTGTCTGGCTTTTTTCACTTAGTGTCGTGTAGTGTCGTGGCATCTTGTGGTTCTTTAGTTCCGTGGATACTTCTTACGTACTGTGGGCCAGGATGCTGTACTTATCCAGTGTGACACACGTCACAGCTATAATCAAGGATCTATATATAGGATGCCTGTCCGTGAGCTTGCCAAGGTCAGAGATGCTGCCTACCGTATAGCCTGGTGTTCGCGGCTCCTGGCACCGTGTGCAGCACGTGCCAGGTGCTCACGAGTTAGTGAGGCGGGAGTGAAAGTGTGTGTAAGCAGAGGGCTGCGTCTGCCTGGGTCAGCAGTGTGTTCCATCACCCGTGGGGGGCCGGCCAGGGAGCAGCAACTCGGTGTTTGCTGAGGGAGGAATGAGCACCGTTTCATGTTGAAGGGTAGTGGGTGGGACGAGGGCAGGAGCTGGGCTTTGGGGGGCTGGGCCTGCTGCTGTCCCCTGACCCCTCCCTGCTCTCTCTTCGCAGGCAGAGTGTCTCTGGCGCAGTTTGCCCTGGCCTTTGTGACCGACACGTGTGTGGCGGGTGCGCTCCTGTGCGGGGCCGGGCTGCTTTTCCATGGGATGCTGCTGCTCCGGGGCCAGACCACGTGGGAGTGGGCTCGGGGCCAGCACTTTTATGACCTGGGTCCCTACCACAACCTGCAGGCGGCCCTGGGGCCCCGCTGGATCCTCGTCTGGCTCTGGCCCTTCCTGGCCTCCCCATTACCTGGGGATGGGATCACCTTCCAGACCTCAGCTGATGTACGAATCATGGCCTCCTGACTCCAGAAAGAGCCAGAGCTGCACAGGGCCGGGGTCCTGGGGCAGGGGGCACATGACTCATTTCAGGCCCACTGCCAGCCTCCAGAGAGGAGGTGGGTTTGAACTTAATGCCTCCTTTCGGCAACTCCAGCTCCATCCTTGGCCTTGCCCCTGCCCAGATTGGACTCCTAGTATCTAGGGCTTGGGCCCCATGCTCTGCCTTCATCAGTGGCTCCTGAGTGCAGTGGAGGGTCCAGCAAAAGGCTGCTCGGTCAGCTTAGCTGCCCCTTTGCCAGGTTAATAAAGTGCCCCCTTGGTTCTCAGACCCCCATCCATCTCTGTGGGTTTCCTTTGGCTGGGCTGCTGTTCCAGGTTCTTCTGTTTGTCAGGCCTGGGAGCCACAGAATGCCTGAGCACGTGAGGGGCCAGGGCTCTGCCTCCCGTGGCTTTGGTGGGGTGTGTGTGGCGGCACCAGCAGACCAAGGGAGCACGTAGTGATCCAGGGCGTGAGTATCTAAAATTCTTTCCCAGGTTCAGTGCTTTGCAGATAGAAGCATTTCTACGACCTGGTCCATTGGACAGCAGCCATGCAGGTGAAAAAAATAAAAGTTCAAGGTTAATAAGATCATGCACGGGGTAGTAAATGGAGGAGTCAGGATGTGACCCCAGATCGTGGTGCTTTCTCCCTCATGCTTGCACAGCCGAGGGACGGGAGTGGGACAATCAAGGCTGAGAAATCAGGCGGGGGTGTTCGAACATCTGTGAAGCGTGGTTTGATGCCAGGGCTATGCTGATCCTCTGGGCTCTTCAGGAGCTGCTTGTTAAACATTTTTATTTAAATATAGTAACTAGAGTTAAATGTGGCAGGCTTCAACATCTGAGTTTATCTGTTTCCTCTTAAAATCTAAGATGATCATAGAGAAATAGAAGTCTACAAGGAGAGAAAAAAAAAAAAAAGGAGACAGCAGTAGACCCAAGAACCTGGCATTCGGAAAGATGGAAAGTGGATGGAGGCTCATTTACCCTCTTAGAGAAGTAGAAGTGGAAATTAAGTGTTCGCAGAGGGAGGGGCCAAGAGGCAGTCAGATTACCCCCCAGGACCCTGGAGAGGGCTCAGGAATCCCACCAGCATCATGGGAGGGCAAGGTTTGGGGCTGACAGTAGAGAAGGGTGCAGCCTCAGCGGGGTGCAGCTGGGTTGCCCCTCCGGTCAGCACCCACCCTACCCCTATAGCGAAGCAGCTTAGCTACCCCTCTGGGGGGGAGGTGGCTTTCTGTCTCAGAGCACTGGGGAGAGTAAGGATGAGGGGCTGGACCAAAAATGGGTTTAAGTGGCAGTCTACAGATATTGCTGGGTCCTCCAGTGACATGGCAGGCTCGTCCCCCAAGAACCCTCAGAGAAGCCCACCCTTCTGGCAGGCCCTGCCCATGCCCACAAAGGTTTGAGCTGCTAGGACATTTTCTGTTTCTCCAAATGGCATGCTCTATTACTATTTTTTATCTGCGTTAGGAACTTGGTGTGCCTGGCACTTTTGTGCTGTCCATAAGTTCTGGCAGACTGTTTCCTCCTCCGCTTTACCCCTTACCTGCACCCCCCCAAGAAAATCTTTTCTTGTTTTTTTATTAAATAGGAGATGCAAGAATATATTTATAAAAGAGAGAGAGAAACAACATTTAAAAAATGGGTACCATTTCCTTTGAAGTCCCTGCTGTGCCCTCCCTGGTAGACGAAACACTGGTCTTAGTCATTCCCTGCTCTGCTTTGTAATTTTATTCCATGTGTGTATACTGGTTTTGCATGTATTTGAATTTTTATATAAATGGAATCATACCTTGTTTATTCTGTGCCTTGCTTTTTTGCTCAATATTATGTTTCTGAGACTTATCCAAATTAATGTATGCCTCTGGAGACAGGGCATTCCTTTTCCTCGCTGTAGTGTGAGCCTCTGAATATACCAGTTTATTTGTTTTGTCCCACTGGTCATTATATCTACCCCTGTGTACGATCCCCTAAGATCTATTTTTGGTGCTTGCTCTTCTATATTGATTTTAGAATCAGCATAAATTCCAATAAAAACCCCATTTGAGATTATAAATCTATAGATCAGTTTAGGGGAAATCAACTTCTCCATGAAATTGAATTTTCCAGTTCATGAACATGGTGTGTCTCTCCATTTAATGTTCTCATTAAAGTCATATCCTTTTTTCTCATAAAGATCATTTTTTGTTAGATTTATTCTTAAGCGTTTGATACTGTGATGCTATTGTACATGGTTTATGAAAATAGGTATGTCTGGCAAACGTAAACTTTAGTCTTATATTTTACTTGTAAATTCTTGAGTTTTCTGTATTTATAATCATATCCTCTACGAAAATACAACTTTATTCTTCCTTGAAAAATTTTTATACCTCTTGTCCCTTCTGTATGGGTGGATGGGAGGCAGCTGGCACCTTTGAATAGTTTTGACTGTAATTAGGAATAATTTCAATATTTCACCGTACAATGTTTGCTGTGGTATTTTTTTAAATAGATGCCCTTTATTAGGATGAAAAAGTTCCTTTCTCTTCCAAGTATGTTAGGATTTTTATCCTTATATTTTCGATTGCTCTCTCTTAATAGCCTATAAATGGATTTTCAAGTCTAGATAACAGTCTTATAATTGAAGCATTTAGTCATTCATATTTATTGTAATTACTATATACTTGCACATACATCTGAGCTTTATTTTGTACTTTCAATTTGTCCCACCATTTTTAGTTTTTTGCTCTTTAAAGTTACTTTTTGATGGGTACAGAATTCTAGGTTAATAATTATTTTCTCTCAATAAATTGAAAATACTAGTCTTTAGGGCTCCATTGTTGCTAGTTCAGCTGTCATCTACTTGTTGTTACTATTGCTTCTTTGAAGATATTTTTTGTCACCGACTTTAAGATTTTTCTGCCTTTGGTATTCTGCAATTTTACTGTGATGTGCACAAGTATAGTTTCTTTATAGTTATCCTAACAGGGCTCCTTAGGTTTCCTGATTCTATGAATTGAGGTCTTTTTATCAGTTCTAGAACATTCTTAGTCATATCTTCAGATATTTTCTGTCCCTGTTGGAGTTGATTAGACCTCCCTCCACCATCCTTATAGTCTCATAAAACTCAAACTTTCTCTTTCTGTCATTCTGGATAATGTCTTCAGATCTAGCTTCCAGTTAAGTCTTTCTCAGCTGCTAAACCAATCTACTGAGGCTTAAAAAAAAAATACCCAACTCATCCACTGACATGTCAATTATTTTGCTTTTCATTTCTAGAAGTTCTATTTGGTTCTTTTTTCCAATTTGATCATTTTATACTCTCTTGATTTCTATATTGTTTCTTTTTCTTTAAATATACAGAGAACACATACCTGAGATTCTGTTTGGTATTTCCAACACTTTAAGTCTTTGAGGCCTGATTATGCTGGCTATCCTTTTGATGGCTCTTGCTCGCAATGCGTTATCTTGCAATTTGTGAGTTTTGACTGTGTTTATATTTGTTGGAATTTTATCAATGGGGATTTTTTGAGATTGAGTTAAAAGTAAATCCTTCAGTTATCATTTGACTGAAAAACTAATCCTGCACCATTTCAAACTAAATTTTTAGGTAGGATTTGATTGGACCATCCAGGGATTCTCAATTCAGGTTGCAAACTTAATTCAGGCTGGCCTGTGGTTAAAAGTTCTTAGATTTTCCCCCTTCTATCCGGCACGAGGCTTATGGATAGGCAATGTCCCTTGCTGGATCTAATGAGATTTCACAAAACTACTTTTGGTTTCATTTATTTTCTTTATTGATTTCCTGGTTTCAATTTCATTGATTTCTGCTTGCTTTTTCTTTTCTTCTGCTTACTTTGGATTTAATTTGCTCTGGTTTTTCTATTTTCCTGAGGTGAAAACTTAGATGATTTAGACCTTTCTTCACTTCTAACACATGCATTCAATGCTATAAATTTCCCTCTAAGCACTGCTTTTACTGCACCCCCTAAATTTCAGTAAGTTATGTTTTCATTTTCATTTAATTCAAAATATTTGAAATTTCTTTGAGCTACGTGTTTATAAGTATGTCGCTTGATCTCCAAGTATTTGGGAAATTTTTCAATGCTCTGTTATTGATTTCTACTTTAATTCCATTTTGGTCCGACAACAGACGACACTACGTGACTATTATTAAGTTACGGTGTTTTCTATGGCTCGGAGTGTGGTCCACCTTGGTAAATGTTCCACGTGAATTTCAGAGAAGTGTGTATTCTGCTGTTTTGAAGTCATCTATAAATGTCAGTTATACCCAGGTGATTGATGGTGTTGTTGAACTCAACTGTGTTCTTAAAAAGACGCCATAATTAAAGGTTGTACAGAGAACAAAGACTCTTGAGAAGTAAAATAACAGAATTTTTAAAACAATTCTAGGAAGAGCTGAAAGATAAAAAATCTCAAAAAAACAACAAAAATACAATCTAAGAGAAGAGAAAATAAAATGAAAGGATCACTCCTGTCCTCTTTGGAATTGCCATTTATCAGGCACTGGGTTTAATCAGAATTCCAGAGAGAACAGAGAAAATGCGAGGAAATCATTCCAGAAACGAATTCAAGAAACAAAACTTTCTGGAACCGAAGGATGTCCAGCTCCACTCACAGCACATCAAATAATGACACGCAGTAAGGCAGGTCCTGACATTTTAGGACCTCAGAGAAAGAGGAGGTCGGGAAGAAAAATGGCCGTGGAACTTCTTAAAAGCGGTGCCAAAAATTATAATACAAGGAAGTTCCACTTTAAAAACGGTTTTCTTGCACGAAAATGATTTTTAACTTGAAATGTTATCACCCCAGCTATCACATACATGTATGAACTGAATAAAGAAAATTTCAGAGGAACAGTGTCTTAAAAATATTAACTCTAGTGACTTTTTACGGAGGGTACTTGTAGACATGCTTCACCTTATAAATAAGGGGTAAAAGAACTATAAAAGAGGACATGGGGCACAGGAATGGTGACCCAGCCCAGGACGTGGCGAGGGAGTCCCAGGAGTGCTGGGCAGCAGCTCTAGAGGGCGCACAGTCCTCAGTGAAGCAGGGATGCTGGGACTTGTCCAGAAAAGAGGAACTGTCAGGCTGGGTGGGGGAAGACTGGCAGCTGGTATGTATAGAGGACGAAGCAAATGGAAAAGATGGTATCAATTTATCTAAAAGGTAGAGAGAAAAGGAGGGGCAGGGTGCTGTCACAAGAGAGCTAAAGCCTCATCCCTTAGGACAGACGTGGAGCCGACAGAGTCAGAGTCTGATAAACAAGCAAGAGTACGTGAGCATGTTTAAAAGTAAGCAGCTAAGAGAACTGCTAAGAGAATGACTTGTGGCAGGGGAGCAGTACTGGGGAATGGCGAGAGGCTCTTTTCTTCTTAGAAACTTTAATTTCATAGTACTAAGTACATCTGTGCTTTTAGAGAATTTTTAAAGACACCAACTGTCCTCATCCTTATGGTACCCAACTCCCTGGAGCTCTAACTGGTGAGGGTGCCATGCACGGCTTCTCCCTTCACGTTGCTGTGTGTACACCTGTCCACACCGCTGCAGTGCATGGCGTACGTGGCGTTACAGCATATAATTCACGTTAGGTGCTGAGTGGGCATAGGAACGGTTTCTCCACTTTTATCATCATGAATAGCTATGAACAGAACCCAGAGCATTCTTTTTTGTTCCACGTTCACACAGATCATCGCTTGACTGGGGTGAAAGGGACTGTAAAGTCATCTGACTCGACAACCCTATGAAGAGACAGCCCAGCCCCAGTGACACAGCTCCAGCGACAGGGACTCACTACCTTGTAGGGCTGGCCCTTCCATCCCTGATACACTCGCTTAGAAAGCTCTTCAGGGCAAGTTGAACTCTCTGACTGTGACAACCCCCTCTACCTGTCTTTCCATTTCCAGGTTAAATCTCCTGTTTGTTCCTGCTGTGCCTCAGTTGGCTTGATCTAGAAATACTTCACCATCCTCACCCAACTGGTCTATGGCTGCAAGTGACTGAGCCATCCAGAGAAGGGGATGGGCTCTCTCTCTGGTTCAGACCCCTTGCTTCTCTTAACCTGGCCCCAGAATGCATTCCCGGGGGTGGGGTTGGGGAGTGTCTGTGGCTGTGTCCTCCCAGTACCTCGCTGTGTTTTCTGCACGGAGGCTATTATTGTCTGGCGGTGGCCGTCAGTGTGGGGCCTTTGGACTCAAGGGCAAAAACTCTGCAGCTCTTCCTGTCATGTAGCCCTGTTCTGGAAGTGACTCTCCTTTCCTCTAGAGAGGCTGCCAAGCTCACAGGACGTGAGAGCTGAATCTGCTCAAACTGCCTCACTTTACATGTGGGAAACTGAGCACGTCGCTGGCTCACAAGTGGCTCAGAGCAGCCCTGGTAGCACCAGCCCCACAGAGCTCTGTGAGGTGGGCCAGGCAGGCTGGCTGGGGCTCTGAGAGCAGGGACGATGGTCTGAACAAGTGCCTCGTTTGGTCTTCTGCCTCACTCACAACTCTGGTCCCTGCCTTTCCAGGCAATTCTCTCACACCGGCCACTGCCAGGTGAACTCACCACTCACATGACTGATCTGGGCTCCAGGGCATAGAAGAGCATCTTGAGCAGCAGTCTGGGCTTCTGCCTCCTGTGCCCCGTCCCCAGGGCCCCAGAAATGCCCCTGCTGTGCACCCTGTGGCCCCTCTGCTCCTTCTAGCTGAGCCCTCTTTTCCTGGGTGCTTTTTCTGGGCGCAGCACCCCAGTCAGCATTGGCGGCTATGTGGCCTTCAGGAGGCTGGCTGGAGCTGGGGCCACAGGCTCCCTGCGTGGCCACCCTCTGCCCTCCTGTGCCAGCTCCTCCCCTGGCAATGTTCATGGAGCATCGCAGTCCTGAGACCAACGTTTCGTAAAAGCCACCTGTGGGGAGGCAGTATTCTCTGGGCCCCTGAACAGAAAGAGGGTCCCTTGCTCAGCTCATGAGGGGCGGTCAGAGAATGTGTTTTGCTTGCAAGCTGAGCTGGCAGCAGCCAAGCTTCTGGAACCCCAGGGAACAACAGGGGGCTCGGCCTCACCCAAGAAAAGCCCATGACTGTCCCAGGCCGGGCACTCGCCAGTTGTGGCCCAGGCCGGCTGCGACATGAGCGATGCGCCTAAGGGGAGAGAGACCCATGCCCCCCGTCTCACAGGACCGCGTCAGGGTTCTTCCTTCAGACCTGGTGTGGTTTCTGGAGAAACATGGGGCGGGTGCAAGAGCCGAGGGGGCCCATGCCGGGGCTTTCCTGAGGTGGAAGGAGCTGGACCTCCTGGGTGCTCACTGCCCTGCTGCTAGAGGTCACGCAGCGGTCAGGATGGCGAGAAAGGGGGCACTTAGGAGAGGAGAGCAGCCGCCCAGCATGCTGCCGTGCAGGGGGTGCGCCCGGGACCGCGGGCTCTGCCCCGCGCAGTGGAAGCGGCTGGGTCCTCCCGGTCCTGCGTCCACGGGGCTGTCACGCCGGCCCGGGGCTCAGGCAGCTGCCAGCCCCTCACTCACGGGCATGTTGATGTGGGCGCTCAGCAGGGGCGCACTCTGGCCTTCTCGAAGCACCAGCACCTACGGAAGAGGTGCCCGTGGCAGTAGGGCCATGTCCCCTCTAGCCCCTGCTCCCCGCACTGGCTCTGCAGAGGCCACCGGGGCTTTGTCAAAGGGGACGGGGAGGCTGGGATCGGCAGCCACGCAGGGGCCTTGTCCACACTCACCCCCACTGTCCTCCCCAAGCTGTACTAACAGGCGACCTACCTTGATGAGGTCGGAGATGCCCTTGTCACTGAGACTCTCCACAAAGGTCTCCAGGGGGTAGTTGAGCCCTGGCACCAGCAAGGGGACCTGAGTTTGGGAAGAAAGAGGTAAGGAAACCGGAAGGCGTGCCCGAACAGCGTGGGCACATCCGGATCACTGCAGGCCTGCCGCCCAGATGCATCTCAGTGCGCCCTGCGGGGCGGGAAGGGCGGGCCTGCTCATGGCGAGGAGCCCGGTGGGGCCGCTGGCACGGTCACGGTTAAACCGAGACCCCCTGACCACCCACCAGGGCCAGGGCTCATGCGTGGCCATAGCTGCCTGCCGGCTCCCTCGCTCTGTGGGCAGTAATGAGGCCCCACCCAGCCTTCTCACTCCGTGTCTCCGTGAAGCGGGCCGGTACCTTGAAGAAGGCGCGGGGCAGGGCGTAGAGCGCCTCGTTGTACAGGAAGCAGATCAGCAGCCCCAGGATGGGTCGGGCCGTCGAGGTGTTCTGCAGGTGCAGTGTGAGCTTGAACGTGGGGCCCAGGCCCTGAACCTGTGGGGAGGGTGGGCGGGGGGAGAAGGCTCTTAGCCCTTACCTAGCGGCCTTGGGCGCTGACTGTGACGTGCCCTGGCCCTGCCCCGCTATCGCCCTCCTCCAGCTGTCCTAATGCACTGTCCATCTGCCACTCAAGGGGCACAGAGGCCAGAAGGTTGGCTCCAGTGTGTATGAGGATCAGCAAAGGCCCGGGAAGGGAGAGGGGCTTGATGGGGGCCACTCAGCAAACTGGTCAGAGGCGGAGCTAGCGTGGGGACACAGGCCCCGACTCCCACCTCTGCCCTCCCTGCCCCTCTCTTCCTTGGCTGCAGTGATTTCATTTTTCTCCTCCCCCTCAGCTGCTCTGTAGCCCCTTCCTCTCTTGATCTATCCAATTCCTTTGGGGGAAGAGAAACTGGAAACCCAGTTGGGACAGAAGGCACACCTTGGGGACCCATTTAGGGCTGCTTGGAGCCCCGATGACCTCAAGGCCACTTGTGTGTGCGTGTGGGGGCTCCTCTCCCTTCCCTGTACTGGGTGGTTTGAACACGGGGGGCTGCCTGCGGGGACTGAAACGACAGCTTTCTCCCCTGTCCCACAGCTGTGAGAGACCCTCCAGGCTCCTGGGAAGAAACGTCCCCAGGTGACAACTTGTGTGCCCTGCCCCAAGTCTGGGGGCTTGTCTGAGGCACAGCATGGAGCTGGGGGGTGTGTTACTCTGTGGGTGGCGGCAGGGAAGAGGCAGCTCAGGAGACAGACGGGGAGAGAACAATCACAACTGAGCCTCGATGCCCGGGCCTGTGGCAAAGTGAGACGGGGGCACAGGACCTAGTTGGCTTGGACCTGGCCCAGGGGCTGAAGGGTTCCCACTCACCTCTGACCTCTGCCCCTCTGGCCCTGAGGCTGCTGACCCCCCTCCCCCAACACGTGGGTGCTCACCACTGCGTGCAGCTTGAGTGGCTCCCGGGCTGTCAGGGACACGGGGCTCAGGCTGGACTCGAGGGCCTGCACGTAGGCCCGGGCGGCCCGCAGGCGCAGCAGGTAGAGGTCGGTCTGGAAGGTCCGGTGCATGGCTGACGGGGACACAAAGGCCTGATGCTGGGGGGTACGGGGGGCAGGGGAGGGTGGAAGTGGAGGGTACAGTGGACAGGGCCTGCAGAGGCAGGAGGGCCGAGGTCCAACAGCCCAGCCTTTGATGACACTGGACGCCGGCCTCCTCCCCGCTTCCTCCTTGGTCCTCCCACCTCGGCGCCCGCACAGCCCCAGTGCTCTTTGCTGCCTCCTTTTGTTCTGCCTTAAGGGCTGGTGCTCCTGTGAGTCTTGTCCTTGGTCCTCTTCTCCTGCTGTCCTGCCCTGGACAATCTATGTCCTGCTCCAGCTGTGACCACCCCAGACGCACAGCCAATGAGCTTGTGACAGCAGGGACTCGTGAATGCTGGGTCCTCAGTGTCCAGCTCAGGGCCTGGCCCGAGCTCACACGCGATACTGTGCACTGCATCGCAGCAGCCTGGCGTCTGGGACAGCCTCCTGTTTCTCGCTGCCTAATGGACACCTCCGCCTGGATGTGCCGGTGACACTTCAAATTCAACAGTCGGAAACCGAGCTCATTTCCCTACCTGTCACAACGTCCCTATCCATCAAGTCACCTGTTCACATCTAATCATTTGTCAAGATTTGACGACTCTTCCTCAAAGCCATCTCCAGAGCCCCTCCACTCCTGATGTCACTTCCTTCCAGATTGAGCACCTTGGTCTGCCAGTCTGGCCTTGACTTTGTATGTGAGGTGCCTTTTGCTGTTCAGAAGTTTTACACCTTTATATGTCCCATCTATTAATTGTTCCTTTTCCTCTCGCACTTTTAGTTTATTTTTAACCTATCCAGAATTAATTTTTATGTTCGGTATGAGCCTAGGTTCTAACTTTTTTTTCCTAGAAGCAAGTTGTCCTAATCACATCTTGTGGACAATCTCTCCTTTACCCACGAATCTGAAATGACACCTTTGACACACTGACTTTGCACATACACAGGGTCTGTTTCTAGACTTCCCCAAAGTGCCACGACCCATATCGAGTCCTGTATCGATCCCACAGCTGCGAGTTCCTACAGCTTCAGTTCATTCCGCCATCTGACAGGCTGAGTCCCCTTATTTTCATTTCCAATTTCTTAGATTTACTCTTAGAATCAATTGATAAACTGGGGTTTGAACTGTCACTTGGCTAGGTGTCTATGTTAACTATGGAAGCCACTGATCAACATTACGACATTACATCTTGCTCCCCTGAGACTTGGTAAATCTCATCATTTAAACATTCAGGTGGTCTTTTTTGTTTTTGAGAGTAGTTTTATAACTTTATTAGACTTTGTACATTTCCTTGTTAAATTTCAAGGGGTTTCCTTGCTATGGTGAATGGAAACTTTCCACTGTATTTTCTAACTGGTTACTATCGGTATACACAGAAGCTATTGATTTCTGTATGTTTTACATTTTGTCACCTTAGAGAAATTCCTAATTATTCCTCTAATATATCAATTGCCTCTCTTGGATTCTCTGGGCTGTAACAGCTTGTCAGCTATTTTCTTTATCCTCTAATTTGCCTTTAAACTGATCCCGTTTTAGGATGGAGTTGGTTGAATTACTGTATTTTCTGCTTTACATCTATCCCATCTCCCTGCTACCTAAAATGAAACCAGAACATCTTAGCTCCTCAGGTAGGGACCAAGCTAATTCAAGGCACCTGGCGCCAGGCCTGGCATAATCCTAGGTACTGAATGAACGAATGAATGAACAGGAACCACTGACTAGGAAAAGGAAGAACCTTGGTCAAAGTCTGCTTCTTTCACGAGAGAAGTGACTGCTCCCTCCTCCCCTCACCTGCAGCACCTGCCACCTGAGCTACAGTCATCTGCAGGCGGGGTGAACCTCCTGGGCTGTCCCTGGACTTCCAGAGGCACGAAACCTGCCCCGGTCACCCAGGTCTCCTCCCACGGCTCGGGGCCCCCAGGTGGCATTCACCCCGTTCTTGCTGCTTCAGAGCAATGGAGGAAGAGGAAGGACGTGGCCGAAGTCTCACCGGTGCCGGCCTCCCGCTCCCGCAGCGTCTGATCCACATAGAGCCGGGTCTTGCGGGGCACGTTGAGTTTTGTGGCCTGAGCTGGTGGAGGGCCCACCTCGCCTCCCCCGTCCACAAACACTGCCGTGCGCTTCAGGATCTTGATAATCAGGCCACCGCCTAGGGAGGCAGACAGACAAGACACAGATTTGTCCTCCCCAGCCCATCCTATATTCCAATATTTCTTCCCCAAACAATCAGCCTCACGCAGACTCCTCTCTGTATGTGTCTGTCTCCCTGCTGAGACTCAGTTTCCAGGAGGAAACAGTGTGTAACCTCCTACACTTGGTTAATGCATCCATTTCATAGTGATCTATTGAGTACTGTGATGTTCCTTGACAATATGGCAGGCGCTGGGGATACTGGGGTGAACTGGAGACACAATCCAGCCCAAGGCCAGGCCCCTGGGTAACGAATGATCTCAAACTGCTGTGTCCCCAGTGGAGGCCACCCCCAGACAGGACATGCGTCTGTGGGCCTTGCTTTCCACACCCAGGTCCACCCACGCTTCACACCCGCCTCCTCTTTCCCAGGATCTGGCCTGTCCCTGTCACCCCCGGCTCTAAAACCCTTGCCAGGTCTGTCCCCCTCACCTCGTGTTGTCATGATGAGGGTGTTATCTTCCCGCCCGTAGCGGCCAAAGCAAAGGCTGGTCACGGTATCCTGTGGTGGAGACTCCAGTGTTTAGCTGGGGAAATATCTTGGAGAGGAGAGCAGGACTGGGGGTGGAGGGATACGGCTGGGGGACCCCAGATATGATATAGTAGGTGAGAAATGAGGTGAGGCCTGGGGCAATGCTGCCTCTGAAGCATCTCCTCTACCCCTCAACCCCCCTCCAACCTCACTGCCACAGCCAGTTCCAGACTACACGCCACTGGGCTCTCGGACTCAGCTTCCCACCAAGACTCCCAGCCCAGTCTTTCTCCCCATGACATAAAATACTTTATACATACAGACAAAAGTGTCCCATGTAATATACTCTGAACTTTCTTTATGTTGCTGGTTGTGACTCAATCAGTTTAATGACTTACAACTTAATTTTTGAAAACCTCTTGTCCAAACTCATCAAACTACCTGAATTCCTGAATCAAGGGCATTCATGACTCAGCCTGTTCGTGCTGCTTCTGGTCTGGAATGCTCTTCCTTCATTTATTGCCTTGGCAGACCGCTGTGAGGCCCAGTTAAATTGTCACTTGCTCTGTGAAATGGCTTGTGGAGTTCCATCCCAATTCCTCCTTCACCAGTGCCCTGTCACTCCGCCCACGCTGTGCTTTCCCAGCACTTTGGATTTGAATTAGCTGTGTCCCTGGCTGGCTGGCACCTTAGACAGTAAGCTCCCTGAAGACGAGGACGTAGCCACTGTTTTATCCCCAATACAGTGAGCTGTGTGTCTGAGGTACCCAACGAATGTTTTTGAGATGCATCAGACGTCCAGGGCAATGGACGGAGTGGGATCAGGAGGCGGCTACGCAGCCCCCGCGGCGGGAGTGGGGCGACGCGTTGGCGCTCACCGGGGTGCGGATGACGTTGAGCAGGGCCTTATCACGGTAGATGCGGACCTCGCCGTTGGCCAGCCCGGCTACGACGGCCTGCAGGCCCCGGGAGCTCTGCTCCAGGAGGTTCATGGTCAGGATGGCTGCAGGCAGCTGCACGGTCCACAGCCTCTTACCCTGGGAGGGGACAGCCAAGTGTCTACAGGGGAACCGGGGCTCAGAGTGGGAGGAGGGGGTGGCAGGAGTTGCTGGGAAGGAGATGCCAGGAGGGCCCGCCTGCTCAGGGGTCTGGGGAGACATGCGTGGAGGGGCGGGAGGAAGTGCTCGCTGGGAGGCCACACCTTGTAGGTGAAGCCGTGCAGGCTGTCTTGGGTGCTGCCCACCACCAGGATCTTGTGTACGCGGACGAGCCCCACAGCCTGGGCACTCAGCTCGATGCAGTACTTGGGGCGCTTGGAGTCTCTGTGGAATGAAGAAACTCTCTCTCAGCCCAGAGAAACCCTCTCTCCTCCCTGGGCTGACCCTCCTCTTTCTTAAGCCCCGCAGACTATCCTGGGAGAAACCTTAGCCCCAGAGCAGAAGACCACGGTATTATTTCCGATTATTTCTGACTGTACCACTAAGTAGCCACGTGACCTCAGACAACAGAAAGTGTGTTCTCTTCTGAGTCTCCCTCCTGCCTTTACGAGTGATCTGTGTGATAATCGGGCATGTAACAGTTTACAGTGAGTGTACCAAGTGCTAGTGGATTTGGGCAGTTTAGTAATTTACGCTAAGAAGTCTGTTCTGTGTAAATGCACCATTTCAATTTCCTGGCCTCTGAGTCTTTCTCTTACCCAGAAAGCAGGGGCAGTTCCTGCCTACCGATCACAGACTGCGGCTCACTTCTCTTCGTCACCAAGTCTGGGGCAGTGCATCCGATGACCCATCCGAGAGCCTCCCACTGGCCTCTGGGCCTCCTTCCAATCCACCCTCCACCCAGCAGAGTCATCTTTCAAAAATGTAAACGGATCGTGTCATTCTTCTGATTAAAATCCCACAGCAGTTTCAACTGCACTTCAGATAAAACCCCAAACCTTTACCATGCCCTAACGGAGTGTGCATGAGCCGACCTGGTCTCCACGCCATCTCTTTGCACCACCCTCCTTGCCCGTGATGCTTGAGCAGCACATGCCAGTGGCTTTCCCACCCTGAGTCTGCTGAAGTCCTCTCTGCCTGCAACACTCTGTCTACTTTCTGAATAACTGGTCCCCTCTTCACCTTCACGTCACCTCTACAGACGGGCATTTGCTGATCACCCTGGTCCCATTATCTTTTCTCATTGAGCCTGTATTCATTTTCTATTGCACACATCCAACTTGTAGTATTATCGTGGTTCACTGACTTTAATATCTGTCTTCCCCTAAGGGCAGGGACTATTTTTATTTTGTTCATTGCTAAATCCCTAATACCTTAATACATACTAGGTGCTCAAAAACATTTCTTGAATTAAAAAATAAATGTTGTAAGGAATATCAAACTAATGCATTAGAAAGTATCACATACCTATAAAGCAGTATGACAAATATGAGAGACTATTGTCATTTCTTCCAATTTCTGATTGCATTGCTCATGTGTCACAGCCACCCAGCCCCGTCTCTCACTTTGCCAGCCCCCATGACACAAGCCTCTAGACACCTCCCTGTGCTCATGGACTCGGCCTCCTGTGTGAACTCAGCTCTTCTCATCCCCAAATTCCAGCCCCAAACCCACAGTCATCATGCAAGCCCCTGAGATGTCCCCTCTGGCCCCAGAGACGACAGATGTGGCTACCTTCTCAGGATATAGATGTTCCCATTGCGGCAGGCAGCAGCGAGCCGGAATTCTACGTCGAACTGGCCAGAAATGTCCAGGAAGACGGGGACGCTGGGGAGGCTCATCTGCAGAGAAGTGGCCCAAATGTCCCGATGTCTCTGTCCCGAGGGAACCTACTCCTCCAAGCTGGCTCCTCGTCTTAAGTCCCAACCTCTTCACTCTTACCCTTTGGTCACAGTTTAAACTCACACAGTTTTTCTGGAGGGAAATCCAGCAACACGCAGTTTTTTTGTTTTTTGTTTTGGTTTTTGTTTGTCTTAAGTCTATACTCTTTGACTAAGCGATGCCACTTCTTAGGACTGCATCCTAAGGAAATATTTAGACAGGCATGCAAAAATGTTCGCAAGCCTATCGCAATGGCGTTAAAAATAGTGAAAAACTGGAAACAACTTAAACAGGTGACATAATTAAATAAATTATGGGAGATCCGTATAATAGATACCGTGTGACGTTTGAAAAGGTGGATGTGGTTTTAGATAGACACTGATGAGCTACTGCTATGTGAAAAGAGCAGGATACACAATCCTATGCCATAAGGATGTATTTATACACAGCTAAATATATCTTTTTAAATAGGAAAATGTCTGGAAAGATATATGCTAAAACTAATAGTAGATTATCTGTGGGTGGTGGAATTTGCGGATAAATATCTTTTTCTTTATGTTCAGCTACATTTTTCTACAATGAATATGTATTACCAAGATCTCACTGGGTGCAGGAGATGTGGGGGAATGCAGCCTGGACCTCAGCTGAGCTCAGAGTCAGGCCCCACACTGACCTTGGCCAAAATGGTGAAGGCCTCCGGGTCCAGCACCAGGAGCTCCTTATTCTCAGTGCCCAGGACCAGGCAGGACACAGCATCCTCATCAGACAGGTTCTTCTTTAAGGTGGTCATGGTGGTGATGACTGTCTGCAGGAGGATCCAGGAGTCACCTGGGGGACCCCCATATACCACCCCCCCAGACACTCCCAGGATGGAAGAAAGAGGGCAGAGGAGGAGGAAGAGTATCAGAGACACGACATAAGATTTATGTGCAAAAGGTGTTTGTTGCAACAAACATAACTTTCTACTAAAAGAGGAAAATCTAAGTCAATTGTGAACTATCCACAGGATCCTAAACCATGTAGTCATTTTTAAAATTACATTTTAAAAGATTTGATGACAGAATACTTCTAAAGTATTACAAGAAAACAAATAGGCAAGAAGTTACATTAGTATAATCCCAGTTTTAAAAATATATGAATAGAAAAACATGATGAAAGGCTAAACCCTTCAATACAAACACTGGTTATCTCTGGTCAACGAGATCACATGTGATATTTAATTTCTTCATTGTGCTTTTCTATAATTTCTACAGTGGGCACATGTTCCTTTTGTAATTGTGATTATGATTAGAGAGAAAACAAAAGAGAAGGGATGAACCCTTTTTTTTTTTTTTTTTTAGGAATTTCTCCTATGGAAATAATTTAGTGGGACCAAAAATGTTTCTTTGGATAAAGCTGCTTATTGCGTGCAGTCCTTTTCAGTGCCTTGTGGAAGGAGAAGGGCTGCCTACATGTGGAAGTTAATGCTTCCCAGTCACGTCTGACATGGCACACCCTGGAAAGACTGTCCCCTACCCCCACACTGCATCTTTGAAGCAATAATTGATTCGCTTTTTAATTTTAGAAGTACTCAAAGATCGCGACAACTGTGGATCTGAGTTGCTGACAAGCAGAACAGTGTTTTTTAAAGAAATGGTCTAAAAGAAATGGCCCAAAGCTGAGGCACATGCCAGTCAACGTGCTTGGCTCAAGTGGCCTCGACAGGGAGTAGATGGTTCCCATGAACCTTTCTAAAATGCGAAGAGTAGCTCTGGGAATCTGGTTCTCGACTGAGGGTCAGCCCGCAGGTCAGGAATCACCAGAGTTCATCAATGAATAGGTTTATCAATAAAGCAATTAAAATTATAACTAAGAAAACAAAAAAAGAAGTGAATAAAAGGGTCTATTTCTGGTCTGAAGACCTGCATGTGAATAGCTACATAAACCATGAATGAGATAATGAATAATCAATGAGATAATCAAGGGGCCACTAAAAACAGAGTTCTTGAAGACTATTTAGTGCATAAGATATAATGCTCCATATTCTGGGGAAGCAGGATGTAAAAGCATATTTATGAAGGAAATGCACTAAAATGGTAAGAGGGAGAGCGTCTAGGTAGTGAGATTGTAGTCACTTATATTTCTTCTTTATACTTCTCTGTAGTTTCTAAATTTTCTCAAATAAGAATACATTACCTTTACTCTGAAGACAAGTTATAGAACTACAGATCAGTTCAAAGCTGTCACTGCGGATTGGAAATGCAGAAGTCTCTGCAGCTTTGAGACCACATATATGTGGCATGGGTTAGAAGAGAAACTGCCAACTGCAACTAGTCAGGTTTGGTTGTAGAATTTACCACTGATATTATATGTTTTTTAAAAAAAATTATCCATGTTTTTTCTAGGGCAATAAAAGAGAAGGGGCATTACCTGACGTTTGATGGCCTTGGACTTGTGCTGGTTCACAAACGCCTCCATTTCACTCAGCTCCAGCTGCAGAAACCTGGGCATAGAGAGAACTGGCATCTGCATGCCTGGGCCTGGCTGCCCTCCACAGGCCACTGGGCAGCAACTCCCTTCCCCCTGGAGCTGCCGGAGCCCCGGCCCTGCAGAGGGCCCTTCCTTACCTGAGCGACTGTACAGACAAAGGCACCTCTGCCTTCTCCCTGCAAGGAGACAGGCAATCATGGCAGGTTTAGTAGAAAAACAGGGCCCTGGGAGGTGGTCAGACCAAGAGCTTTGGGATGAAACAGTGGGGGTGGGGAGTGAGGGAGGGGTGGGAGGCCTATAAAGGGGAAGGTAGGCTCTCACCGGATGCCCTCCAGCATCTCCTTCAGGGTCAAGGGGTCAATCCGGTCCTATGTCAGCATGGGAAGAAGGAAGAGCCTGTGAGCTCCAAAGCCAGGCAGAGAATGAGGATGACCCAGGGACTGCCATCTTTGCCTTCTTGTTCCCATTCCGCCACATCACTCACCTCCTTGGCCTGGTTCCAAAGATCTTGTTCCACGGGGTTTGGAGGCAACTGGGGCAGGCTGAACTTGAAGTAGGGCCTAAGATTCTTATAAACATACACACAAGGGCCTGAGGCAATTGCCAGAGCTGGGGCGCGGGGTTCGTGCTGATCCATAAGGAAGGTGGCAGCAGCAGCCGGCAGTGCAGGCAGTGGGCTCTCAGTCAGCACCGTGGGTCCTTTGAGCACCTTCAGGCAGGGCTGCTGCCCACCCGGGCCAAGGTCCCCCACCACCAGCTATAGAGAAAGGTTGGCTTATTCCAGCTTCAGGGTCTAAAGACCTCTCTACCAATCCTATCCTTGGGTTCAGCCTCTTTGCTAATACATATTCATTCATTCCCACACCACAGTACCGTGGTGGGTAATGATGACAAAGGCTTTGCAATAAGGCTTCCAACCAAGCTCTGTGACCTTGGGAAAGTTGATTAAACTTTCTGAGCCTCAGTTGTCCCACCAGCAAAATAGGAATAGCTACCTCATGGCACTTGTAGAGAAAAATTAAATGAGATAATGAATTACAGAAGCTGGTGAGTGCTAGTGAGGAGTAGGTGGCAGCTGATGTTTTCATTATTCACTCAGCAAACAATTCTTCAAGGCCTGCTGTACGCCAGCATTTAAGTCCCCTCCGATCTGGTTCCCAACTTGTTTTCTATCACCTTCTCGGCCACACTTTGCTCTAGCCAGAATGGGGGCTGCCACAGAACGTCCATGTACAGCGTGCCAGGAGCCACACCAGGAACTTCCATTTAATTCTCCCAACAATCTATGAGGTAGGTATACTTAGCCCCATTTCACAAATGAGGAAGCGGTGGCTTAGTGATGTGAGGTCAAAGTCACATATCTGGTAAGTGGTAGAGGGACCTAGGGCTGTCTGAAGCCAAAGCCAGTGGTCTTATCTACTATGTTACATTGGCAGCGACTTTCTAACTCCAAATTTACTCTTTCCGAATACGCTGCGAACTTGTAAGCTCCTGTGCTTTTGCTTGTGCTGTCCTCTCTGCATGGAATGCCCTCCTCCTCCTCTCTTCCACACCTTCTTGATGTATACTTTACTCATCCTTCAATACCTAGTTCACAGGCTACTGCCTCCTGGTGCCTCCAGATAGGTTTCATTATTCTGTCACTGGTGCTCCCATAATACTTTCCATATATTCAATTTTAGCATCCACTCACATACCCCACAAATATTGATCAAGTACCTAATTTGTACCAGGTACTGGTTTAGATGCTGAGAATCAAGAGTAAACAAATTAGCCATTTAAAAAGTTACTACATGAAAGCATTTAACATTTCACATTAGTTACTGGGTCTGTGACTTTCTCTAACCTTTACTGCTATAAACCCAGTGCCAAGTACACACTAGGTATCCAGTCAATATCATGGATAAATTAAAGAAAGTGTCTATATCTGACTGTGTACCAATTCATTCCTGAGTTTAATGTCAGTACAATGCTTGACACACAGTAGGGATTCACTGTATGCTTCCTGAATGCTTGATAGACAGGAATTTGGTGGCAAAAGGCACTGAATCCTATTGCACTCTCCATACAGCGTTCGATTCCAGGGCTATCTTCTAGCTGCTCCCCCAATATGCCCATTGTGGGTTCATGGCCCATGGTGAGGGCTGAGCTATAGTGGAACAAACATATAACTTAGAATACACAGGTTTGCCACTTTCTACTGGGTAAACAAACAAACAAACAAACAACGGTAAACAATCTCTCTGAATCTATTTTCCCATTAATAAAATGGGGATCAATGTTATCTAGGTATGTGAAAATGCCTCAAAGAGGGTCTAGTCCAGAAAATGGATACTAAATATATGCTAACTTTTCTTTAGCTCAATATATTTCTCAACTCTTTAAAAACCCGTGCCTTTAAAATTTTCATTTATTTATTTACATTTTCCTTAGCTTTATATTGAAAATTAAACTTAAAATTTAACCTTTTTATTATGGACAAATTTCTGTCATACACAAAATTAAACTCATATAATGAACCCCCAAATACCCATCATCCAGCTTCAACGATTATCAGCTCATGGCTAATGTTAAAATGTAGGACCTTTTGATAAACATAAAACTCAAATCCCTCCCTTCTTCCCCTCCAGATTCTAACACCCCCACACCAAATCAAGAGATGTGCCCTTCCAGCAAGGAATTATGGTAACAAAATTAAGAGGCTTTGTCTTAGGAAAATCCCCTGGAAGATTTCATTCTGCTTTACTTTCTGCAGTCTGCATGATGAAATCAATAGGTTCTTTCCATCTTCCATATAAAATTTAACCCTAAATGTACGTTTTCAGAGTATATATAAATTCCAGAGTATGCTTAGGTTCTTTGGGGGCCATCAGGTAATCTCACTTCTGGTATTTCCCTTCCAATTCTCCTTCTGCTGCGGTGATATACTTACCTTGTACTCCCCGTCTCCATGTAAATCCGCCAGTGCTGGAAAATACAAAAGGGCCATAAGCCAGGGTCTGAGAATCCTAGAACCATCACTCCAAGCCCACTATGACTCCTCCGTCTCCCCAAAACCCAGGATTTCTGGTTCCAGAGACTTACCCAGGCAGGAGGAAAAGGTGTGGATGTTGGCCATGGGGTCGTAGTGCGCATCCAGCCATTTCGAATTGGCCTCATTGCTAGGAGAGGGAAAGGGTTGGGGCGTGAGTACCAAGGGAGGGGAAGAAAGCTTTGAGCGAGTCGGGCTCTAAGGGTGAGGTGTGTAGGGAGCTCTGATCTGGGGTTATTGAACGTCTGGGTCCAAGTCCAGGCTCCACCACTGGCACCCTGGGTGGTGACCCTGAGTTATACACGCACGCACACTCACTCTTTGGACCTCAGTTTCCCTATTTAATCTCTAAGAGCCCTCCCTTCAGAAATCCAGCACAGTTCGAGAACCGCAAGAGCCCAGATCACATGGACTGGGGCACCCTCTTCACATCTGTATGAAAGGCAGCCTCGGGACCCCAGCCTTCTTCACCTCTCAGCTCTGCCGCTGTCGGAATCCGATGAAGACGCAGTAGCCATCTTTGCAGGCGTCGCCCTGGCAACCGGCTCTGGCCCGCCGCCGCGCAACGCCCAACAGCGCCCGTACTCCAGGAAGTGCGCATACAAAGGTTCCGGATGCGCAGCTTTCCGACCGGGGCAGAAAGGCTGCCAAGTAGGACGTGCTGGCCTCCGCTATTTTTCTGCTTGCTGAAGCGCAGTCTCTCACCCCAGCTCATATGATTTAGCTTTGCTCCTTCCCAGCGGGAGCGCCCGGGGCCCTGTAAACTTTAGATCAGCAGCAGAGCACTTTGGCTATCTGTCTTGGAGAGGAACCCTTCCAGTGTTTATGAGTAGAAGTAACTCGTCCACTCTTGGGGTTGAAAAAAGACCATGTCCTTTCTTCCTGAGGTCCAGGTTCAAAAACAAAAACAAAACAAACCTGACAAGGCTTAAGAGATTTCTGGGATCCTGACTAAATTTGAAGGTTTCTAGTTTTTAGGCTCCCGGGACATTCTAAAATAGTGGTCCCCAACCTTTTGAGCACCAGGGACAGGGACAGGTGCTCCTATGAGAATCAAATACATGAGGATCTGAGGTGGAGCTGAGGCGGTGATGCTAGCGCTGGGGAGCAGCTGCAAATACAGGTGAAGTTTTGCTCACTCACCTCCTGCTGGGCAGCCGGGTTCCTAATAGGCCACAGACTGGTACTGGTCTGTGGCCCGGGGCAGAGTTGAGGACCCCTGTTCTAAAATACAAGAATTTCCACAACAGAGGACTGCACAAATTGTGCTACGTTCACCTTAGTAACTGTGTGCTTATCTTCACTTAGAGGTGATGCCAAAATCCTGTTGTGGATGGTAGCCTACAAAATTACCCTGCCAGGAGCACAGGAGAAGTAAGGCAAAGACGAGGAGGAATCACACAAACCCTGAAGATGGTGGTTGTCTCTAGTATTTATTTTTCTGGTTATAAAATACATGAAGAGCACTGGACTGGGAGACATTTTGTGTCCCACAGGATCTAGGCAGATTATTTCTTAGAATTTCCGTTTCTTCACCTGGGAAGCAGGATAAGGCACCCTGCCCTGCCCAGTCCACAGAGGGCAGCACAGATCAAATGAGAGAACACGGGGAAGCACTTGGTAAACTGGAAAGTGCTGACAGATGGAAGGAGTTAGTGTCACCACCCTTGGCTGAGGTAGCACCGAGGCCCGAAATCCTGCCCCTTCACTAAGCCCTAATACACACACACAAAGGGGCCACTTGCAGCCTTGGTTTGATATAGTGCGGGAGGGGCTGTACAAATCTGCCTCAAGCCTGGCCAGATGAGTCCTTTCTGGGGCCCTTCCAGAACCGGGCATCGGCTGTGGCCAGCTGGGTGAGGACCTCTTCCAACTCGGGCCCATCTTCTGGGAAGCGCTCGGAGAAGGATCGGATGAGACCGGCAGCTGAGGCCTCGTACTCAAGAAGCTGCACTTCTGAGCCTGGGAAAGATGGAGAGAAAAACAGCAGCAGGGAAAGGTCTTAATAGGGAAGTAGAATCATCAACATCATCATCAATCATCAAAGCAGTTATTTCTTCCTGAGCTCTTACCATGTGCCCAAAATTGTGCTCAATGTTTTAGGTTTATTACCTAATATAATCGTTACAATAACCCTATGAGGAAAGAAATATTAAAGGAGTACTTAGTGAATTGCTGAATTCATTCATTCATTCACTTAATATTTATGCCTGGTGCCACATTAGGTGATACAGACACAGTTCTTGGGCTCTGGGACCTTACAGCTCAGCAATTGCTTCAACTCTGTGTACTGTGGGACCATGGGCAAGTTTTTCAAGCTCTCTAAGTCTCAGTTTCTTCATCTGTAAAGTGGGGGTGAGCATGATACCTCTTCTCTCAAGATGCTGTGGTGATTAAATACAATAACACATTGACTACGGCCATGCCGCCCTGAACAAGCCCAATCCCATCTGATCTCAGAAGCTAAGCAGGGTCGGGCCTGGTTAGTAGTTAGATGGGAGACCACCTGGGAAGACCAGGTGCTATAGGCGTGAAAGATAAAAAATAAATAAATAAAGGATTGTAAGATGACAAGGTCTTGCAATCTGTGAGGTCAACCAAGGGTTGCCTCGCCTAAAAAAATAAAAAATAAAAACACATTGAGTGAGCGGTCAACTAGTGCTGGCGACCACCAGCAGCACTCTCTCTGAGCCTATTTACTCATCCGTTAAATGGGTCTGTTTCGAGGGTTCTCTGCTCTGCTGGCCTTTCTCAAACTTTCTGCTGCCAGAAAGTTGACAGTGGTGGCAGATGCTAAGGTTTTCATCTGAGGTTTGGCATGGGGAAGACTGTGGCAGAAAGGCAGAGAGGCAGGAGTCACCCCAGGGAGCCTTCCCTGAGCTCCCCAGTCAGTCCCAGGCCCCTTCTGTGCTCCCACAGGACTGCATGGCCCCCGCCAAAGCGGGCTGGGGAGCCTGTTACCTTCAAGGCGAGTGTTGGGCTGAACGATGAGCTTCCGAGACTCCTTGCGGAGCAGCACCGTGTCTCTGAGGGTGAGGAAGCACTCAGGGGGCGCGTCGGTGACCGCTGCGTACCCCTCGTACAGGGCCCGGCCTCGAGCCACATCCCCCGTGGACTTCAGCACCTGTGGGGAGGCAGAAGAAGTCACGGCCTAGACGGACACTCACCTTGTGTCCCCAGGTCTCTGCCAGGGCCACAGCTAACGGTGCCCAGCCCTGGACTGCGTGTGCTTCTCACGGCTTTGCTGTGCTGAATACGTGAGAAACGCAGATCAAGTGCTAGTCACAGAGTAAGCACCCATTAGAGCAAAGCTGATGTTTTCCATTTGATGGTCTCGTTCGAGCTGTGGACATGGAAGGCATACCATGCAGATCACAGGAGGAGGGACTGTTTTGGTTTTGTTTTTTTAAATAAAACAATTCTTACACAAAATATCTAGTATATATGTCATAAAGAACAAGACACTCATACAACCACCACCCAGATAAAGAGTTAGACCAACCATAGCTCCTTGACTGCGGCCTCTCATCTGAGGAAACAGTCCTTATTTCTGTGCTTTATTCCCTTGTTTGCCCTGAGTTTTACTCTCAACTATTTATCTTATGTTTGCCCGTATTCTGTGATTTGCTTGTTCTGCTTGAGTTATGTTTGAGATTCATCTGTTCGTGCACGCAGTCATCGCTCACCCTTCTCCCCGCTGTATGGTGTTCCACCTATAAACACACCACGATTTAACCTCCTCTGCTCTAGATGTAGAACTTGTGCTTTTCACCATTCAGAGCCGCTGTGGACATCCTTGGATGATGAACGGATGCAGCTTTCATCAGAAGAATCAATGGTCTAGAGGTCAGGTGAGTACTCAGCCTTAAATGACAACACTCAGGTTGCAGTTAGTGGTGACAGTCCTCACCGCTCAGCATACCAGGCTGGCATTGGCAGTAGTTCATTTTTGCCGAGCCAGAGGGTGTAAATCTCATGAGGTTTAACTTGTGCTTCTCTGACTACTGAGGTCGAATGTCTTCCATAAGTTGGTGGGCTTCTCATTTTCCTCTCCTGGTCACAAATTCTGCTTATTTTTCGATTGGGTTGTCTTTTCTTCTTCATTTCTTTTGAAAGTTCTTTATATATTTAGATAGTAATCTTTGTTGACATATGTCATAAACACCCTATCCCAGTTTAAGGCTCATCTTTTACCTCCTTTATGGTAACTTGTGATGAATATAAGTCATTTTTAATGTCAGTAAAGGAAGCGGTCCCCAACCTTTTTGGCGACAGAGACCGGTGCTCCTATGAGAATCTAATACCTGATGATCTGAGGTGGAGCTGAGGCGGTGATGCTAGCACTGGGGAGTGATGCTAGCACTGGGGAGATTAAGCTTCACTTGCTTGCCCACCACACATCTCCTGCTGTGTGGCCCAGTTCCTAACAGGCCATGGACCAGTACACGTCCATGCCCAGGGGGTTGGTTAAAAGGATCCATCTTATCCTTGATGACTTGTGCTTCTCGCGTTTGGAGAAATTCTCCTTCACCCCGAGATCATAAAGATATTCTCTCAGTTTAAAACTCTGCCTTTCACATTTAAGCCTTTAATTTCTCTTGGATTGATTCTGCATATGGCAAAAGCTAGAAATCCAATTTGTCCATCCCTACGGATAACCTATTGTCCCAGCACCACTTATTAAAAAATGGTCTCTCCTTTCTCCAGTGATCTGCAGTGCCACCTCTGTCATATACCAGAGTCAATGCCTGGTTCTTGGTTCTGTTTCACTGGTCAACTTGTCCATTCCTGCCCTGGTATCACACTAAACTCTGAACCTTAGAATACATTTTGATTATGTGATGGAGCAAATTCCCCAACCTGCTCAGCTTCAGGAATGCCTTGGCTCTTATTCACAGGCCTTTATGCTTCCATCTAAATTTTACAATCAGCTTGTCGAGTTCCATTAAAAAACTCCCTTGGCTCTTTATTCAACCTTGCTGAATTCTTTTATTATTTTCAATAATTTGTAGATCTTTTTGGCTTGCCTATGTGGACAGTACTATCACCTACAAAACAATGAGTTTTGTTTCTTCCTCTTTAATGCCGAAACTTTTCATTCATTTTTCTTGTTTCCTTCCGAAAGCTAAGGACCTTCAGTGCATTGTTAATCAGAAGCAGAAACAGTATTTTTCTCTTCTTCCTGATTTTAAAGGGTATGTTTTGGTGTTTTGACAGATGACATTTATCATATTTTCATTTCTTGAGACACTCCTTAACAGTTAAGAAAATTCGTTTCAACTTTCAGTTTTCTAAGAGTTTTCATCATAAATGGAAATAAGTGATTTTCAAGGGTTTTCTCTAAATCTGTTGAGATGATCATGGTTTTACTCAGTTAATCTATCAATATGGTGATTTTCATAAATATATTTCTAATGTTAAATAAACCTTGCATTTTGGAGATAAACTCAAGTTGTTATTTTCTGAATTTGGTCTGCTAAATTTTTTTTTAGAATTTTAACATTTACTTGGACTATCCTTTCTTGAACTATCTTTGATTTTGATGTCATGGTCAAACTGGCATCATAAAATGAGGTGCAGAACATTCTCTCTCTATTATCTGGAAGAGTTCAAGTAAAATCGATGCTATCTGTTACTTAAATATTTGGTAGGATTCACCTATAATGGGGTGGGCTTAGAAATTTTGTAGATGACTTTAGATAACTGATTTAATTTCTGTAATAGCTAGAGGACTATTCAAGCTACCATTCATGAGTTGATTTTAATAAGTTATATTTTTCTAAGAATTTGTCAATTTTACCTATGTTGTAGATTTTATTGCCATAAATTTCTGCTATATTTATAGTATGTATTCTTTTTAAATTTCTACTCTTATATGCGCCTTCACTCTTTTTCTTGAC
The DNA here is from genome assembly GCA_004027375.1 of Macroglossus sobrinus. Classification (NCBI taxonomy): domain Eukaryota; kingdom Metazoa; phylum Chordata; class Mammalia; order Chiroptera; family Pteropodidae; genus Macroglossus; species Macroglossus sobrinus. The sequence continues at coordinate 270,589 of PVKZ01001857.1, forward strand.
AAATCTTGTCAGATGTCTGTCAATTTTATTAGCTTTTCCAAATAATCAGCTTTTGGCTTTTGGTCTTCTTTATACTTGAATTTCAGTTCATTTGTGGAGCTCTTATATTTGTGATTTTCCTCTGACTTCCTACCTATTTCCCTCTCTCCCTTGAATTCTTAAACTTGATGGATTTATGAATTGGGTCTTTAATCAGTTCTAAGAAATTCTCAGCTATTATCTCATGGAATATTTCCTCTCCTTCCTTTTTTCTCTCTTTTCTTCTTGGAACTTCCGTTTATGTACATTAGAGCTTTTCATATGATCCTCCATGTCTCTTAACCTCTCTTTTAAATTAAATTTTCTCTCTGTTTCTCTGCACGACGTGCTGTATAATTCCTTTTATCTTCAGCTGGATCTAAAACCTGTTCAAACACAATGCAATATATATGTGCCTTGCTGTTAAATTATACACCTGAAACTTACTGGATTTCATTAACCTATGTCACCATAAAAATAAATTGATTAAAAATAAAATAAAATCAAAGCTGTTCGGCCTGCCTATTTTGAGTTTTGGTGATGATATAGTTTGTTTCCGGGGGTCCTATTTGATTCTCTTCCAAACATCTAACATTCTGTGGGTCTGATCCTTACTTCTGCCAGTTTGCGGGGGTGGGGGAAGAGGTGGCGAGAGGGGTTCTTGTCATGACCTGGAATTATCTCATTCACTTATTGTTTACACGTCTATTGTCTACCTTCTGTCACTACAATATGAGTAACTGATCACAGTTTATTCTCAGTGGCTGGCACATGGTAACTAACACTCGGTAGACAGACTCGCAGATTGAACGAATGAATGAATGAATGAAGAGGCTCTGAGGCAGTGTTAGAGGGCGGGGAGACAGGGTGAGGTTGGAGGGGGTCTTCCGAGGTGAGAGGCCTCCACTTACCTGGAGTTTCTGTAGGAACCGCTCCAGGGCGGGCTTGCCCACGGACCGGATCTTGCTGTGATCCAGGCGGACCCGGGCATCCGGGCGCCCATCAGAGCCTGTGGTGGGAGTGACGGTAACGAGTCCCTCGCCAGCCTCCAGCAGGACCCTCAAGATCACAAACCGGGCCTGCATGTGGGCCTGCTGGGGCCAGGGAGAAAGGAGTTATTTGCAGTCCTGAGATAAGATACATTGGGTACTAAGATACATCGGGTACTTGGTTTGGAGCCTGATACACACACACACACACACACACAGTACATGGTCACTGTCAATTGTTCTTACCATTTTATTCTCCCCTTTTCTGCCTGTTCCTCTCCCCTCTGTTGCCTCCTTGTTCCTATGTTTATAAAGGAGGGCAGGCTGCCCTGGAGGACAAGGAGGCCATATCTGGCCAGGACCTCCAAACCCTGCCCTGATGACAGCAGTTACTCCTAAGTGTCCCTCACACCAGGACCCCAAGCCCTTTCTCCTCCGCAATCTTGTCTGCATTCAACAGAGGAACAAAGAAGGCATCATCTTCCCCAGTTTACAAATGACAAAAACAGAGGCCCAGAGAGGTAAAGTGACTTGCTCAGGGTCATACAGCCGGTAAGGACTCAGACCCGTTTCCTGACTCTAAAGTTTTGTGGGGTTTTTTTGATGACATAATATTGCATCCTTAAAACATGCTTGACTTTTAAAGAACATTTCTATCGCTTATCCTATTTCCAAAGTTTATCTTATAACCGAGCAGTCCAGCCTCACGGCTCTGGAGGCAGACTGCCTGGATTTGAACCTAGCAAGTTTATCTCTTTGTGCCTCAATTCCCTCATCTCCAAAATGAGAGTCATGAGAGTACCTACCTCCTGGGGTTGACACTGGGGACGAATGAGTTCATTCACATAAAGTGCTTACAACTGTGTGTGGTACAGAATAAGTCCTATAAGTCAGCTATTAGGAGCCGTAGTAAAGTCCTCTCATTCGATTTGCCCTCAGAAGTGGGCAGGGAGATTATTGCTCCCATTTCACAGGCTGAGACACTGAGTGTCACAACAGTGATGTGACTTGTCCCCATATGCAGGGGAGTCTGAGATTAAACTCAGTTCGTGTGCCTCATAGGCATGGCTGATCCATTCCTGCACCAAGGATCCCGATCCTGACCCCCACTTCCGGCTCGCCCACTCCTGAGGCCTCCCCCCAACCCCCACCTGTCTCCAGTTGGAGGCCTCGGGGGTATAGAACTCCAGAGCCAGCAGCCCAGCCCGAACCATGTTCAGCCAGTTCACGTAGATCACGTCTTCTGCATCTGCCCCCTCGAAGCCAAAGATCCTGGGGGAGGGAGCGCAAGGTGGTGGGGTGGTCCAAGGCTACCTGGGCCCTGCCCTCCCTGCTGACACCCCTCCCCCCACCGAGGAGGCCTGTCCCCACGCCTGCCGCTCGTACTCCAGCACTTGGGGGTGGAGGCACAGGTAGAGGCCCACGCTCTCCGCTCGGCACTCTTCGTAGCTGGAGGCGATGGTGCTGAACTTGCTGTCCCAGGTCTCCCCGCTCCGGTACCAGCTCTGAATCTGGGAGGGGAGGCCCAGGAAGCAGGCTTAGGGGCAGCTGCCACCCTACCCATGTCCACCCTCTTGGTCTCCTGGGGCTCCACCGAAGCCAGCCTCACCTGCTCCCCTGTCTCAGGGTTGGTCACTGCCTCCTGGTCAAAGTTGAATGCTCCTTTCTCATCCTGCAGGAGAAGGGTCATTGCCATGGGACAGGGGAGGGGACGGTACTCCTCTCCTCAGTACCCAAGGGCCTGACGAGTGGCTCAGAAAGGCGACCAGGGAGCAGCGAGCAGGCGGCAGCAGCAGCAGGTCCACTGACATACTGGCTGCCTCCAAATCTGAGTCCTATGTCCCCAGGGGCTCTCTCAGAGCCCACGGGAGGTGGAAGAACCAGAGCCCCTGCCCCACTGCTCAGAGAGCCACTCTGAGGGCCCGAGAGAGAAGGGCAGGGTGTGCCCAAAGGCACATGAAGACCCAGACCCAGTATCCCCACTTGTTGAAGATGTCCCAGTGGGTAGGCCAGGGAGCCTAGTGCTCTCCGCTGTGTTCCCCGGCCCTTCCCCCCCCCCATGCCGGCAGAGGCCCCAGCATGCATTTCTCTTCCTCAAACAAGCATCACCCTCACAGCACTGTCCATGTGCCCGGGGTCTTTTGTGTATTATTCATTCAATCTTCACAATCAACCTCCAAAGTTTCCATAATTATTTCCCTTCCCAGAGGAGGAAAGTGGGGCTCAGAGACTAAGAGCCCCAAAGCAGAATCAGAGCATCGATCCCTTAACAAGAACACGCACTTGCTGATAAAGAATAATCTTTATCTTTATACAATTGAAGCATGTCTTGGGGTCTCCTGTGAGCCACGCAAGCCTCCGGGGTTCGCTTTTCATTCCTCATACCAGCCCACACAGTAGGGGTCAGGAACCCCATTTTACAGATGGGCCAACTGAGGCTCAGCGAGGGGAACTGACTTATCCAAGGCCACAAAGTGGCCACATTTGTCCCCACTTCCCTGCGATGTCAAAGCCTGGACAAGGCCTGACACCAGACTGCTGCCCGCACCACCTGCTCTCAACCCTCCTGACTCCTAGGCCCGGCTTGGCTTCAGCTCTTCCTGCGCCATTCATGGGGCGGCCCCACCTGATGGGAAGCAGGCCGCACCCAGAACCCCACAGCAGGACAAAGACAGACGGTGCCTCGGCCTCAGGACTGGGAGCATCCAGAGCCTGCCCCCTCCTACCCTCTTTGTCCCCAGGGCTGCCTGAGTCACACCCTCAGGACAGGCTTCCTTGGCATGACCCAAACAATTCCTCCTATGTGGGAGACTGTACTGGGGGGACCTCAGCTGAACTGTCCTGAAGGTCCCAGTCAATCCTTGGAGCTCCTGGGACATCTCTGGGGAGGGAGAGAGACACTGAGGGTGAAGACTGGGGCACCTTCACCCCTGGGAAGGGCTGGTCACGGGAGAGGTGAGCTGCGGGCCAGGCGCTGGGGGGCCGCCAGCCACGTTCTTACCTGCACGAAGAGCTTGCCGCTGCCGTGGCCCAGCAGCTCGTGCAGCCCTACCTGGACTTCAAAGGAGGGCCCCTTCCAGCGGATATACAGGTCCTGCCAAGACAAGCAGATGCCACCCATGCTGACCAACGTCCCGCCACGGCCACACAGCCTGCCAACGGCCCTTGTGCCCAGCCGAGGGCCCATCATGACGCACAGGTGTGGTTAAGGGCTGACTCCACACCAGGCTCCACACTCATCAACAATCTGGGAGGAGGGGGCTGCCTCCCCTTTTTGACAGGTGAGGAAACAGGCTCCAAAGTCACAAGGTCGCATGGCCGAGAAGTGGCAGAGCCAGGAATAAATCCGAGCTCTTTCCCCTCCGCTGCCCTGGGCCGTCTGCCTGCCTACCATAAGGTGATGCCAGGCCAGGCCCAGCCCTGCCCCGCGGGCGGCCAGTGCCCACCTTGTCGTCCTCCTCCAGGAAGGTGAGCTTCTCCCGCTGCGTGGCGTAGGCCACAGCCAGCACGTTCCCCAGTGACACATTCTTAAAGCCTTCTGTTTGCCTCAGGTCGTCATCTGGAGAAAGCAGGGAGGGGACAAGGGAGAAGGGCAAAGGTCAAGGGTTACAGACAATGAGCGATGGGCTGGGATGGCAGACTGAGCAGGGCAATTCATGGCTGGGTGAGCATGTGGAGGGGGAGGGGCGACACTAATGGAGGTTCCTGGAGGACTGGGGGATACTGTCATGCTCGAGGGGCCGAGGGGCCGGGCCTGAGGACGCTCACAGTTGGGGATGTTGATGCCAGCAGGGATACCAGAACCAGCGAAGGTGAGAACGTCCAGGGAGGTGAAGTCAGGGGTGAGGAACTTGTCCTTCTCGAAGGCCGGGGGCCAGGGCAGCTCCTTCAGCAGCTGCTCTGCACTCGCCACCAGCCGCTCAAACTTGGCACTCATGGCCTTGTTCACCATGGCCACGAAGCCTGCAGGGGAGACAGGCGTCTGTGGGTTGGCAGAGTTCAGCAGGGACCTCATACCCCACTCGACCCCTGTACCCCTCCGGTCCTCAGGCATGTAGTGCATGTCTGCTGTGTACGATGACGCATGCTGGGGACAGCAGTGCCCTAAGCCTGGCCCTGCCTTCACAGAGGTCACTTTGAGGTGAGTGGAGAGAAGGCTTCACTGATCCACATGAGATGAATCTTAAAGGAGTTTGCGAGGAGTACGTGGGGAGGATGGTGGGGAAAGGATCAGAGTCCCAGTGGAAGGGATTACATGAGCAAAGAAAGGTGCTCTTCTGGACGAAGTGTGACCTCTCCCGCATGGCTAGAGCATCTGGCTTGTGTGACAGTGCTGAACAGGAGGGCTGGGGCTGAGCCTGTTACGTTTAATGCAGTTACACTTCCTGGCTCAAAGCAGTGTTTCCAAAATGCACCCCATAGAACAGGTTTTCTGCACCAGGCTTCATAAAGAAAGAGCTCCCCGATCAGATAACTTCGGGCAATGCCACAGGCTGTATCTCCAAGCGCTTAAAGGTTCCTAACCATATTTGTATATTAAAGGTACTAAAGAGTCCTGCGAGCAGAGACCTCTTGCTGCTTAGCAGAAAATCCTTCCTCCCAAATGTACCACACCTCGGAAAGGCCGGGCTTAGCTAACTGCAGCATCAGGCCCTTGAGAACAACGGGTTGGCCTGGCCAGGGACATGGCAAAGCCACCCTGTCTGGATCCACTCTGTCTGATGGGATCGTCACACCAGGCCAGGAGGACAGGATGATTAAAATCGAAAAGAAGGAAAAGCAATCTAAATGTCCAACAATTGGGGATTGATTAAATAAATTAGGGGGTAGCTATATGCTGGCACACCATGCAACTGTTAGACGTAGTACAGCATCAAAGGGCATGGGAAGTTATTTGTGATATATTGTGGATGCAATGCAGCTACTAAAAAGGTGGTAGGTCTATATGTACTGATATGAAAAAATATCCGAGATAGAGCATTAAGTGAAAAAAGCAAATGACAGAACAATATATAGAGTATAATCTTATTTTCCTGGATGAATTAAAAGTAATGTGTGTGTGTGTGTGTGTGTGTGTGTGTGTGTGTGTGTGTAAATGCTTAGACAAAGGAGAAGGTAGTAAAGGAGGAATTTCACATTTTATCCAACATGCTTCTGTACCGTTCTAATGACTTACAACGAACATGGATTTTTAAGTTACACACACACATGTATACATGTATTTGTTTCTAAACATTTATAAGCTCCCTATGATAAACAAAAGACAAAAAGAATATTCAAAATTTTAACCTTGGGGTGGGTGCAATCACAGCTGATTTTTTTCTTATATTTAAAAAAATTTTGGCCACGAACGTAAATAACTTTCTAAGAACCACCATGAGTTACGGCCTTTGAGATCGAGTATGCTGGGGAGACCCTTGGGTCTCAGCCCTCAGAACAAGCCTGGCAAATCAGGACCTGCGCAGGAAAGCTGCAGGTGTGCACACCTGTCTTCCCCTCAGGCCCCTAGGCCACCTGCCCCCTACACCTTGTCCCTGGGTCTGAATCTATGGGCTCAGAAGCAGGCCCCCCATGGGCTGTTGGGGCTTTTCTTTCTCTTCCCAGGCTGATCTGTCTGATTTCTGGCAGCTAGATGCTCCAGATTCTATAGCCAGGGGCTTGGAAGAGACAAGTCTAAATCCTCAGGCTGGATGTCCGGCCTTGCACAGGTGGGTCCTGTGGAGGTGTGGGCATAGGGGCTGAGGCAGCAGCCTGCCATCTGCCCTGGGATGACAGCTGCCGAGTCAAGTTCACAGTCATAATAAACTAATAATTAACTCCCATTCACCCAGCACTTTTACGTGCTTGGCCTTGTGCTGAGTAGTCTGTAGATAATATCTCACTTCCTGACATGCAAAAGGGAGTGACTGATGCTCAGAGGTGGCATTAACTGGCTCAAGGTCACAGAGCCAGTGAGTGGCAAAGCCAGGCTTGGAATGGACAGAGCCTGTGCCCGGACCAGACACCAGAGGCAGCACAGCAAAGTGGCTCAAAGCCAAGGGGCCTGGGCTCGGCCACCCATCTCGGTTCCCACATCTGTGAAGACAGAAATCATCACAAGATAATGTGAGCTAATAGAAGTACCCAGTACGTGGTACGTCATCACGGCTGGCAGTTGTCATCATCATTATACTGCCAAGGGGGAAGGGGAGAGCCCTAAGGGGACATGGGGAAAGGGTTCCTGCACTGACCCCCGCCCGCCCCCCCCGCCTCTCATAAGTTACCTTCAAATTCTCCACGGGAACCAAAGGGGTCTCGGTAGCTCTCGATGAACCCGATGTAACTGGGGGAGAGAAGGGCAGAGATGGAAGCGGGGCGGGAAGGAGGGGTGGGGTGGGGTGAAGGCCGGGCCCCTCACCTCTCCACGATGGGGCCTTTGTCCTGGATCCAGAAGCGGGAGCCCCTCTTGTGGGCCTCGATGGAGCCCTGCGTGAAGCTTTCTATGTACTGGGCCAGCATCTGCTCCTGGTGGCTGTTGGCTGCATACATCTGGGGGTGAGCAAGGACTGGTCAGCCTCGGGCCACCTGGCCACCCTCTTACCCCGCTGTGCTGCCGAGGGGTCTGGAGCCTACAGGTGTCAACACCCCCGGCCCTACCTTGGCTTTCTCCAGATGCTCCACCACCTTCTGGAGGATGGGTGCGTAGTCCCCCCGGGTCACCTGGAAATGGCTCCCTTGGAATTCGTAGCTCTTCAGCTTGGAAGTCATCTCAGAATCCAGAGCAGGCTCTGAGGGAAAAGGGGTCACCCGGGGAAAAGGCCAGTATAAGACACCCCTGTGTGCTTCTCACTCTTACTCCAAGCACGTCCGTGGCTGCCCATGGCCTACAGAAATTAGTATAAACTCTCATTTTCCAAAATATATGTATTATGTAACATGAACTAGTCATTGACCTGGGGGGAGAAGGAAAAAATTCTCTCCACTTTACAGATGAAGAAACATCGAGAGGTTAAGTAGGTTATCTAAGGTCACCCAGGTAGCCAGTAGCAGAGCAGGATTCAAACTCAGTGTGGCCGACGGTATTTTTAAAAGATAGCCATACCCTAAGTGTAATGACAATGGTCCGTATGAGATGACAAGAAGGTGAATAAGAAGTAGATAAGAGGAAAAAGACATTGGGGACGTGTGAGGAAGGGCCGTGAGCTGAAGATCACACGCAGCCTCTGGAAGCTGAAAGAGCAAACAGATTTCTCCCAAAGGCTCCAGAAGGAAACCTGAGTTTTGTTTTAGACTTTGGGCCTCCAGCACTGTAACGGAATAAATTTGTGTTATTTTATGCCACTAAATTTGTGGCGATTTGTTACAGAAGCAATGGGATGCCGGCAAACTGTTGTATTTTGCTTGTTGCTTCTGATCAATAAACTATACTTCTAAGTTATGTAAAGAAGAAAAAAAAAATAGCCACAGTATCTCCTATCTCCCAGTGTGACTTCTCCCATCAGGATGTAGGGGCCAAATTTCCTCCTCTTGAAGGAAGGCAGGCTTGTGACTACAGCAGAAGGGACACATGCGACTGCTGAGCTTAGGTCATAAAAGGCTACACAGCTTCCGCCTGGCTCTCTTGGACTGCTCGCTCTTGGAGCCTAGCCACTGTGAGCGATATGAAGAAGCCACGTGAGGCGTTTTGGTTGACAGACCCAGCTGTCAGAGGTCCCAGCCAACAGACAGCATAAACCGCTGGATGTGTGAGTAAGAAACCTGAAGATGATTCTGGCCCCCAGCTGTCAAGTCAGCCTCAGTCTCCAAGTCTTCCTCACCGGGCCTCAGCCATCATCAACCAGAAGCGAGCCGTTCCCGCCATGCCCCGTCCAAGTTCCTGACCCACGGTGTCCATGAGCATGAAAAGGTGGGTTTATACCACTAAATTTGGGAGCTATTTGTTACACAGCAGTAAATAACTGATGCACTCAGGAAGCCTGACTCTGAAGCCACCACTCTTAACCACTATAAGGATGGGCCCAGCTGGTGTGATCTGCTCCCATTCCCTTGAAGCCAGTATCCTTTTCCCTAGTCAGATCAAACGACTTGCTAATTCCTAACCTTTCCCACCACTCTGCTTTGGTTCATGCTGTTCCCTCCACCAGGAGTGCAATTCCCCACCCGTCTTCATTTATCCGTACACCGAGTATATGAGTATCAACCAGGTGTGAGCCGCTGGGGAGATGACGGTGAATGAAACAGTCCGTCCACTCGAGGGGCTTGTGGTCCAGTAGAGGAAACAGAAAAATAACTAGGAAATTACTGGCTGCACTGATGGGAAAGGGGAAGGACCCCGACTCAGTTATGGGAAGACAGGGAAAGCTCCTGGAGAAGTGATGAAGTCCAAGCATGGCCTAGAGGGTGAACATCCATAGGAGAGGGAGGATGTTCTAGGAGGGAAGGGGAAACAGACTGTGCAAAGGCCTGGGGAGGGTATGTGAGAGCGTGGGGTTTTCAGGGGACAGAAAGCTGCTGAGCATAGCTGGGGCATAGAGACTGTGAGGGTTGTGAGGCCGGGAAGCTGTAGGGAAGGGAGGGCCAGGTTGCAAAGGTTCTCTGTCTAAACTGCTTCCATTCCCCACTAACCTAGAAAGAGACCTCTAACCCGGAAACAGATCCTAATTTTCCTTTGAGAATTCCCTGCCACTATCACTACCAGTTCAGGTGGTGGGAGGAGCTGACCTCAATGCCTGACTCAGAGGTAGGCTTGATACCAGATCTGGCCAATCAGAGACCTGGCCCTTAACCACAGGGGTTGGTTCACAGAAAAATACGGGATCCAAAATAGAGAAACTAGAGCCCACCCCAGACCTTGCGAAGAAATTGCTGGGAAAAGGGGCCCCTCCTTCTGCTGAAATGGCCAAGCTGGTGTCTATTAGGCCCTGTGTGGGCACAGCCAGCTGTGGATGAAGTCAGAGAGCCCAGCTGAGAGATGGAGAGAAAAACTGCAGAGCAGCTGGATCCAGCTGTGCCTGAAGACCTCTTACTCTGGGCTTCTTCATTACTCAAGGCTATAAAGTCCCCTTTAGGTTTAGGAAAATTAAAAATAGATTCCTTCACTTGTAACCAAAGAGTTATGAACAATGGAGCCCTCAGAGATGGCTGTGGCTTTACCCTGAGGGTAGAGATATTTGGGAAGCAGAATTTAGTAAGTTCTCCATTCTCACATATGTAGAAAGGAACCCACCTGCGCCCTGCACGGAAGCCAGCCGCACCTCATAGTGGAGCTTCCCGTCCTGGCCGACCTCCTTGAAGAGTCGTGTGTTATAGGCACTGATGTTCTGGAAAAGACCAGGGCAGGGGTTGGGGGAGAGTAAGTCTAGAAAGGGCTGTGGGGGAGGGGGAGGAAAAGCAGGTCACGTCAGGTGACACAGAGGCAAAGTGGACTGAGGCCTCCAGGGGACCTGCCTGAGTTGGCTGGGAAAGGACAGAGTGGGTGGGCGGAGCAGGGCAGACCCTCCCGCTCTGCTCAGTACACTTGAGCACTAACTTTCACTAAGCACGAGTTAGCTGTGCCAGGCACCACATGACCTCAGCTAGCCCAGGACGACACGCGGCAAGGCCCCATTTCACAGACAGGGAGACTGGACACAGGGCCGCTGGGCTGGGAGGTGAATGCCCACCCCAGGGGCTCTGATGTCCTGCCTTCATCTTCCCTGAGGCTGTCCGAAGGCCATGTGGCCTGGGGCAGGGTGGGGCATCTTCATTCCAGCCATCCTGACACTTAGACAAGGACCCTGAGTCTTCTCCATCCCAAGGACCCAAGACGTCTGTGTCTCTGGGCCCAAACCGAAGCCCAGGAATAGAGGCCAGTGGCAAGGGGACCCAACGAACCAATGCCTCGAGTTCCCCAAACCTGTGAGTCCAGAAAGTCTTGGGCCAGTTTGGCATCTTCCATGGTACAATCCCCAGAAAAATAGGTGGTGATGCCCTGTCGGAGGAGGGGGCAGATGGGAGGAGGAGTTGCTGAGGTAGGGGCTGCACCAGGGGCTGACGAATCCCTTCCCAGCGCACTCTCCAGCCCTGGACGGGCTTCCTGCACCTCCTCTCAGCAGCCCCACCCTGACCCCTCCCTCTCTTCCCAAAGGAGAAAATTAACAACACAAACAACAAACACAGTCCCATCTCCAGCCTTCCTGCTGCTCTGCTGCAGCCTCTCCCAGGTCTGCCCAACCCTCAGGCTTGCCATGGGGCTCACCCCACGCAGCTTCTAAACAGAAAGCCTGGGTCCCCACCTTTCCCCTCCTTCCCTCCTCTGCTCCCTCCAGCTGTCAGCTCTTCTCTCCTTCCCCCATTCTGTACACAGCATCCCAGGATCGCAGAAAGCATTCCATCCAACCTGCTTCCCATTTTACAGACGGCAAAACTGAGGCCCGCAGTGGGGAGCAGCTTTGCCTCGAGGGTGTGAGGCAGAGCCTACTGCCCCACTCTCCCGTGCGGTTGAGGGCCTCACCTCCTTCCCCAGCCCGAGGTGTCGAAGCCTCGGCTCCAGAGAGAACATGAGCTCCCCGCAGGTCTGCCAGAGGCCCCTGACTTCTTCTGGGTGCTCCTGGGCAGCCTTACTCCCCAGGATCACACGTTCCAGCTTCTCCTGCAGGGGAAGGGAGGCCATTGGCCCAGCCACACCACCCAAACCTGCCTTCTGGAGCCCCCACCGCCACCCCGAGCTCTTCTTCCACCATCTGAGAACTTCCGGCTCTGAGAGCAGTCGATGGACCAGCAGCCTTGGCGCTGCCTGAGAAATACTGAATCTCGGGCCCCACCACAGACCTTTCGGTCAGAAGCTGTGTTTCAACAAGACTGCCAGGCAGTTCGTGTGCACTGTAAGGGCTGGGAGCCCCTTGGCCCCAGAGCCCCATGGTCCCAAGGAGGGACTCCCCGTGCCCAGGCTTCTCCTCTATGCCTGGTGACTCCCCTTGTCTGCTCCCTGGATCAGCACAGTTAGGAGGAAGCTACACCCAGCAAGGCTGGGTGGCCAACCCTAGGTCACACAGCATGGCAGTGACAGGGTCAGGCCTCTGCTTAGGGCCCCCCTCCCACCCCACCAGCCCCAAATTCCCCGACCTTCTCCAGCCCTCGCCCAGCTTACCTTGGGCAGGTTGGGAACAAACTTGGTGTCGCCGAAGGACTTGTAATTGCCCATGTTGGAGTAGACCCCCGCGGCATAGACCAGGAACGCCTGGGGGGAGGTGGGCATCAGACTCCCAGAGGCACAGCCCCCCTGCCCTCGGGAGGTCCCCTCCTGAGAGGTTAACACCCAAAGGAACCAGTATGGGTGAGGCTGGGAAATCTGGGGGCGGGACCCAGATCCTGGAAGGCCCCTGTCGGACCCCGACATACTTTCACAGACCAATCCTGACACACCCACTGTCCCGCCAGACTGGTCTTCTCAGCAGCTCGCTAACACACCCACGCGCTCATCCACCTTTGTTCCCACTATGCCCAGCATTCTGTTGGCCACCTGCGGCCATGCCGTAAGACCTTTAAGGCCCAGTTCAAACACCACCTCCTTCTGCAGGAAGCCTGTCCCCTGCCCACAACATGGCAGGCAGCTGGCACCAGCAAAGGCATCAGATGTTAGGGCTAGAGGGGTCTTGGCCATCTACTCTATGGCTTTTGCCAACCCCAAATCTAGTCTCCCTCCAGCAACAAAATCTCACCTCTTCCTTTAGGGAGGGGGGATCTCCCTTCCCCCACTGCAGGGGTGGCCACAGGGTCAAGCTGGCGGGTCAGAGCCCTCCCCATCCAGGCAATTTCCCAGGTGCAAAGAGCCTCTGTTCTGTACAAGGGATCATCAAGCCTGGGGCCCCTGGAGCTCCCCCTACTGGAGTCCGGGAAGAAGGCAACCCTGAGAGGTGAATCTAGCTGTGCCTGAAGCCTCCCCTAGCTCTAAACTTTTCAATTATGTGAGTCAACGACTCTCTCTTTTTGAAAAATAGGCTTTATTTTTTAGAGCAATTTTAGGTTCACAGCAAAATTGAGCAGCAGGTGCAGAGATTTCCCAGGTATCCCCTTCTTCCACACACGCACAGCCTCCCCCATTATCAATATCCCCCACTAGAGTGGTACATTAGTTACAGCCGATGAACCCACACTGATACATCTTTACCCAAAGTCCATAACTACATGAGGGTTTGCTCTTGATGGTGTACGTTCTATGGGTTTGGACAGATGTATGACATATCCACCATTACGAGTAATACAATACTCTTATCACTGCCCTAAAAATCATCCGTGCTCTGTTTTCCATCCCCACAATGCCTGGCAATCACTGATCTTTTTACTGTCACCAAAGTTTTGCCTTTTCCAAAATATCACATAGTTGGAATCACACAGTAGGTAGCCTTTTCAGATTTTCTTTCATTGAGTAACATCTAAGGTTCCTCCCTTTCTTATCATGGATTGATAGCTCATTTCTTTTAAGCATTGAATAATATTCCGTTGTCTGGATGGACCACAGTTGATTGATTCAGCTACTGAAGGCATCTTGTTTGCTTCTCTGTTTTTGCAGTTATGAATACAGCTCCTAAAACATCCATGTGCAGGTTTTTGTGTGGACATAAGTTTTCACCTTGGTAAACACCAAGGAGCATGATTGCTGGATTGTATGGTAAAGTATGTTTAGTTTTGTGAGGAGCTGCCAAACTCTTTTCTGCAGTGGCTGTACCATTTTGCATTCCCACCAGACGTGTATGAGAGTTCCTGTTGCTCCACATCCTTGCCAACATTTGGTGATGTCAGTGCTCTGGATGTTGAATAATCCAATGGGTGTGTAGAGTATCTTATTATTTTTTAAATTTGCAATTCCCTCATGACATTTGATGTGCAGCATCTTTTCATATGCTTATTTGCCATCTGTATATCTTCTTTGATGAAGTAGCTGTTATGGTCTTTTGTTTACTTTTTGTTGAGTTTTAAGAGTTCTCCGTATATTTGGGGTAATGGTCCTTTGTCAAGCATATCTTTTGCAAATATTTTTTCCCAAATGTCATTTTCATTTTCTTGATAGTGTCTTTCACAGAGCAGAAATTTTTCATTTTAATGAAGTCCAGTTTACCAATTATTTCTTTCATGGATCATACTCTGGTGTATCTAAAAAGCCATCTCCATGCCCAAGGTCATCTATTCTCTCCCGTGTTATCTTACTAGTTTTATAGTTTTGCCTTAACATATAAGTCTGTGATCCATTTTGAATAAATTTTTGTGAAGAATGTAAAATCTATGTCTAATTTTTTTTTGCATGTGGCTGTCTAGTTGTTCCAGCACCACTTGCTTAAAAGACTATGTATGTATATATATTTTTTGCTCCATTGTATTCCCTTTGCTCCTTTGTCAAAGATCAGTTGACTATATTTATGGGGTCTATTTTGGGCTTTCCATTCTATTCCATTGATCTACTTGTCTGTTCTTTTGCCAATACCACAATGAGAAGTTGTGTTTTCACTTTCATTTAGTTTGAATTATTTTGACTTTTTTTGAGATTTCTTCTTTGACCATGTACAGATATGTATTGTTTAATCTTTAAGTATTTTTGGATTTTCCAGCTTTGTTATTGATCTCCAGTTTAATTCCATTTTATTGAGAGAAGACATTGTATTATTTCTTTTCTTTTAAATTTGTTAAGATGTGTTTTATGGCTCAGTATGTGGTCAATCCTGGTGAACGTTCCACATGAGCTTGAGAAGAATGTGTATTCTGTTGTTGTTGGATAAATTAGTTTATAGATGTCTACTACATGCAGTTGATTGATGGTGTTGAGTTTATTTCTGATAGGGGAGTGTTAAATTCTCAAACTATAATTGTGGATTCATCTCTTTTTCCTTGTAATTTGACCAGTTTTACCCCACATATGCTGATGCTCTATTGTTAGACACATACACGTTAAAGACTGTTATGTCTTCTTGGAGAACTGATCCTTTTATCATTATGTAACACTCCTCACTGTCTTTGGTAACTTTCCAGGTTCTTAAATTTGCTCTTTCCAAAATTAATAATAGCTACTCTCACTTTCTTTTGATTAGTTGTTGATATGGGATATATTTTTCTATTCCTTTAAATCTCTATGTGTCTTTATATTTAAAGTGGATTTCCTGTAGACAACAACAGTTGGGTCTTAGTTTTTGATCCGCTCTGACAATCTGTCTTTTAAATGGTACATTTAGACACCTGACATTCAAAGTGATTATTAATGATTGGATTAATACCTACCATGTTTGTTACTGTTCTATTTGTTGTCTGTGTTGTTTCTATTTTTCTATTATTTGTTTTAAATATATTTATTTGTTTTATGGTGACACTGGTTAAAGAAATCCAATGTTTCATCTGTACACGTTAACAGTAAAGCATGTATATATTTACACCGTGTATTCACCTCCCATAGTTAGATTTCTTTCTTTCACCACATATTTGACCCCCTTTACCCCGTTTAACTCCCCTATTCTTTGTTTCTATTTTTGTCTTTCATACTTTTTCTGCCTTTTGTGGTTTTTAACAGCTTTTTATATGATGCTGTTTTCTCTTCTTAGCATACTAGTTGTACTTCCTTTTTTACGTTCTTTAGTGGTTGCCCTAGAGTTTGCAATATACATTTACAACTAACCAAAGTCCACTTTCAAATAACACTATACTGCTTCATGGGTAGTGTGATCAACTATAGTAACAAAATAATCCTAATTCCTGCCTTCCCTCCTCTATGTCATTGCTGCCATTTGTCTCACACACAAACATGTTTATTTATATACATATATAATCAAACACACTGTTGCTATTATTTTGAACAAACTATTATCTCTTAGATAATTAAGAATCGGAAAAATAAATTTTAACTTTATCTTCACTTATTCCTTCTTCAATGCTCTTTCTACATCTCCAATGTAGATCTGAGTTTCTAACCTATATCATTTTCCTTCTTTCTAAAAGAACTTTTTAACATTTCCTGCAAAGCAGGTCTACCAGCAATACATTTCTTCAATTTTTGTTTATCTGCGAAAGTCTTTATTTCTCCTTCAGTTTTAAAGGATAATTTCACAGGGACAGGATTCTAGGTTGTTGGCTTTCTCTCTCAACATTTAAATATTTCAACTCACTCTCTTCTTGCTTGCATGGTTTCTCAGAAGTTGGATGTAATTCTTATCTTTGCTCCTGTATAGGCAAGTAGTTTTCCTTTAGTTTCTAGCAAAATTTTTTCTGTATCTTTGATTTCTTATAGTTTGAAAATGATATGCCTAGATGTGGGGTGGGTTTGCACTTAATAGCCTTCTTGGTGTTCTCTGAACTGCCTGGTTCTGTGGTTTGGTGTTTGACACTAATTTGGGGGAAATTCTCAGTCATGATTGTTTCATTATTGTTTCTTCTGTTTTTCTCTCTTTCTTTTCTTTCTGTTACTCCCATTAAGTATATGTTACACTTCTTGCAGTTGTCCCACAGTTCTTGGATTGTCAGTTCTGGATTTGTTTGGGTTTTTTTTGTTTTGTTTTTTCCCCTTTTCTCTTTGCTTTTCAGTTTTGAAGGTTTCTGTTGAGATATCCTCAAGCCCAGAGATTCTTTCTTCAGCTGTGTCAAGTCTATTAATAAACCCACCAAAGGCATTCTTCATTTCTGTTAGTCTCCGACTTCTAACATTTTTGGTTCTTAGAATTTCCATCTCTCTGCTTACATTGCCCAGCTATTGTCTACTTTATCCATTAGAGCCCTTAACATATTAATCACAGTTGTTTTAATTCCAGGTCTAGTAAGTCCAACATTCCTGTCTTATCTGAGTCTGGTTCCGATGTTTGCTCTGTCTCTTTAAATCATGTTTTTTGCCTGTTAGTAGGTTTCATAATTTTCTTCCTGATGGCCAGACATGATGCACTAGCTAAAGGAACTGCTGTAAATAGACCTTCAGCAATGTGGTGGTGAGGTTTGTGGCAGAGGAAGGTTCTACAGTCCCATGATTAAGTCTCATTCTTTCAGTGAGCCTGTGCCTGGACTGAGAACTTCTCGTGTACTTCTTGGTCCCGTGTCCCAGCATCCTCCTTAGGTGGGACAATATGACTTGAGTGAGCTGGAGTTGGTTCTTTCCCTTCCAACAGGTCAGCGAGGCTCCAGTTAGGTTCCTATAAAACCCTAGCATATTAGGTTCTGGTTAAATATCTTCTCCTGAGGGCCAACCATGTTGAGAAGAGCAGAATGTCCTAGAGCATTTCAAAAATGGTTCCTTTTCTCCTTCTCCTGCTGGAAGCAAGAGGGGCTTTATCTCTGAAATTCATTGTGAGAACCAGGTCAAGCTCCTAGAGGTAAAATGCCCCAAAGCATGGGGGCCCCCTGGAAGTTTTAAAACTCAGAGTTGTCTACACTGAGCCTACAGTGATTCATCAATCACAGCTCAGGTTTTCCTATCCCAGTGCTGGTTCCAGTGGAGGCTTCTGCTCGTGAATTTTTGCTCTGGTAGGTTGTGATACTCTGTACTTGCCTATCTCTCTCTAATTTAGGGGACAACAATTTGCCCTGTGACTTCACTTTTCTTAAGAATCTGAGAAGAATTGCTGATTGTTCAGGTTTTACTTGTTGTTAGGACAGACTGGTGACTTCTAGGCTCCATACGTGCTGGGCTAGAAACCGGAAGTCATGATTTTCTTTTTCTTTCGAGTCAATTTGAGGTGAATTTCTGCTACTCACAAACAAAAGAATCCTACTGAAAATAGCAATACTTGGGTAGCACTTGTCCATTTATAACTCCTTCTTCAGCTTTTAACTCTTTTAATGAGTAAATCAAGGCCCAGAGACAGGATGTGATTACACAAAGTTCAAATAAGTTAGAAGAAACAGCCTCGGCCTCAGCTCCGAGATAAGCAATCCAATCCCTTTATTTTTCATAGAGAAAACGGGATAGATTCTCATACATTCTTGGTGAAGCTTTTTAGAATATTCAACACCACCAATTAAGTGTAAATGTACAGAGCCTTTGTCCCAGCAATTCTAGAAATAGATACTACTCACATATGTGCACAAGTATGCTCACTGTGGTACTGTTTGTGAGAAGGACTGGGGACAACTGAATG
Organism: Macroglossus sobrinus; assembly: GCA_004027375.1. Lineage (NCBI taxonomy): Eukaryota > Metazoa > Chordata > Mammalia > Chiroptera > Pteropodidae > Macroglossus > Macroglossus sobrinus. The sequence goes on from PVKZ01001857.1 coordinate 288,656, forward strand.
TCTAGCAATAAAGAAAAGATTAAATTATTATTGTGTACACTGCTTTGGAATGCTTCGCAGTCAATAAAAACAAATAAGGTGGACTTATATGTATTCCACGGTAGTTCTCCAAGACATGGTGTTCTGTGAAAAAAGCAAGACTCATAAGAACATAGAGCGTGTGACCTCATTTATGGTAAAGAGAAAATAAGGAACTGATACATGTGCGCATGTACGTGTGGAGGTACGTAATACAGATAGAGAGTTGAAAAGGCTGTTTATCTCACCATCCTCCGTGGCTACCTCTGAGAAAGGCACTGAGAATGAGTGATTTTTGTGTTTTGTTTTACGTCTTTCTGCACTGCTTGCAATGCATTAAGAATTCATTCATGTCTTACTTGGCCTACAGACCCCCAGGCAAAAACCAGGGGACAGGCAGAATATTCTGCCCAGGAACACACAACATGGTAAAGGAAGACCTGGTCTAGAAGGCAGATCTCTTGATTCCTACCCGGTGCTCATTCTTCTATCACCCCTGAATCTCCACAGCTGCTTCCTTTACTCACAGCCCTTGTTATGATCATAGCAGCCGCCATTTATCTTGGAGCTGGGTCACCATAACCCGAAGAGGTACAGACTATTCTTAAGAATATTTTCTTAAGCATATTCTTAAGCAGATGGGAAGACTGAGGGTCCAGGAGGGGAAGTTCCTGTACTTGTAATTTTGGGTTTAATCCAAAGAGAGAGGAAGAACTTTGTACCCCTGCCTCCTGGTCCCCCACACCCAGAAACCACTTGAGAAATGCAGGTGGGCCTCAGAGAACTGACCTGGTACTCCTCCTCGGTAAGGCCCTCAGCCAGGGCATGCTGGCGCAGCTGGTCGGGGTCCTGGGCACGGAAGAGGCGGCTGAGCAGGGCATAGATGTAGGGGGCCTCAGGGGACGTCTGCAACAGCACAGCCAGGCCTCCATACCAGGCGGCCCGTGACAGGTGGTGGGCATAGAGGCGCTCTGTGGGCGACAGCAGGCGGAAGGCCTCGCGGCAGTCCAGGCTAGACACGCCGATGTCATTGGGCAGGATGTACTGGGTGTCCGCCATGGGCCCTGCTGGGAACCATCACCATCGTCACAGCCATCATTCACCCCACACCAACTGCGCACACCTGGCTCTGTACTCTCATGATCTCATTTAATCTTCTCACAGGCCTATGAGGAAGGGACTACCATTGGACCCATTCATCAGGTGTGGTAACTGAGGCTCAGAGAGGGTTAGGTGACTCACCCAAGGTGATTACAAAATACCTTGGTGAGCCATATTTGGCCTGTGACCCCTCAACTTTAAAGACTGACTCCAACTACCTAGTCTTACAGATGTGGAAACTGAGGCCCACAGGGGCTAGGAGCTTCGTCTAATAACACAAGGGTAGGGGCAGAAGCAGAGATCTGCACCTCTAGAATCCAAGCCCAGGCCCCTCCTGGCTCCCACCTCCTTCTCTGACCTTCTAGCCTCCTCTTCAGAATGCTCCTGCAGGTTCTACAATTCCACTCACACTGTGTCCACAAGGACAGGGTCCCAGGCTACCAGCTGGAAGACCCAGGTTCCAATCCCGGCTCAGCCCCAGGCTCCTAAAATAAAATCAATTGTTTCACCCTTCTGTGCCTCAGTTTCCGCCTCTGTAAAATGGGGGTGACACACAATCCCAGCCTTGCCAAGCGGGTGTGCAAAATTAGATGAGGTCACATGGGACGCAATGTACCCGCAGCAGTAAATGGTTTTCCTTGAAGTCTTTTCCTTTCTCTCTGCTTCCGGGACCTGTCTCACTCTCATGCCTCCGCGTTTCCCTGTGCTCAGCCAGGGGAGCTAGAGTCACAAAGTTCAGAGCTGGAAGAAAACTCACTTTACAGACAGGGAGGCTGACCCGTTCAGTGAGATCAAGCAAATAACGAAGGTCTCACAGCCCCGTCGGGACCAAGGGCGTCTCCTAACCCAGGACATTCTCTACACCGTCCTCCTCTCCACCTGGAGAGTGTTTCCAGCATTCCCCGCCACTCCCAAAGCTCCGCCCCGATAGTACAATCCCCCGGGTTCTGAAAGGGGTGTTAACCCTTTGCTGCCCGGAGCCTTCCTCAACCTCGAGGGCCGCCACGACTTTAAAGCGGGTATTGGATGGGGTGGGCAGCATGGAAATGATATCTTGCTCTCGGTCCAGATTCGCCCTGTCCCCCGAGGATGACACATAGTGACCCCGAAACCCGGGAGCCGTGTCTCACCTGCAGTAGCTGCTCCGATCGCAAACTCACTTCCTGCTTCCGGCTCCCCCATTCATTGGGGCTCCGCAAACTCCGCCCCCACCGGCCAATTGTCGGGCCTCGGAGCCCGGATGGGCGTCGGTTCCAGCCAATAGGCGTGCCGAAGCGAGCTCCGCCGGCCCGCCCGCTCCCCGCCTCCAGGCTCTACGGGGTCGCACGCGGGACTGCCCGCGCGGCCTTGGCCTTTGTACGTAGACAGCGCTCGCGCCAGGGCGGAGACCTGCGTGACCGGCTCAGCCGCGGCCTAGTCGGGGCAGATTGGGCTGACGAGGTCTCCCAAGTCCCGAAGGGGCGGTGTGAGTGTCCTGAGCGGAGTACCAGGGGTTCTCCCCCTACATACACAGCCCCAACCAACTCCGCTGTCCTTTGGGGTTTTTCCCAGTCCCCCGACCTCAGTTTTGCAGGCGAGAACCTGCACAATGGGAGTGATGTGGCTGCTACTTCCTCAGTGGATTCGAGAATCAGGAGGTGGAGACTGGAGACTGCAAAGCGCTCCGGGTTGGGAGTCGAAAGTACCGGCGAGCGGGCTCCTGCCTGGGCTGATGGTCCCACCCGGTACCAGCACTACCACCGACTCACTGGGGACGGCGGGGGTTGGGGGCGCGGGGATTGGCAGCAACCGCTGAACATCTCCGAGCCTCAGTTTTTTTCAGCACAAAGAGGTGAGGGCAGTTTCTTGGTGCTTGCCGGGTACCTGCCTAATGGATGAGAAAGACACCTGCGACCCGGAAAGGCTGCCCGGGGCACAGCCGGGTCTCAGGTGCACCCTTTCATGTCCGGATGGTGTCACAGGCCTAGGTGGGGTACGATGGCGTGTGAAAGTGCCTGGTGCCCAGCCAGGCTGAGTAGGGAGCATTGCGAGGGTCCCAGGTCAGAGTAGGGGTGGAGTCAGCCCATCTGGATTCGAATCGGGCCTCCACCGGCTACTGTCTGCGTGTCTTTGAGTGGGTCACTTTATCTCTGAGTCTTGGCTTTCTCAGCAGGAAGACCGGGCTAATAATAATTGTCTACACTCCGAAAGATATACTAGGCGTGAGCGCTGTGTTGACTGGGCAGTACTGCCCCCTAGTGTTAAGCAGAGAGGGGTGCGGGAAAGGGATACCTGAAATCCACCCAAACTTCTTACCTGCCTTTGCCACACCTGTGTCTAGGCCCAGAGCAGTATCTGCCCAGCATGAGGTCCAGTTTCCCATTCATAAAGGTGCCTAAGCCTGCCTGGCACAGCAGTGCTACTGTTAGCTCTGAAGATGGTTATCATTACACTGCGGAGCTCAAATTGGTCTATGTCCTTAGAAAGTCAGCCCTCTTTCTCTGTGCCTCAACTTTCATTGTCTTAAAGTTGGGTATAAAGTCTTTGACTTTGGTGAAGTTGACACCAGTAATGGAGGTAGTGCAGTTCACTGCCACCAGGGGGCAGCTCAGACCAGCAAAAGATCCTAGCACTTGCGGAAGCCCCAACCAAGCTGCATTTTTATGATCACAGCTAATCTGACTCAGCCTTACTAAGATCTTGTGCTGGCAGCTTGACATGGGGGATCTCATTTCAATCTTGCAAAAGCCCTGAGATAGGATATCATCATTTAACCCATTGTACAGATGGGGAAACTAGCTAATAAGTTCAATTTCCCTAAGGCCACCCAGCATGTCCTCAGATGTCCCTGAACTAGTGTCCAACCCCTTCCTCAGACTTTCCACTACACTGTTCTCTCCAGCTGCCCCAGCACACACATGCTCACAGTATCACTCACTGAAGTCATTGCTGTCCCTAGCCTTGACTCCTCTCCACAGCAATGAAGGGTGGGTGAGGAAGTAACTATTAAGTACCTGCTGTGTTACAGGTATGCTCCATAATTCACAACCACGTGGTGACAGGACTGTTATTCCATCTAACAGTTGAAGAAACTGAGGCTCCGAGCGCTGGAAAGGGACAGAGCTGGGCCAAGACCAGGACTGTGACACCCTTCACCAACAACTCTTTGAGTTCTCTGTGGAATTGTGCCTGTCCCCTTTGCTCATCTCCCTTCTAGAGCCGGAGGTTCCCTGCTGGAAATGGGAATTGAAAAATTCCCATCTGGTTCCCGATCGGGTCAGAAGAGAAAACCACTTGAAAGAGTTGAACTCCTAGTGGGGTGTGTGTGTGTAGTTGTCATGCTCACAGCATCCCCAGCTAGGCTCCCCCACTGTGGCTCCCCAACTCTGGAAGCAGGAATCTGATCACACACCCCTCTAACCGCTGACAGGTGCCTACTGTCCTCTCAACAGCCCCAGACCTGGTCTTGGTGGCTCCAACCAGTTGTGTGGCCTGGGGCAGGTCCCTCCCCTAGGAATCTTTGCCCCCTAAGGCAGCTGTCTTCCACCAGGTCAGGCTTGTATTCAGAGACTCTTCAGGCTTTTATATTTCCGGAACCTATGTCTTCCTAGCTCACTCCCCCTAGGAATGGCAGGGGGCAAACTGAGCAGCACCCCAAGTTTGCCTTGGCTCTCAGGAAGTGCTGACACTTTGCCAAGATGAATAGGGATCCCATTCAGATCTGGCTTCCATGACAACCAAGGCCCAGCAGGCCCTAGCCTAGTGTCCCTACTTCTCAATTCTCTTTTCCGCCCCCTCCACACCTGGGTCATTGGTCATCAAGCATTTTTCCTGCCATGCCTTTGCCCACACTGTTCCCCTTACTGTTCCCTGGGCTGCCTTCCCAACTCCTCCCGCCCATCCAAGGAAAGCAACATAATCCGGAGAAGAGGGCAGGCTCCGAGGCCAGGCAGGCAGGTGTGGATACACACCTGGCTTGGCCACTTTCTAGCTGTGTGACTTGGCGGATGTACCTTAATTTCCCCATGAACAGAAATAGTAACACCGCCCACCCTGGCTTCCTGTGAGGACTGAATAACCAAATCTCAGAGAAGCAGAACCTGGTGCCTGGTGAGTGTGCAATGAACATAGCCATTGTCATCATTGGTGCATGCCGGGCACATGTGGGCATTCGGGAATGGCAGCCCCGTGTCACAGCCAACACTCTGGAACCACGAGTCCTCTCCTCCCTCAGTGCCTTACTGTCCACAAGTGAGGTTCTGAATCCTCCACCCAGCACCCTCTCCATCAGCACCGCTCCCACCTCTTCCTTTGGCCTCCTTCCTGTCCCTCCTTCCTGTCCCACCTCTTGCTTTGGCAGCTCCTGACCCAGCCACTCAGAACCCCTCTTTCAGTTCCCTGCTTACTTACCTTGTGCTCCGCCTCTCCCTTCTGCCTAAAGCACCCCGCTTCCTGTCGGGGATTCCCATGCAGCCATTTAAGCTGAGCTCCAATGCCACCTCCTCAGTGAAGCCTCCTTCACTTTCCTATCTGCCAATGAGACCTACCCCACAGCCACCGATAATTCTCTGATGCTGGCACACGGGAGGCTGTGCTGTCGTTCAGTAATTTTCTCTGTCATCCACTAGACTGTGACCCCACCAGGCAGGGAACCAGGTCTAATTGTCTCCAAGTCCCCACAGACCACTTGGCATGGAGTCCGGCCCATAGCGAGTCGGCAGATGTTGCTCCCAGCCTGCCGCCCACCTGTCACTCACTCGGGCTGGAGGCACTGCACACATGTGGGACACGTGGGATTGGTGAGGGCAGCTGAGCAGCACGGTTTATAGAGGAACCCAGGGCAGCAGCAGGGTGAATATCTGGAACTGGGTTGGCAGGCTCAGGGCACAGCCTAAGCTGGGGGTCAGGGGCCCAGTGGCCCCTTCACTCCCCCAAGGGCACAGTGTAGGCGGCATGATGTGAGATGCCCCAGGAAGGGCCAGGGCGAGGGGGTGGGCTTCCCTCCGTCAGCCTGGGATAGAGCTGGTGCTGAGCGCCCCATCATTCTGACCAGGGTAGGGGTCTCGGGGACCCCCTTGGGGGCCAGAGTTAAAAGGAGAGGGGCACAGCCCATCCAATGCGTCCATCTGGTGCAGCTGTGTGCCAGCAGGCAGAGTCCCACATGCAGAGCTCCCTCTGGGCGGGCAGGTGGGCACCGCGACAGGGTGCCCCAGGGAGCCTAGTCCAGTGGCCCTTGGAAAATGAGGCGGACACAGCCATGCTCGCCGGTGAGCCACGCCCCACAGAAGGGGCAGGCGGCGTGGAAAGCGTGGGTGCCGTGGGGCAGTGGTGTCTGGGCCCAGTAGCGGGCAGTCTTCTCGGAGCAGACGTGGCCACAGGGTGCAAAGGCGTGGCTGGGCGGCCCAGGGTCCAGGCAGAGGCCGGCCTCCTGGCCGAGCCACAGCGGCACATAGGGCCCCACGAGGCGGCAGAGAGGACACTCCCGCTCCTGGGGGCCGCGCTCGCGCCGGCAGCCCCAGCCGTGATAGCCGTGGACGTGGCCACAACGAACGTAGACCCAGGGCTGCTGCTTGTCGGGTGCGGTGCGGCCGCGGGCCGGACTGGGGAAAGCCAGGGTGCTGAGGCCCACGGGACACTGGGGCCGCGCTGCGTTCGCCTCCTGCCGCTGGGCCTCCAGCTGCTTCAGCGTGGGCGCGCGCAGCAGCCCCGCCGGCGTGCGCCACAGCAGCGTGGCCCCGCACAGGTCGATGAGGGAGCCGTCCTGGAGCACGTTGGACTCGTTTTCCACCTGCCGGGGGAGCAGACAGGCCTCACTGCCCAAGAGGCCCCCGGGGGCTCTGCCATCGAGCAGCCATCCCCCCAGCTTCGACACCCACCCATCCTACCGACCCTCCCTGGAGAGGGTGCCCTGGACCATCAGGGCGGGCTGGGGCTGAGGGGCAGTGGCAGGCGCCCAGGAGCAGGGAGGGCTGAAGCAGGGGAGGGAGAATGACCAAGGAGCCACGTGGGAGGCCAGGCAAGAGCTCCCAGGCACGCAGGGCTCCCCGCTCTCAGCGGAACATGGGCCTGGGTCCCCTTCTCTGTCAAATCAGTAGGCCTGGACCCAGATGGGGTTTTTCTAACATGTTTTCCCAGGCCCTTCCCTAATGGTGGAGGCAGGACACTCTTCTACCTGAAACACTGGGGACTGAGCCCAATGCAGCTGTCCTAGCTAGGGCTGTGAGTAAGGCACAGACCATGGAGCTACAACGCCTGGGTGTGAATTCCGGCCTCGCCATTTACTAACTCTGTGTCCCGGGTCGACCTCTCTGTGTCTTGGTTTCCTCATCTTCCAGATGGATTCTGCTTCCCTGTATGTCAAGTGCTTCTTACGAATCAATCAGTATAAACACCTGGCACGTGCCAGGATCTTAGTAGGTACTCAACACACGCATGCTAGTGAAACTTGCACGTGGGTGATTTTTAAAATAATTTCCCCCTAAATCTCCCAGTCCCATTGATGCTCTGGAAAGATAAGCCATGCTTTTCCATGCAGTGTGGCGTCTCCTTGCCTGACGCACCCATACCCAGGAAGGGCTCTGCAAGGCCCGTGGGAGGAGCTTGGCCACATGACCTCGGTCAAGCTCCGACCTCTGTCTAGGACCCTCTCCCAGCCCCTAACGTTAGTTCTCTGATCAGAACGAGGTGGAGCATTCACTGCCTTCTGTGTCAGAACCACCCCATGGGCCCTTTCCCACTGGGAGAGGAGAATAAAGCTAAACCCGTCCGAATGTGACAGACACGTTACAAACTGCCAACACTTTAGGCTATAAACTGCTCACACCTGGGCCAAGTGTCACCCTCGTAAGACGGTGTGATTTTTTTAAGCTGCCGGCATCCTCTAAGCCACCTGGGACTGTACAGTGTGTCTACGTGTGCTCCACTTCCCATCACCCCACGGACTTTCATGTGGGCGACACCTGGGGACACTGGTCTGGTATCCTCTGTGGAGCAAGTGGCATGTGCCCCCCGATGAAGCCTTCTGAGGCTCCCTTGTGCAGAAGGGCTGGAGATCATCTCCTGGCTTGGGCAGGGGGAGAGGCACACTGGGGCAGCCCTTGGCGGGATGACAGGGTGGGGGGCTAGGAATGGAGCAGGCCACCTACCAGCTTCCCCCGCTGCTGTGCCGAGCGGCTGTCCCTCAGAGTATACACGTTCCCACAGACCGAGATCTCCCGCCAGACACCTGGGGCGGAGTCTTCGGAGAAGCCGCCCGCTGGGTGCATCACCAAGACCCCATTGGTGGTTAAGCCGTCCATCAGGCCGTCAGGGGTCCGCCATTTGGCTGCCCGCTCCTGGGATGACACGTGGGATCAGACCACATCCCCAAGTGGCCCCCAGCAGGCTGCAAGCTAGGGTGCTGCCCTTCTAACCCTCAAGGTCAGAGGTGGCCCAGAAAGGACTAGAATTGTGTTTGTCCAACCTTGGGCATCACCTGACCTCTCAGCTTCACTCTGTTCATTTGTTAAGTGGGGTTGCTAATCCCTGCATAGGTCATGGGCACGATTATTGTCCATCACCCCAGAATACTGCCCCTCCCCAGCCTACCCCCCTGAGCTCACTCTCAGATGAAGCGCCGGGCCCTGCCTGGGGGCTCACTCACTCCAAGGAAGATGTTGCTGGAAGCATCGAAACCAGCGGCATAGATGCGGGCAGTATAGGGTGGCCGGCGGTCACAGAGGATGCGACAGGCATAGCGAGAGATGGTGCTCTGAGCAGAGGGGCCCTCAGCCGTCCCTCCTCCAGGGGATGTGTCTGTCACCACAAAGTCGATCATGTTCTCCGTGGAGCGGCCGATCTGGGAGGAAGGGGAGGGATGCTGTGTGCACAGGGCAGTCCCACAGGCTTCCCACCCCAGGGTTCCTGGCAGCTGCTTGGTGTGCAAGGCACCAAGGGATAAGGGGGCAGCACCATCCCAACTCCCCGGGGGCCTCCACGTCCAAACAGCGAGGTCTGGGGCTTCTCCTTCACCTTTCCCACAGCTTTGGGGAGCACCCCACTCAATAAAAATGAACAGATTTGCTGACTGAACAGCAAAAGGATAATTAATACCCATGGTCTGAGAGCGCTCACATATTAGCAGCAAATAGTGAATTTTTAGTAAGTGTTTATTCTATGCCAGACACCGTGATAAGCACTTTATGTGTGATAACTCAGTTACTCTTTCCAACAATTTTATGGGGTGGGTACTATTATGGTCCCCACCTGAGAGATGAGAAAACCAAGGCCTGGAGAGGTTAGGTGATTCTTGCCCAGAGTTACCCAGCTAGTAAGCGATGGAGCTGGGATCTGAACCCAGGTAGTGTGGCATTTACTCTGAACCCCTAAATGGTATGGCCTCCTGCAGCCGGGGAATCCATCTTGGGTATGAATCTCGACACAGCCACTGATTTGCTGTGTGACTCTGGGAAGTCAGCAGCCCTCACTGGGATATTCTGCTTCCTCATCTGAAGAGTGGCTGACTGCACTGAGGACCCCCCCAACGCACCTTCCCCATGGCCTGCAGCCCCCCAGCCTCACCCTGGAAGGCCTGCAGGGCCAAGCACTGAGGCTGGTGGCTAGGAGGCCTGTGGAGGGGCCTGAGCATACCTGGAACATGTCTGTGTCACTGTCATGTGTGTACTCGACTATGACCGAGTGGCTCCGGGACAGTGTGTATGAGATGCTGTGCTGGCCGCGGTTGCTCAGTGCCTGGGGGAGAGAAAGAAGTCACTTCGCAGGGCATGTGGCCGTGAGCAGTGTGAGCCTCTAACCCAGACGCCGGGGCCTGAGGCCGGGGCCACTCCTGGGCAAAGGGCGAACAGTGCAGCCAGGACTTTACGCAGTTACCGGCCACCCCGTGGTGGTCATCCCCATTTTATGGCTGAGGGAACTACAGCTCAGAGAGGAGAAGAAACTGGCCCAAAGGCACAGAGCTAGAAACGGCACACATCGAATTGTAACCCGAAGGCTTTTCCTTTGCCATTGCTGTGTGACTGTCACATCCTGCCTCTGAGCTTGGCTGCCTCTTAAATGATATGGGTCATTTCTGTCCAATGAATGGGGTCTGGTGGTCAAGCAAATGCTCTGCAAACTGTGAAGAACTGTGCACACTGCAAAGGCTCTCCAATCAGCACCCAACAGGCAGTGAATGAGATACGGGGCCTCCCCTGCTCCAGTGGGGCTTGGGCGGGGAGGACAGGGCCAGTGTCCCGGTTCTGCTGGGACACGCTGCTTGCCTTGGAGACGAGCGGTGTGGAGATGTGGTGCATGACATCTGGCTTCACTCCGTTGGCATGTGGCCGGCGGCTCAGGGCTAGGCGACTTCGCCGGCGGCCTTTGTCCCCACTTCCCAGACACCCATTGTAGCTGCGGAGATGGGAGTTAAGAAGAAAGGGTTTCAGGGGGACAGAGAGAAATTGAGCCCCTGAGAGACGAGGAGAAACTGTCAACTCTGGGCAGGTCCTACTTTGATCAACAAGCCCTAGAACCAACCCAAAACCAGAAACTATGTCAAATCAGTGCCTTTGGGGAGTGGGCTTGGAGTCAGAACACCTTCAAAAGGCCTCTCATTCAATAAACCAGTGTTTCCTAGACCTGTGAGCCATGCCCAGCGAGGTGCTGGACACTGGCGTGGCACAGGTGATGCACCACAGGTCGGTTCGGTGCCCTAGTGGTCAGGGAGGGAGTCCTCAGACTTTCAAGGACCCTGGGTGCCATCTGCCATGACTCAGGCGCAAGCCAAGTGTCGCACAGGTCCAGAGGCAGGAGAAAGGAATTCTGGCCCCAGGACCGGGTTTCTGGGAGAGGGAAAAACTATGCTGAAGAACTGGAAAGGAGTCGCCTTTAGCAAACTGCCATGTATTACCCCACACGTATTACTGGAAACCAGAATGAAAGAGAAAAAAAGACCCACAATGCCACCACCTCTATATAAGGCATACATGTTACATTTCTACCTTCCTTTCCAGCTCTTGTCCGGAGGGAATGATGTGGAAGGCAAAGGTGGGGTGAGTCACAGCCTCGACTGCTGCCATGTACTGGAGCCTCCTGTGGTCCTGGTGCTTTGCGTTATTAATTACCTAATGGAATCTGTGCAATGTTCTGCCAGGCAAGTATCTTTCTTCCCATTTTACGAATGAGGAAAAATGAGGCTCAGGGAGGTAAAACGACTTGCCTGAGGTCCCAGGCTAGTAAGCGAAAAAGTCTAGATTTGAACTCGGGTCTGTCTGACTCCAGCCTCTTGTAAAAGCCCTTTTAGAGAGAGGGCTCACCCTGAGCGAAGTCCCCAAGGCTGGCAGAGTGGGTGAGATCGGGGAGTGATGACTCGGGTGATGAAGTGCAGTAGGGGAAGATGAGGCTGAGGAGTCTGACTTTACTCCGTAAGCAGTGGGGAACCAAGGAGGTTGGCAACAGGAGTGACAGAAGAAATAGCTGCCAAATACAGCCACGGACCGCTTGAATCAGAATCTTCTGGTGAGATTGTTAAAATACAGGTTCCCTGGCCCCACCCACAGAGATTCTAATTCTGTAGATTTGGGATGGGCCTGTCACTGGGTACTTTCAATGTGCTCTCCAGGGGGGCCTGATATAGTCAGGGTAGGGACTCACTGCTCTGCAGAGAGCTACCGGCTGTCAAGAGGTCCTGACCCTTACTTAGGTCTGTGCTCTCCCCCAGTGGCCTCACCCTCAGAGGCAAAGCCAGCCCTGTCTTTGCAACACTGACATGGACACCACGGCACCAAGCAGCTGCTATTCTAATGCAAGCACCCCCGAGAGGGGCATCACTCATGCCCTTGTGAGCTCTTAGCACATATGGGCGTGGGGCACTTCAGGACACAGGCTGGGGATCAGATGGGCCTGACTGAAATCCTGGCTCTTCCACTGATCGCATGGCCTCTATAAAATGGGGCAATTGATCAGACCTACCTCCTGGGTTCATTGTGAAGATGAAATAAGATAAAACATTTTAAAATGCTTGGCACAGAGTTTGGTATGTATACAGTAAGCCCTTGGTAAATGTTAGCTATTATTTTTTTTAATGCACGTGGCATGTACATGTCAGCAAACAGTAGCCATTATTATTTTTATATAATTATCATAATGACAGCATAGCTCATCAGATATTTTCTTCAGGGCAGATGGCAGAGAGAGAGGCCAAAAGTAGGTATGGATGGGGGAGGAAGAGGGATCTGTGCCTGAGTAATAAGCTAAGTGGGTGGTGAAGGAATGAGGTCTATCTAACCAGCCACCAACTCACGTCACTTCCTCTCTCTTGTTTTCTCATCTGGAGCATGAGGGTCAGCTGTGGCTTAGTGAAAGTGCACTAGACCTAGAGTAAGAAAGACCTGGGTCCAAATCCCAGCCCTGCCACTTACCAGCTGTGTGCCCTTGGACCAGTCACTTCCCCTCTCTGAGCCTCGGTTTTCTCACCTCCTTCCTCACAGCATCTTTGTGAAGATTGAAATGAAATAATGTCCATGAAAGGGCTTGGCACAGGCCTGCCTCCCAGAACACTTGATATGTGCCAGGCACTGTTCTACGTGCTTTACAGAAATCACCTCATTCATTCCTTCCGACAACCCTCTGAGGGATTATTATCATCATCCCTATTTGTAAAAGGGGAAAACAGAAGCGCAGGGAAGTTAAGCAACTTGCAGAGGCTGGATTTGAACCAAGCAGTTTTGCTGGAGAACCAGAGTTCTTCACCCCAGACTACAGACACACACACACACACACACACACAGATGCACACACTAGGTGCTTTATGAAAGGCAACAGTGTTACTTTTTTCTGAAACTTAAGTGGACAATGAAGAGTTGACTCAGTTATTTATGAAAAATGGGAAGATAAAAGAACGTGGAACTTGGTTACCTCTCTCAGTTGGAAAGGTGAGGAGGGACAAATCATAGGTGGGGAGATCATAGGTGAGGAGAACTGGGGTCTGGTTGCCCTGGGGGGTGCCTAGTACTCTGCCACACCTGGACCAAGGATGCTCACCCCAGGACGATGAGTTCGCCATACTTGATGGGCTCCTCGCCTGGCTGTGCATCTTCACCGGGAGAAGAGAAGATGCAAGAGCCCTGGTTCCCAGGGCGCTGGAGGTCAGAAGTTCTGGGGGACCCCACTTCAGGGTTTCCTTCCAGCACCATTCTGGGCAGAATGGGAAAGGAAATAAAAGAATTTTGCAGCCTCCCATCCCAACCCCCTCAATGCCAGCTCTGGCCTGCTGCAGGGCCACCTAGGCTAAAGCCAGAGTGACCTTTCTTTGCCTCTGTTGCTATGGCAACCACTTCACCTCTGCCTCTCCTAAACTGCCAGGGTTGCTGGGATGTGTGTGTGTGTTGGGGGGGGAGGGTGGCAGTTTCCGCGGGAGTTGATGAGTGGAATGGAACCCAGAGGGAGAAGCTGCATAGAGGGTCAGAAAATTTTGCGGGGCCAGAGGGACGGTTCAACTTGGAGTGGTCAAAGGCTTCTTTTTGACCAGTTCATGGGTTTAGCTGCTCAGGCCCAGGACCTCTGAGTAACCCCTCTGCCAGGATCTTGGAATCTGTCTGTCCATCTTAATCGTTCTGCCTTTTTGCAGGTCTAGGCCTCTGTCTCTTCTCAATGACTCTGTCCTCTCTGCCTCTGTCATTTTTGCCGTCTCTCCTCCCACCCTCTTCCCCATCTCCGCCTGTCTGGCCATCTGCCTCAGTCTCCCCATCTTGGCCTCGCCTTGCGGCAGGCCTCTGGACCCCTCCCGGATGCGCGCCCCCTTCCTCCCTCAGGTGTCTGTCTGCAGTCCCCAGGCTGCCCGGGTCCCTGGAGGCCTGTGGGGGCGGCGCTCCCCCTCCAGCTCCGGCTGCAGCACAGCCAGTCTCCGCAGAAAGCCTGTTTGGAAAACATCCCCACGCAGGAGGGACTGCGCTGGGGCGGGCCGGCGCCCCGAGCCCGTGGCAGGCACAAAGACGGCCCAGAGCATACGCAGATACACACCCGGCGGCCCCTCCACACACACGCGCGCGTGCACGCACACAGTCCTGCACACCCTGAGCCCCACAGGCAGTGCCTGGACTGGCGCAGAGCCCACTCTAGCTCCGCGACCGCAGGCGCGAGCGTGCAAACAGCTGCGGGCGCTGGCCCTCGGACCCACAGCCTTGCCGCCCAGAACACGCAAACACGCCCCCCACGCCCGCTGGGGCCTGCCTGGCCCAGCCCCCGCCCCCTCCGCCCCGGCGGCCTCACCTGGCGGCGCTCCGGAACGCACTCGGCGGCGTTCTCCCCGCGCCTCGCCACTACTCGGCCCCGGGGCCGCTGCGGCGGGATGGGCCCGGCCCGCCGCGGCTCCGCGCTGCCTCGTCACGGGGACACCCGCGGCCGGAGGAGGGGGACGAGCGCGAACCGCCACGCTCCGCCCCCTGTCTCGATGCCCCGCCCCAAAGGCCCCGCCTATCGGAGAGCCCCGCCCCAAGCTAGACTCCGCCCCTTGCGACGAAGCTTAGTCTTAGTCGGCGGAGCTCCGCCCCTTCTCGAGAGACCACGCCCTCTCCCTGACTCCGCCCCCTTTGGCCCCTGTAGCCCCTCCCACCAAAGTCTCAGGAAAACGCCCCCACCTCCTATTCCCCCGCCCACCGTCGCGGGTTCAGCGACTCCTCGGTAGCCCAGTTTGGGCTCCTCAGTCCAAGCCCTCATTTCTGGGGACTCCGGGGTTCTCCCAGAGACCCGGGCGCCCCCTTCTCCACGCAGTCTAGGACTTTCGCCCTGGGACAGAAGCCCCTATCCCCACTTTAACCTGGGGACTCTCCAGCTCCTGCCCGAGACCCCGCCTTCCACATGGGGAAGCCGTGGAAACAGAGGAGAGAGCGGGGGCGGGAAGAAGAAAGAAAATACTAGAGGAGGTGGAGGAAGCGGGTTGCGTTAGCAGGAGGCTGCGGAAAGCCGCTGCGTTTGACGACTCGCAAACCTGTCTTCCAGCCCAGCTCGGCTGACCACTTTCTCGCTGGGTGACCTCCGGCCAGCTCTGGACTCCCGGGTGTCCAAGAGGCCTCCCGCCCTCTAGCTTGATGTCCCAAAGGGCACTGAGACCTTTGGAGGCGCGCAACCCCTTCAGCATGGGTTGCGAGAGATTTTGTCTATTGGTGTGTGTGCCAGGTGCTATGTGCTGTGCTTTGAGCGAAATAAGCCCAGTAATTACTGAAAGGCAGGCAGGATAATCACCCATTTTACGGGTGAATAATAGATTTACAAACCTGACGTAGTCACGGTTATTTTGCAAGAATGACAGTTGTCTAAGTTCAAAATCTGGATTCCTAACTTTTATACCTTGTTGTCATGACTTAGGGATGGCAGGATGGGGCTCAGAGGTGCAGAGCAGGAGAGATCCAGAGATGCATCAGATAAGATTGCTACAGCTCATTATTTCTTGGTCTTCTTGGAACCATAATCAAGAGATGGGGGTAGCTGAGAGGGTGAACCCTTAACCTGCACTTTTGGAGTGCATATTTTATTAAAGAATTTGAAAAAGTTTGCAGAGAGGAGATGGCCTTTGGCCCCAGTCATGAAGGATAAATCAAAGTTTGCTCACACATTCCTGGGAGGGAGTCTCCTCCCCCCTCCCCAACCCCACCATCTCCAACTTATTGCTTGTGAAGATCTCAGTCTCTGAGATTGCCCCTCCACCGGGCCCCACCATATCCACACACCCCACTGACTCCACCCCCTAAAAATAGTCCAGGATACCAACTGCTTTGCCAACTGTTTTGAGGCCCCAGCAGCCAGATGAAACCAGAAAGCCGCCCAGCAAGTCTTTTAAGGACAAAGGCATTCATTAATCAGAGAGAAACTCCCTGGGAGGCCACCACAGAGCAGGCTGGACTGCTGGGCAACCAGCAGCCGGTCATACAAATCCTGCATCGCTGGATAACTTCCATCCCTGTATGCCTACAGTATGTCCTCTTCCATGCCAGGTATGCACAGCCACCTTAGGACACACGGACACTTGGATAATCTCACTCTCCGTGCTCCACAGGCACTCAGTGAATGTGTGCTGAATTACTATTAGAACCTCAGTTTACAGAGGAGGAAAATGGTGCTTTTTTTTTTTCGTGGGTTGATACTTGCCCTGGATCACATAGCCAGGCAGGTATGGAGCTGAGGTTTGACCAGAGCCCCAGTGCTATCACCACCTGACACCAGGCTGCACGGAGAAAAGGCTGAGATAATTTCAGGATTAGCCACAGGAAGCCAAGATTTCTCCTGTGGTAGAACTCTGAGATCAGCTGGGATCAGAGCACGGTGGACACAACCAGATCACAAGGGACCTCCGGGAGCCTGGGGTGAGCCTGATCCCAGCACTGTCCAAATGGGGAGAAGAAGGGAGAGTTAAGACACCACCAACAGCCACAGATGCCCAAGTTTCAGCCTTGGCTTCTGGCTCTAAGTCCCATAATCTCTCCCAGGAACTCCAACTTCTTAATCTGTCTAGGCCTCCATTTCCTTATTTATAAAATGGAAATAATAATAATAGTACTTATCTATGGTGGGGTAAAAGTTTGCAGTGTTGTTCCGAAATCCCTTTGTTCAGTCCCTCCCTTCTCTCTCTTTAATCTAGATTGTGACCCTATAGCTTCAAAAAGGGGTGGGGGACAAAGAAAGGAACAAGATACAACCTTTATTTTCTTCAATTCTTGGGTTCTAGTGTCCAAAGACAAAGGGCTGGTATAAACAGTTTGGAAGGATATTTATATATTTAGTCAAGAAAAGATGTTGAATCAAAACAAACAAAAAGCAACAATGACATGCTATTTCTGGGCTAAGAGATTTGGGGAGGAGACGAGAAGGAAGAGCTAAGATGCTGGGCTCTGCCTGGTTGTAGGTGGGAGAGTAGGGCTGGGAAAAAAAACAGAACCCTCAGACAGATCTGGAGACCCAAACCCTATTCCTTCAGAGTCCAAATTTGATTGGATCCGTTTATGGAACAATTAACATCCCAAGACATTGTTGAAAACAATAAATAACTCAGCTGGCAATGAGTGGAGCTTAACGGCTGGGTGTGGCCAGGGAGAGTCAGTGAGAGAGAGTCTTGCCCAAACTATTGTCATCCCAGAGAGACCATAGGCATACCCACGGCCACACTCCCTGAGAACCAAAAACAGGCTTTATACGCAGGCTGCCGGAAGGGGAGGATGGATTTCACAAAAATGATCCAGCCAGTCACTAAACAAGCAAATAACAATTACAAGCCCTGGAGTGGGAGGACCAATACTGAGTTGCTACAATTATCTAAACTCTTCAGTTTCCAATAAAAAATTATGTCATGCGAATAAATGGGAAAGGGTGACCTATAGACTGGGGAAAAAAGAAGGCAGGGATTGTCAGGATGTGGGCAAATCAGGACCTTCACACACTGCCGGTGGTGTTGAAAGACAGTGCAGCCACCTAGAACAGTCCAGCAATGCCTCAAACAGTTAAACACAGAGTTACTACATGGCCCAGCAATTCCACTCCTACGTGTATACCAAGAGGAATAAAAACATATGTCCACACAAAAACCTGTACACAAATGTTTATGGCAGGATTATTTATAATAGCCACAAGGTGGAAATAACCCAAATGTTCATCGATTGTTGAATGGATAAATAAAATGTAGTATATCTATTACAATAGAATATTATTCACCCATAAAAAGGAACAAAGTACCGATACATGCCATAAGCTGGGAAATATCGTGATGAACCTTGAAAATATCATGCTAAGTGAGAGAAGTCAGTCACAAAAGGACATATTATATGATTTAATTTATAGAAAATGTCAGACTGGGAAAACCTATAACGACAAACAATAGAGTAGTGGGTGCTTAGGGCAAGGATGGGTGGCAGAATAAGGGGTGAAAGCTAAAAGGTAGGAGTTTCTTTTTGAGGTGATAAAAATGTTCCAAAATTGATTGTAATGATGGTTACACATATCTGTGAATATACTAAAACCCACTAAACTGTACACATTAAATAAGTGAATTGTATGACATGTGAATTGTATCTCAATATAGCTCTGAATTTTTTTTAAAAGCAAAAAACAACAATAATTAAAACAAACAATAATTAAAACACACTGAGCAAAAGAAGCCTACAATGGAATATGATTGCATTGATATAAAGCTCAGAAGTAGCCCAAACTAAGCTATGTAGGTCCTAAATGCACACTTTGGTGGTAAAAATAAAGAAAGGCAAGGAAGTCAATAGCATGAAAATCAGGACAGTGTTTGTAAATGGGAAAGAGCACAAAGAGCAGTCAGGTGCTGTCCAGGGTGCTGCTCGGTTCCTTCATTAAATAGTACTTACCTGGGTACTCGTTTTGTAATAGTTGGTTAAGCTGTACATTTATGTTGTATGAGCATTCTGCTTACTTAAAATATTTAGCAAAATATCAGATTGGGTGAGGGCCCAACATAATGGCTTCATTTTAACTAATCACTTCTCTGAAGGCCCTATCTCCAAGTATACAGTCACAGTCTGAGGTACTGGGGGTCAGGAATCCAACATATTACTTTTTGGGGAGTATATCAGCCCATAACAGGGACCTTTCTGGGGGGTAGAGAGATGGAGGGAGCCAGAAATATAAAAGGGGAGAAGCAGCCTCCAGGTCTGCATATGCACAGACAGGGAGACACAGGTGAGCTCAGGGTGGCAGGGAGGCGTACGCTCTCTGGTGTGGCAGGAGTTAGGGAGGAGCAGGTTGGATAAGTTGGCAGGGCCTAGCTCCAGGGCCTTGAATCCCATACCAACAAGGGTAGACTTTAGTTTGTAGAGCGATGAGACTCAGCAGGATCCCCTGGGACACTGGAGGAGGATCCCAGATGGACCAAGACCCACACTCTGGAAAAAGAAGCTGTATGTGACAAGTTTTAGACAGGGGCCTGACACTGGCTGAATTGGAGAGGATAGATTGGTGGGGCAAGAACGGAGGCTGAGAGGCCATAGAGGAGGCTGTCTTGAGCATCCAGCCAAGAAAATATGAAGTTTGAACTGACAA